>CP092092.1:27025755-27185755 GCA_029203775.1 Neoneuromus ignobilis | reverse complement strand
CGTATATCATTTGTTATGTGTTCTATTCTTGAAAAATTCTTTAGAAATTGAAAACGAAATGAACAACTACAAAGTTCTTTATAAGGTTCGAAGCGGAGTTCGTACGTGTTGGAAATAATTGTTATATGTTTTTATAATGTTACAGAAATTATTAGATCTTTATTAAATATACTATTATTTTGTAATTTTGGTTAGTGCATGTTCAAAGGTATATAAGGTTGAATTGTTAGGAAGGGAGACAATCTGGAGCTTTGATGACCAAAGATTGCACAATAGCATCGCTGGGAGCTACGAAAATGCTTCGTTACTGGCTTCTCTTGGAACGAGATTGCGTCCTGAAAAGACAGGTAGAATTACTGTAATGGACTTTTGTTAACATTAATGAAGTTAATGAATTGAATTCTCTAAAGAATTCATTTGACAAGAAACGATCATAATATGTAATAGCTTAAAATGGATTTTAAATTCTAAATAATAAAGTGATGTTTATGATAAAGGATGTATTTGAAAATTTATTAGTATGTAAATATTTTATCGATTTACTGTTATAGAATATCTGTATACATTTTATATATATATATATATATATATATTTGTAAATGATGTGGTAGTAACATATATGTCACTTTTTTAACATATTACGTTAAACGAGAACAAAGTTTGTTTTATAACTATAGCTTATGTAATTGTATTTTTTGCTATTGCTGTATTACTGGAAAAATGTAAAATAATTTTGAACGTTTTTGTCATATTATTGATATTCATATTTTAAATGTAATGAAAGTGTAAAATCGTTTTTAAAAAATGTCATGTCTGTTTTTATCCGAACAATATATATAATTACAAGATAATACAATATTTTTATTTATAAAGTAATATTGACTGTCTGTCTGAAATTGAAACACGAATTCTAAATAATCGCTTACGACTTATCAAGTTTCAATTTTTCTTGTTAAATCACATTTACTACAAAAAAATAAAAGGAAAAAAAAAACAATTTCCGTGAACTAATTACAAATATCTCCGCAAGCTGTTCCACAATGTTTGTTCTATTATCATCACACATCTGGTAAATGCCATCGTTGGCGTAGAATGCTTTTTTGCTGCGACCTTTTTCTCTTCGTGAAGTCAGTTGTAACGTAACAACTACCCCCAAATCACAGGGGCTGCTGATTGTTGAGCGTTGATGGCGTATCTTAACGTACGTACGTACGTTATATGCAGTGTTACACACGCCATGCAGTCTGCTCTCTTGGACCCAAGGGATGGTCGAAGCGAAAGAAAAAATTACACCTAAAAAATACAAGTTAGATCAAGATGTGTATGTGTGTGGTCTTTTATCTGGGTTAAAATCGAGCGCACAGTTGCTGGATTAAGAGGTTTTGTTTTATCATTCCAAACGATTGCATGGTTACAATATATATATATATATATATATATATATATATATATATATATATATATATATATATATAATTCTGATGTAAATAAGAAATAAAGTTGAATTGTAGTGTCAACTGATTTATTTTAGAAATTACATTTATTTTAATAACTTTTAATTTATGTATATAATTAAACTGGAAAGTTGGAATTTATTATGGATGTATAGTGTACGTTTGTATATATATATATATATATATATATATATATATATATATATATATATATATATATATACATGTATATTAAACGAAAAAAATCTTTAATAACAATATTTAAATAAATATATTTTTTCAAACTTGTATAATTTCATTTTTATATAATAAAAATATTTTATTAATATAATTATAGAATCATGTATGTACATATAGGTGTTTTTCTAAGCGTGATAGAACTTTAAATTGAATCCCTATCGAAAGTTCTAACCTAAAAAAGCATCTTTATATATATATATATATATATATATATATATATATATATATATATATATACACGTGTGTGTGTATATATAAAGGTGTGATAGAGGTGTTTTTTTTAGATTAGATAGACTTTTTGATAGAGATTCAATTTAAGGTGGTTGGTCTATACTTTTGTATAGACCATCATAGTCTTACAGGGTCGCGGGGTAAGGAGTAGTGGTCTATACTTTTGTATGGGCTAAAATAATGATTGCCAACTGCAAATAAATAATTCTGTATAGTATACATGGTTATGAACACGACTAACACGCGCATCGTATGTGTCACGTGCTTACAGTGCTGCGCCGTGATTCGTTCTGGCTGTAAAGTTCGTACTGGCTGTAACTTTAAAATCATTCATTTACAATTCCTTTTCAACTAAAAACTTGCAAACGGCGTTGTGAAGATTTGTTTTACTCGAGTGATAATACTATTAAAAATATAAGCTTTACAATAAAACATCTTTTAAAAAATTCTTGGCATTTTTTAGTGGAGTTTCAATGATTTAAGTTTCAATTTATACCACACCGCCATAAGAGCCCATGTTATAAGACACAATTTTCATGTTTTAATTTTTCTAAAACGGGATGGAGAAAAATTTCAAAAAAAATCCTGAAGAATTTGATCATTATTATGATCATTATATTCAAATTTTAGACTAATCTTATCATATTTTTTAACAGACCAACCTCCTTAAAGGTGTATTTCGCTTAAAAACATTCTCTCTCTCTCTCTCTCTCTCTCTCTCTATATATATATATATATATATATATATATATATATATATATATATATATATATATATATAAATGTAAAAATTGCGAATTTCATTCGTTCATTTCTTAGATATTTCGTGTGATATAAGATTATTTGATTGTAAATTTCTACGCTAATCCCTGCAACAAATTTATTTCATTTTAATTGTAAATACCTTTTAAATTATTTTCTTTAAAATACTTTGTTCGCCTCATGTTTATAAAGTGGGCATTAATCTGTGCTATAGTGATTTTCGTACAGCGAGTGTATATTAAAATTCGTGAAAAATAAACAAGTAGATTATTTTTTGCTCGTTGACATTAATTTTTTATCCATATATTCTCATTCAACATACCGTAAATGAGAGTATATAAAGCAAAGTAATTAATGTATAGTAGTAATACGTTTTTATTTACATACATATTATATATACGTATATATATATATATATATATATATATATATATATATATATATATATATATATATAAGTAAATGTATATAAACAGCTTTTTTTATTAAACGATAACTTCGTAGTACTTAGAGTTTTTTCATTAAATATAATGTTAAAACACTTTGAAACTGTGAAATAGAGTGTTAAATAAATATTGCGATAAAATCAACTCATTTTGTATAAAAAAATATTTTAGTGTCACAATTTTTAATGAAATTATAGTAATATGTAGTTTTTTGATATTGGTTATAATAGGTTATGCAAATTCAATGATTGTATAAACATTGTCATTATCGTCTTTGTACATCAGCGTATTGTTAAATCGCTATTTTTATACTTTTTGAATATTTTTGCAATATTAAACATATTAATTTTTGTAAATTGAACTTGAACGTTCTGAAAAAAGATCTTCTGTATGTGTATATAGTGGCCCACAAAAGTCCTAGTATATATTAGAAATATAATAGAAAATGTTAAATTTGATAGGAGTATCAAATTTTATTTTTAAATTGTTACACAATGTTATGATAATAATAGTATTTTAAAATATTCTGTATATGAGATTTATGTATGTCTCTATTTGTTTATGAGTAAAATCGTATTTCGTTATATACCTTATATATATAGACATACACGTGGTTAAATGAAGTGTTAATAGTATGCGGAAGTGACTTCAATACAATGACTACGATTGCCTAGAAAATTTGCATGTGAATAGTAATTTCCATGTAATGAGTAGTGGGAAAGGCCTAATTACGTTTATCTCCCATCGGATGCCATCGAGTTCATTAACAAAGATATTAACTGTCTTCGATAGTGATGTACTGTACCTTTAATGATCAAAGTACGAATATGTTATGAGACATTTGTGTAACAGTAGTACGTTTGTCGTATCACTTGTGAAAAGAATTACAGTCAAAGTAAATCTTTATTACTTGACGAAAACATTTCAAATACAAAGAAGTATTTGAATGAAATAGACTTTGTAAATATATTGTTATGTCTACCAGAGTGTATGTATAAATATATCTATGTATGTTGTCATTAAATATTTACAATGTTCATGTTGCCTTCCGACAATATGTTTGAATAAAAATACTAACTGTTATTGATTTTATATGAAGTGATAAACAACGATTACTGAAATTGAACTATAATTTAGAAAAAATATTAAATAATGTTGATTGTAATTTCATTGCTAGCAATCCATCGATTTATTTTACATTGAAAAATGTAAAATAAATCGTTTACCTCATTGGATTCTCCTCGTTATTCCTTAGAAATATCTTGATGAAGCCTTTTTCTGCTCCCTTGTTTCGCAATAGTAATGAAATGATTACATTTTGAGGATGTTTCTAATATCTCAAATAACGTGACAAACATTCTAAAAATGATATCGGAAAATGATTTCCTGAAATACTACGAAATATAGATTCGACGTTGGCTAGTAGCGTGTGCGGAGTCTTAAGAGGATTATGTTGGAAGAAATAGCTTTACTTAATATTTTAAGTAATTTTTATTGATTTGTTTTCGAAACCTTAGTGTGATATCTAGTATTTTTTAAATAATAATAATAGAATATTTTATACAGAGAGACATTAAAATATTAGAAATGATTATAAAAATACCAAGTTTATTATTTTTAAAATGTAAATCTTTTTCTACCTTTAAAACAATAAAAACAAAAAAAAATTATACGGTTATTAATGTTTGCTTTAAATCTATTAAAGTTATTGGTGAAATTGTGATACTTTAATAAGTTAAATTTAGATAATTTAAGATTTAATTGAATTGAATAGATTTAAAAGAGAAGACAACCCCAGTTAAATAATCAATACGTCAGACTTTAAATCAGTTAATTACGATTTTAAAATAAAATTTTCCCTATTTGGAATTTTGGATAATTCAGTTTCATATAAATGAATCATTCAACCTAACATTATAAGATTTTTTTAAAAAAAAACAATAATCACCTATTATTTAATTTATTTGTGGAAGCATATTTTGATAATCATGTCATTGTTATCAGTTATCTGATGATATGATCATAATGGAATAAAGTGAATCATAAATGATTATTGAATATGTAAAATTTTGTGATGTTAAAACAAGTGATTTATTTAAAAAGTTTGTTAATTTGAAATGTGGAATCGATTATTGCAAACAAATAGTTTTTATTGCATTTTAATTGATTTAAAGATGAAGAGTGTTGAATTCAATAGAGAGTAAACTATTATGTATATGACATACTCTTACAAAAGAAATATTTATATAAAAAATTTGATATCGTAAATAAACTTGAATGCAGAGTATTAAATAAAACCAATCCACACAACTTTTATGTTGAACTTCTTAGTCCGAGAAAAACTTTTTTATTGAAAGATTATCCAACTTAAATTCCAGTTCTCGAACTGTATGATTACTAGCTTAATGTGTTAACTGGTCGAATACAATCGTCTTAACTGTAGTTTAACTTTTACGTTAATAAACAACACAACACCGTTTTTTCCGAAAAATACATATAATTCGAAAACATTTCATATAAATAAATCTGTATACATTTTACTGAAATATACAAGTTCCTTTTAATCAATTCTCAGTTGTGTACTTTGCGAAATTGTCTTATTTTCGAATATTACTGGGAACTATTTGGTAAATTCAACTGTTGAAAGTTTTCACTCTGAAAATAGTCTTGGGAAATATAAAAACAATAAGAGTTCGTAAATTTCGTAGCTGAGGTCATGAATATTGAAAGGGATTTAAAATCCACTTGATTTAAATAAAAAGAGTAAATAAGAAATGAGAAGTAAAATGTTGACATTTTTATTATTTTTGAAATTATATACGAGTATAATTGTATAAAAAATTACAAACCCACCTTCAGCTTTGATAAATTTTAGTAATAAAGTTTTTTAATAATTATTTTTTTAAAAAATAATTCTTATGTTTTTATTGATATTTATAAATGAAATAATTATTTTTATTTTAATTTCAGGTGAGTTATTGTTGATTGCTTTCTCTGCTCTTGGTGGTAAGTTAATTTGATTATAAATTTAAATTTTATTGGATTTCTCAGTTAGAAACGTTAATTATAATGTATGAAATGTGCTTAAAATACCATCTCATAAGAAACCTTGTATTATGGTGAATTAAAATTTATTTGTTACTTATTTTTATAAATATTAATCATAAAATATATAAACACGCAATATTTATAGATTAAACAAAACCAGACATTAAGTAAAACATATTGGAAAATTATTTATGATTTAATGGAAATGTGTATTAAATGATTACTTTGTTTCAGTGGCGTGCAAAGTTTTTTGTTCATGATTTATGATATTTTTTTATATTATTGTATTTTGTGTGCTCTCTTTCTCCTTCTCTCTCTCTCTCTCTTCGTTTCTGTTTGATATGAAAATATCAAATTTGAAATATGAAATCTAAATTGTTTTCAAATTTACATTAGACATCTAATAAAAGTAAGATTCGTCAATTTCTATGACTTTATTCCAGCGGATTTCAATGTAAAATATTCTTTGTTAGAAAAAAATCTTTCTTTTAGAATGAATAGAGTTTTTGAATACATTTTTGATAATTCGGCTAGATAATATTCTAGCTATTATAATTTTTATATGGCAATTTGCGGAAGATAAGGTTTTGAGTTTTATATAGGAGAATAGATCCTCATTATTTCATCAGTGTTGTGATTTTTTTATACATGATACATGTACAAAGATATTTCAGTATTTGAGAGTAATAATCAGATCTTTCTGATTATTATTGAAGATACATTTTTCGTCATATGTTATAATCTGTCTTAAAAATGGATTAATTTTGTTTCTTAGAAGTGGCAATGAATAAACATTCACGTCTATTGTTCGTTTGACTCATGAAGCACCCATTTTTCCATTTTTTTCTTTCCTATATACTTGAAATGGTGACTTACCCCAATTGGGGATACCTTTAGGTCTTTTGTAAGACTTAGCACAGTTATGTTTAGATCAGTTTCAGTGATTACCATTAATCTATCACTACCCATAACATTTTTAGATTTTTTCCAAGACTACATTTTAAGGATAGTTTTTTCAGTCCTGAAACTAATCCCATATATTACGATCTCTAACAATATCTTCTCTGAATGTGAAACTTATTTTCAGGAATATCTCTGCTGCAGTACTTCCTTGTTAAAAATGTTATAAATAAATTATTTTTCATATCTTACAGTTAACCATTAGGCAGTTATTAACTCTGATATATAAAAATTGATAAATATCTTTGAAGTTTGGTTCAGAAAACCAGAATTCGTTATTTTCTTACTCTAAATATAAGTTTATGAATAATCTCTTGGATGATAATTTTAATTCTGTATGAAAATAAGATAATTTAAAGAAGAGTCTTGTTCAATTTCGAATTAAATATGGAATATTATTTGATTGGATATTCAATATTAGTAATTTCATTACTTAACTAATATTCGTTCTTTTTTTATTTCAGTGACAGCTTCACTTCGTCGTATATAATTTCAAAGCCCCTTTTTTATATGGAAGTGAACACTATTAATTTAAATTAAAATTCACTCTTATTACATTTAATTAATTCCCAAGTGTATAAATCATTGCGGTACGGATACCCTGATATTAATTAGTTATTCTGCACAATCGGTTTCAAGTAAATTACATAAAATCAGTGCACCCGGCCATACCTTTGTCATTAAACAACTGATTCGATCAAATACCGTAAGATAAAATATTTATATCTTTTATTACCAATTCGTGTGTATTGTTGCGATTAATTACTGTTTCGCTAGAATGAATGTAAAATTGAATTACCTGTTCTCGAAATCAATAATATAATGGAAACCGAGGAAAATCGCACTTGGGATAAGCGGTTACGTGGTTGTAAACCCTAACCTGCCGACTGATAATCTAGAGTGAAAACCGTTTCATTATATTGTTTACCTCAGTGACCCTTCTATTCATCATTTCATTTTGTTTATCATTATCATTGTTATATTTAATCTATTATAGAAATAGGTTGTAGATCATTATATATATTTACACATGCATTCAAACACAAATAGTTACATAGGTTTATAGAATTGAATACGAAATTAATTTCGATTTGAGTTCAAATTAAATTACATTTGATTATAATAAAATAAATCTTATATAATACATAGTGATTAGACAAAAGTAACTCGGGATAAGTTTATTTTATTATAATATGAAAAAATATTTTTTTTAAAAAATAGATTCAACCAAAATAATATGTTTGTATACTAATAATAAATCAAGAGAAATATTATTTATTAAAAATAATGTTGTAAAGGAAAAAATATCAATTATTTAGTAAGACAAGTAGTTGATACAATAATGACATAGATGATGACAATTTATTTGTTTATTGAAAATTCATTGAAAAATATTCAGATATTTAGAAAAAGTTATTAACTTATTACTATTAAATAAATAATATTTATTCTTCAAATTAGTGTTTCTAAGAATTGTTTTTTTTATATATTGTCTATACTTCAATTTGTATTTAATAACTTCTTTTATCAAGGTTATTCTTAGAAAATAAATGACAAAGATCAAATTATTTTTAATTTTTCCTGTACGTGGATAATCATCGGACAAATTTATTACATATTTTTTTCAAGTCGCATCAAAAATATACATTAACACTTTCAACTTGATTTTTGAATTATTTTTGTATAAATGAATCACTCAATATCAAAAGTACAATACAATATTTTTTAAAAATGTTTAATAATCATGTATTGTTCACTTTATTTGTTGATGTGCATTTTAATAACTATATTTGTGCTTTTTCACTATTATACTTTTTAATAGTTATACCATTGTATTACAAAAATTTAAAAATTACGATGGAGTGCAAAATTGTTTATATATTAGATTTTATATTCTTTTTACTATACTATTTATAATATGAAAAATATTTTAGGGTAAGTTAATTCATTATTGATATATTCTTTTCTATTTAGTAGCTATTTTTTATATAGCTTAATTCTATTTAGAAATTAAATTTACAAATATGTCTTTCAAATTAAGAACAAGTTGCATTAATGTTGTTTCAATAGAAAAAATACAATACTGAACATTGTAATAAAATCTAAGAATATGTAAATTTAAAAAATGATGTAAACAAATTCATTTAATACGAATTTAGAAACATCATTTAAACTAAAATTAATCTAGTTTCTTTAAAATTCGTGTCAAATTAAAAAAAATCATTTCCAACAAAATTTAAACTTTTAATAAGTTTGAACTTGTATTAGTGAGCTAGATTACTTTAATGAAATTCATATTAGCAAAAAATTGAACAAATAAATAATTATTGAATACGTTTATTAGAAATTAAATTTACAAATGTCATTGAAATTAAGAATAAGTTGCATTAATGTTGTTTCAATAGAAAAAATACAATACTGAACATTGTAATAAAATCTAAGAATATGTAAATTTAAAAAATGATGTAAACAAATTCATTTAATACGAATTTAGAAACATCATTTAAACTAAAATTAATCTAGTTTCTTTAAAATTCGTGTCAAATTAAAAAAAATAATTTCCAACAAAATTGAAACTTTTAATAAGTTTGAACTTGTATTAGTGAGCTAGATTACTTTAATGAAATTCATATTAGCAAAAAATTGAATAAATAAATAATTATTGAATACGTTTATAAAATATTCTGATTTGTGTAAAAGTTAATTTATAACATGAAACAAATATAATAATTTATGTCGAATAACTAATTCAGTTTTATAATTCCATTTAGTAAAATAGTCTTACAGATTAAAAACAATATAAAAACCAAACACAAATAATAAAATATTCTACCGTTTCTTATTGAACATACTGTAATATTTAGTTCACCTTTGATTCTGCGAAAAGTATTTTAATGGCGGTTCACTGTTTTCAGAACGCATATATCTACACCCTGTCTCGCGTTGAATCGTCTAACGTGATATTTTATTACCGGTTCGTGATAACGTCAATATTCTATTTACTACTGTATTTTATTTTATGGGTAACCTTTATTCATCCAGATCGAGCCCTTTACTGCATCGCTTAAGTTTCAGAAATGCAACGGTATTGAAAATATACACGTTTGTTTAGAATTCTTATGCTGTTTTTATTTTTTCAAAAATAAACAACATTATTTTTTAAAACAAATAAAAGTTGTAATATATATATATATATATATATATATATATATATATATATATATATATATATATATAAACTTGGGAGGAAAATGCACTAAATGTCACTTAAATGAATATGAACCATTATAACATATTTAACAATGTTATCTACAATATAAACAGACTGTTCTGCTTGAAAAACATTAAAATAAAAATAGAACTGATTTGTGTATTAATGAGTGGATGTGTAATAAAATTGTAGTAAACATGTAATTTTATATATGTGCATATAAAATGAAAATATTTTTATGTTTTGAATAGTTATATTGATCAAAGGTCGACATTATGACTCTTAAATGTATCTTGGAGTAGACATCTTTGTGGAATATTTTTCGAAAATGGTTGCAATATTATCGTAAAAATAAATGACAGCGACTATGTATTTTTTAATTTTTTTATGTTATACAGTTTTTTATACCTTTTTTATGTTTTTAGTTTGGATAAATTAAGCGATTTTAGTTAACATATTTTTTAAAATTATTTTATAAGTTGTAATTTTCTTTTCTACCATTTTTTTGTGCATTCCAGATATATATTAATATCTTTTATATAAGATTTTTGAGTTATTGTTTTTTTCCCTAGTAAGTAACATGCATTTTATTTTTACTAGAATTAGGTTTGATTATTTTATCTTTGCAATAAAATGTATTTATTATATAAAAGTGTTATTTTATTGGTAAAAGTTAAGAGAATATGTTTAATGTTTGCTACAAAATAAGTATTTTATTTAAATTATATATATATATATATATATATATATATATATATATATATATATATATATATATTCAAAATCTAGCGAAAGAATATAGTTTCTGATTATCATTTCGAAACGACTATATAATTCATTTAAAATATAAACTCGTTTTATTAATTACTATGTGTTTTAGACTCAGATATTATTTATTTTCTATACACATTTCTATATAATCTTACACACTTGTTATCTACTTACTGTTTGAACCAGTTCGTGTAAAATATTATTGGAAAGTTTATACTGTTTGAATAACACAATTTAGTTTCTGTGTAGGTAGCAAAAAGTACCGCTTACAGATCGTACCAGTTTTGGGTTATTAGTTCGCTTTGTTTCAATCCCTTGTATTTTGTATTAAACCCTCTGGGATTTATCTAATCGCAATTTTGGAATTGCTATCTTAGAAATGAAATAAGCTTTTGTTAGTTAAATAAATTACTGTTTTAGGTTCGATTTTAGATTTTAATTCCCTCGTAATAACATATTAATTTAAATTGTTTAATGTATCAGTTTAATTGTATTATTTTTTTATTTTAAAAATGTGTTTGTTTTTAAATAAATATTTGTAGTTTTAATTTATGCTTCGTTTTTAGATTTAAAATGAGTAATAAGGAATTAAATTTAATGGGGTATTCTAGTCTAGAATTCCGAAAAAATCGATTTTTTGCATATTTTCAAAGTTTAGACCTTTAAGAATATGTCCTTAAGAGGATTTTTCGAAATTAGAATTATTTTCGGAGTTACAGCTATTTTTGTGACGCGCCAACCAATCCGATCTGGCCGGAACGAATCAATTTTAAACGCGTTTTTCTCGCAACTACTTTTTTCGACACGGTTGACGTGATAACTCAAGTTCTAATGGACCGATTTACTTGAAATTTGGTACAGAGCTTCTCAATATAACAGTGATTGCCCCTGCCTAGGATTTTTTGAAAATTTTGTTTTTTACTATTTTTAAAAAATTCCGAAAGTTGAAAAAATAGGGCAAAAAATGACTGTTTTTTCACACTGCCGCCATTTTGCGATTTTTTTTAAATTTCCCTAGGCGGGGATACTACTACAACCTTCTTTTTCAATAATTTCAAAAAAAAATTTGTTTCAAATGACCGGAAGGGTTGGAACCACGTCAACCAGGAGACACCTTTTTTTCGAGCCCCTACTTTGCCAGCTTGTATCTTTTTCAATTTTGATTTTTTTGTTTTTAATAATACTTTTTTATACTCTTAAAATGTCAATAAATAACTGATAAAAATTGATAGTAAAAATAATTGTTCTTTTTTATAGCGCCCGAAAAAAAACACCTAAAATTCGTGCGTCTAGACTAGAATACCCCCTTAATAAATACATGTTTTTAATTCGCAAAAAAGTTTATTTACATTGATTTTTTTCATTAAAAACATATTCTGGTAATTTATAATTAATGTTATTTGTTACTTCTTGCAATTATTGTTATGACAAAATATAGAAAGATGTATAAATTACAATTAAAACATAGTCTTAATTTTACAATCAGCGCTCTAATGATGATGGCGTGACCATCAAAATGCGTGTAAGTTTCTATGCAAATAAAATGTAGAATAAATGATTATTGGATATTATTATACAATACTGCAATACGGAGAGAGGATTCATTTGTATTACAATAAATTTTCCACAGTATCAAAACAGATCGTATATAATTTTAATATCTTCTTAGAATCTGTATTCTATTAAACTACTTGATAATGAAGTGCGATGATGCAGAACGTGTTTATATAAAAGTAGTTGGTGTTTACATTGAAAATATTCATGTGACTATTAATATTTGCTTCATTTGTGTGCAATATAACTTTCTAACGTCCTACGTGTAATTAAATTGCGTAAAGAATGCATGAAAAGATATGAAATATTGTTCACATCATATCTATTAATTAATAGATATAAAATGAGCATTTTTTTTAATATTTTAAGTAATGGATGATATTCATAGTAACTTTATTGACTATATTTGGTTTTATTTTGAAAGAACAAAAAGTTAATATTTAATTTTTATTACCGTATTGTATTGATTAGTGAATCTATAACTATTATAGATAATTTTCATTTCAAGGAAATTGATAAATAATATATTATGTTTTAAATAGAAACGTATTTCTTAGACAAAAGTTTATTTTACTTTTTTTCAATACAATTTAGTTGTAGTGAATATATTAAATTAGAAATATATTAAACTCACTTACTTTTTTCTTGTTTAATTATATTCTTTTAATTCAATTTATATAGTTTTCATAGTCTATAAATAAACTTTATTCTAAGTTAGAAATAAAACAGTTAATATCTGTTATAAATCTTCCTGTTTTATCTTTCAATTACAGTTTCAGTTTTATTAGACTATTTCTATTTTTATATTCATGTAAATTAAATAGGTAATGTGTTAAAGTATTAGGTGCATAATTTATATATATATATATATATATATATATATATATATATATATATATATATACATATATGTGTGTGTATGCATGCATAAAGAAAGAGAAAGACGTATCTTGTTTAACGAAATCTTTTCGTAACGAAGTTGGAATGTAGTACACCTCAACGTATATACCAGTTCGTAGTAACTATTGTTTACGTATTGTAAACCCACGCCCTGTTATACAGTCAATAGATAATGTTTATTTATATTGTGTGTTTACTACATATTTATTAGATTGATAAAATGAGTCCTTTTTTGATTCGAGTAAAAAATGTAGTTTAACTGTTTTAAATTTATATCTTTTTTATTATTTTCTTAATAAAAAAAATCTAGATTTTATTTAATTTTCATTTTTTTCATTAAAATTATTTTGGAATAATTGGTACAGGTTATATTCTAAAAGATGTAATAACATCAAAAAAACTCAAAGATAACACGAAATATTCTTGCTCTAATAGAATAATTTCCATTATTGATTTGGCATTGTGACTAATCCATTTTTATACAAATGAAACAACCACAAGATTTTATAAAAATATTTTATAATTATTGTCTATCTTAATCTCTGATCCTTATTTCAATGGCTATACTGTTATTAATGCTGCATTTTCGTCATTAAAATGTATATTAAGACAGTATCACATGCTCGGTATTCGCCAAATCCTGGATAATGAACTTTCATCATTCGGTAAATACCTAATAGTATAATTAAATGAAAGTGACGAATGTTCGACGTTTCCCGAATTCCAAATATGTTATCATCGGCGGTGTTTGTAGACTCTTGTGTCTAGTCTTTTTAAGTCTTTGGTCTTTCTAACAGTGTTAGTTTAGTAGATTAAGATTAGTAACTTTCAGAATAAGTCATGTTAAATTGTTCAAGGAAAAATGTATGAAATATAGGTGTTTATTATAACTATGTAAACTTGTTTATTGCATAGTATTTTTTTGTTGTGTTTTTTCTTTCTTTTGGTCGATTTCACTCATATGTATAAAAAAGTTTAATACATGACGAAATAATTTCATTATTCTACATAATAACTTTATTAAAAAAAGGTATTATTAGATACTATTTATAATTTATGTTAAAATTTATAACTTAATATGATATATGCATATATACATACATAAATATTATATATATATATATATATATATATATATATATATATATATATATATATATATATATAATACTATGCATATACACACGTGCAAGAAAATATATGAATGAAAAATTTAATAACATCATAATTTCATAATTTGAGAAGACCTTTCATAAATGTGTTTCACTGTAATAAATGAGATATTGTATATACGTCCTAATTTTTATTTTATTAGGTGTTTATTTTTTCTTAAAAAATAATACTTTTTTATTATATATATATATATATATATATATATATATATATATATATATATATATATATATATATTATAAAACAATTTTATGTATATTGACTTTTGTATTAAAAAAATAACATCCTGAAAAGTTTGTCGATATTTTGAAAATATTTGTTGGTATTTTTAAACTGTATTTTTGCACATAATGTGGTAATTACAAAATTAATTGATATGGTAAGTCTGTTAGTGATACGATTAGTTATAATTATGTATCATTTGATAGGTTGAAAGCTATTCGGATAATTGAAAATTATGTTTGTACATAATTGTTATATTGAAAAATGATGGTAACTAAATTGACGGTATATTTTGTTACGTTTGACTAGAGAGTGGGAAATAACAAAGTAATATAAGCTTGGAAAATAAATTTTAAAAATGTTTTTATTTTGAGCTGGACGATTTGAAAACATTTCTGTTTAAAAGGTTAAGTGATGATACAATACAAATGACGTTCAGGAAGTCTACAAATATTCTATTTAATATTCGCTGAACTGAACGGCAGTATGTAAAATTGTTTCGTTTTTTTTTTGTTTGGTTTCTCGTGATTTAAAAATTAATTTTGAAAATATAAAAATCAACTTGTTTTATGATCCATCAATAATTTTTTAACGAGATATTAGAAATATCTATTCAATTATTTTTATGGTGAAAGTATTGTAAGAAAATATTGAATGTTACCTGTTTCTAATAATTATTTATATTAAATTTTTTATCAACTCTATTGTGGTTGTAAGGTAATGCCATCAATGTTTTCAAAGTGAAGTTCAATTTGATTAATCAGTAATGTCAACAATCAATGGTGTGTACAATGGCAACTGATAAAGTATATAATAGGCATTCCATTCTTTTTATTTTTAAATTGAAATAAATGTTGTTAAAACAGTTAAAATGATTTGGTTTTGCTCTTGGCAAAAATTCAATAATCCACAAGATCTGCATTTCGAGTAAGGGATGAGCAAGACTCGTTTATTTCAAGAAGTTTGAAGACGAGGAAATGTAGCAGCTGTTTGATGAGAATCTACTGCGAATTTAAAAAATCTTGTTCAACAACTCGATGTTATCCACGAAATATTTTTTTTGCGTTTGAAGTAGTTGGAAAAAAATACAGAAGAAAAGAAAGTGAACTGTGTACTTTCTTACCGTCAATAACAAAGAAAGGCATTACGAATAGTCGTATCCTTGTTTTTGAAATAAAGAAAGGATTTTTGTACTTAGTAATTAGAGAGAATAATCTTAAAAGATATGTCGTGGGTGAACCCTAAGCAAAACATCCACATTAATAGTGAATTGACTTAACCATGCCAAAAAGGTTTTATCGTGTCTTTGATGGGATATGAAATGTTTTGTACTATGAGCTTTTAAAATCAGATGAAACGATTATAGTAGATCGTTACAAGCAACAGATTATTAATCCAAGCAAAGAGAAGGAGTGTAAAAGATTTTACATCGGCAGAGAGAACAACAAAAGTAATATTACTTCACGATAACGCTTGACCTCACGCCGCAAAGACTACAAAAGAAGCAATTTTTAGATTAAATCGAGAAGTTCTGCAGCGCTTGGAATATTCACCAGATTTAACTCTTTCTGATTTTCATTTGTTTTAGTCTCTGCAATATTGTTAATACGTATTTTAAAACTGTGGAATATGTGAAAAAATGCATTTCATCGATTTTTTACGATAGACTCAGACAATTAGTGTAAAAGTAGTAGGAAGTGATGGAGATTTTTAAAATTAACATGGTATTATTTTTCTACAAATACATTTCGAACTTTGAAAAAAAGTACCGAATTAATTTACACGCCTAATATTTCTATGAGTGTATGAACTTAGTACAGGTTTAATTAAAGTGTAAAAAAATATCCACGTTTCAGTTTTATATGCATTGAAGTAAATGACAAAATTTTAGCATATTTTTTTATTATTTTACGGTTGCTGCGCAGTCTTCAGGATAAAAAGTATTCATTTTATATATAAGAAAGTCATTATATTTTCACTATTAAGTAAAGATAATCAATTACGTAGTGCAGAGTGTTAAAAACTGTAACTTCGTCGCCATAAACTCGAACTTTTTTTACTACTTTTTTGTTTTCCGCGCAAGTTTGTTGTTCATTTGAGCCATTATTTACTCGCCGTTTTTTTCCACCCCAATCTTTTTTAAATGTTATTTGGCCGTTGGCAAGGCAACGTCGTTCATTAATGTTTTCGGTCCGTTGACGCCAGAGTGCAGCTGCTACGAGCGTGATGTTAGCACCAAAAGCTAGCGAGCGGTACCAACCGAAATGAGAATTTGTTAGCGGCTTGGGATTTTTTTGTCGCGGTTACTCTCTTTAGTCGCATGTATTATTCATGTAATCATCCTTACGCATGCCAGAGTGCGTTGTATGCCCTATATATATACACACATACACACTCACTCCTTATCACATATATACCTATATAGAGTAACTGTGTACTATTGCACCCCCACCTGAACATTTACACACTACCTGTATCTATCTAGGTCACAAACAAAGGTCGTAAACCGTAAATAAATTTATTTTCTTATTTAAAAATGTATACGTGTCCACACATATATTTTGGCTTTAATTCAATCTTGTGTAGTCATGCACAAAGTTTATCATTCACGCCATACTGAAACACGCTCACGCACTTCAGTGGCGTATTTTTTAAATAAGGGACAGTGAGTGAATGGCTTTTAATTCTGACGAAATGAGCAAACAGGGAAAGAGATACACGTAATGCATTCTGAAAGAAATGTTAAAACGTTGTAGAAGCCGTTGCGATTATTTTTTTCTGTACAATGTTTTAAAAAGGCCGTTGGTCTTAATAGACGGTTTAAATTAAATATGTATTATGTTTTGCCCCATTTGCACGTTTTTCACCGTAATAATGAGTTAAAAAAAGAACCATCTGTAACATGCGTAAATTACGTTTTATTATTTACAGCTAATCTGTAAAGAAATGTTATTTAAAGCTGTAATTTTAATGTTGACAGCTATTATTAAATAACATTGTATAAAATGCATATCTATGATCACAAAATAAAAATTCATAAATCGGTGTCATGTTTAGTATTTTTTTCCATCGCTTATATCAGAGTTAAACAATTAAGGTGGTGTTAAAAATAATATTTATACTACACATGCAACAGTGTCCGTCAAGTATACGAAAAAAACAAAAAAGATTAAAATCGGAGATACGCAATTTCAATAATTTTGTGTACAATCGGTTTAAAATAAACGTTCAAATTATTTAACCGGGTTATTTTATTGTAAGTGAAGCCATAATAGATCTTAACAATATACATAGAAAATGTATTTTCTTGTAGTAAATGTTTTAGTTTGTTTTTTAATATTGAATATCTTGTATAAATAAAACAAAATTATATGCGTTTCTTGCCGATATTAACGTCGTTTTAGTGTGATGAAAAATGGAGCATGGTAAGGAGCATATATTCTACGTTTAATTTTTTATGTACAGTTGAAAGAAAAATGCTGCAGATGCGCATAAAATAATTAGTGAGATTTATGGGGAGATTTCTGAATCCATAAGTACTTGTAAAGTTTAGAAGATTTCTAATTGGATGATTTTGATGCGAAATATAATGAATTACCCTGGACCAAAAAAATTATAAGATGATGAATTGCAAGAGTTATTGGACGAAAACTTCAGTTCCAGAGAAATAAAATGCATTTCACACGATTTTTTTAACATCTCCATTTTAATGCTTTCCAAATAAATAAAAAAAGTTACTTGTATCATATTGTAATTGTCCATGAAAAGTGGATATATTTTAACAGTCTTAAGTATATAAAAAAATACTATTTTTAGTCAATTATTTGCATTAACACTAAAATGAAACATCAGTGGTCTGAAAACATCTCCAGACATTGCATCATCCAACTACCATCTGTTCAGATCGATGCAACACGATATAATAATTATTCTTTGTTTGAAAAAGTAACGAGTCTGTAAATAAAAGATCTATTGACGGTATTACTGAGTATGTTTCATTAGATTAATTTATTAACAAGAGAATAAAAATCAGACAATTCTGTTAAAAAAATCTTTATGTGAAAAGTAAAAATTCTATATTAGTTTGGTCTTCATAATAATTCAAAAAGTGACACAAAAGTAAAAAAAATAGCATTTAAAATCCATAAATTGAACATTTCAGTTTAATAAATCCCATATTTGTTTAAATATGATTGTAAAAAGTGGATCAGAATAAAATTTGTATTGTTCGTATATCACTATAATAATTCCACTGTATTCATTTATTAACTGTTATAATGTGTTTAATAATTAGCTAATCAGTTAATTAATTACATTTTTCTGCTTATTATGAACTTATTAAATTTATTTTATAAAAAAAATTGCATTGTTTTACTGAAAAAATGAACTATGAAAATGGTATTTGTGATTTATTTCTTAGTTTAACTTTGGTAAACTCGACGAAACTAGTACACAAGTTATTTTCAAAGAGATTAGTCGTTGTCAGAAGTGTATTTTAGAAGCATTCTATTCATGACCCATAAATAATGTTGAATATTTCCGTAAGTTTAAAAGTAAAGCCCTTAAGTTACTTTTGTAATCTATATATTATCACTATATACTAATCAACAGCTTAATACACAAATAAGCCATTGATTTGTGAGGCTTCTATCTTTTGACATGTTTTGATGTTTTTAACACTAACTTTCGTTATATGTAGGGGAAGAATATTTTCTATACAGTTAATCTATTTTTATGTTTTCATATTGATTGAAAAGTAGGAAGTGTGAGGTAAAATAAATGATTTTAATACAAAGGTAACATATATGTATATATATATATATATATATATATATATATATATATATATATATATATATATATGTACACAAGGAACATGCTTTAAATCATTTTCTCATTTCATAAAATTATATACTCCTTTTTTTAATTATTTTTCCAATTTTTTCTTCTCCAGAAATAAAGTTTAATTCAAAAAGTTTTTAACGTTTAAATACATAACATTATTAACTTACAAAAATTAAAAGCAATTTGATAATTATTTCAACTTAGAGACAATTTCATATTGTTTTTAAAATTGCAGCTGTTTCGTGTACATTCTGCATTTGGGAGTTAATTGTTAGGTTAGAGAATTAAGAATAAATAGTAATTTGAGGCGATGTGATAAGCCAAAATGTAACCTAAGTGAAGTTACAATAGAATAAATTCAAGAAAGTATACATTAAATCGCCCGAAAGTTTGCCAAAAAATCATTCTAATTAATTATGAATTCCATGATAACATTTTGTGCTATTTTTATTTAATAAAAGATTATCTAACGTTTTACAATATGTTATTTTACGTGAAATGATCCATAGTTCCATTTATTTGATATGAAGATTCACTACCACGAGCAGAAAAACATACCAATGTCAATAAACTTTTATCTTCTTGAATGCTTTAATAAAATTTGTGATTTTTTGAGGGTTGGTTAGTTCGTATAAAAAAAGTGAATTAATCAAAGTTTCAAACCAATTTTAACTTTTCCATACAGTTGACATTATTCGTTGTCAGTTTGGTATGTTTTTTAATCGTTTTATTTTTAATATGAATATGTTAATGATATCAATCATGTTTATATACAAAAATATACTCATAAAATAAAATAACACTACCCTTACGAAATAATTTCACATTACTCATTATAAGTAAATAATCATTAAAACACGAACCGCATTCCGCCGGAGGGAGGAAAAAAACATATATTTGAACAAATGTAAGTAAATACATAATACTTGTTTTGAAATATTTTCATCCGAAGACGAAGTAAATACAGCCGATAAACGATGGTAATGCGGTAATTTAATATGTGATGAGGGTGAACTGTTTAAAATTATCTCGTATTTCATGCTACGTCGAAATAACATTTGATGCAGCGGTGTCGGATGACTCTAGACGCGCATCACAGATTAGATATTCGATATTGCTGCCAGAAATTCATTTAAATGTACATAAATAATTAAAATTTATATATATATATATATATATATATATATATATATATATATATATATATATATATCACAGGTGGTCCAAAGATTGAATGCCGATGTTTCAGAATTTATTTATTTTGTCATGCTTAGTCAGAAATGTCATTTAAAAAGTGACTCATCTTTTAAATTTTGATGAGCAACGAAAGCTTACTCAGTTGTATATCAACAACTTGTATATTATTTTGAAGATAGTTATGAAAAAGTTACCGTGAAAGAATTCAGTCTGTTGACTTTTTTCATTATATATATTATTCGGTTGAAGTGAAAGATTTGAGGAGAGACTTTTATCCACTAGTGGATAGAAAGGAGATATTATATATATATATATATATATATATATATATATATATATACATTATGTATGAAAATTTTAACATTATTTCAAGACTGCTACAAACTCAAGCGAATTTTTCACAGTTTCGAGATTAAGTAGAATTTCGAAGTAGTTGAGTACAGTGTATCACATCAATAATAAGTGAAATAAACAAAAAATTGATTTATGTGTAGTTTACAAAAAAAAAATATTTGAATCAGTTTGTACATTAGAGATATTGAATTTATTGAAAAATGGAAGAATTTAAGTAACATATATTGATTTTAAGGCATGTTTATAAAAAATGCTACATCCTTTGTGTAAATACACGTAGAAATAAAAAAATAAATAAAGGAATGAGACGAGGTGGTGATATAATTTAATCAATACTATTTACAGTGGCATTAGAAGTGTTTAAGACACCAAACTGGAAATCTGAAGGAAAAAGTAAAAAGCGAGATACTTAGTCACTTATGATTAATTAACAATATTATTCTCTCAGCAAGTTTATATGAATTCGAAAAAAGAATAGAAGAATTAGATAAAGCAAGTAAAAAATGGTTTTACAATGAATCACAGCAAGACAAAAATAATGTATAATGAGTTTACAGATCAGAAAAAATCGAATTGAAAGGAATGTTGAATAATTATTTATTGTTTACTTTGTTTTCTTATGGTTATTCAGAGCTCTTATAGTAATAGCATGACCTTCGAAATGAACATCAGTGAATTTAATAAAATCTTGTAATATTAGTAAGTGAATTCATTTATGTTGAAGTAAATTTGCTGTAGTAGTGAATTGAAATAACTCTTCTTTAAGCTACTTAAAAAAATATTTCTTAAAAATTAAATCAATTAACCTGTATTTAAAAAAATATTTCTTAAAAATTAAGTCGATTAACCTGTATTTTGGTTCATGTGTAAACAAATCTAAATTTAAAATAAAAAAATCAAACGTGATTTGTTGAGATGAGTGATTAATTTGTATTAAATTATTATGACATTCGCACGCTTACTTTTTGTAAAAATATTTTCAGTTATTTATATAAGTTATTATTTTATTTATGACAAAATTTTACATTAATTCGTTTTCTTATTTAATTCTTAGTACGACCGTTGTTAATACAAATTATATTTTTTTTATTTCTAATCATACTAATTATTTTTATTTATAAAATTTATATTTTACAATAGTACGTTCTAATGATAGTAATATAGCTATTAAAATTTACATTAGTAAAAAAATAAACAATAAATTATTCTTCAGTTCTATATTAATCTTGTTAATAAAATCCCACGATCTGTATTAAAACGTTAAACGTGTGAATCGTTTTATACTTTTTTTCGTTTTTAATAATTCGAAATCAGTTATATACACGTCAATATTGTATGGATTATCAAAGTATTTTTTCATTTTTGAATGTCATAAATGGGGTGTAATTTTATTCATCAAATATATAGTAGCTATTCTTTTCAATTATATTTCCTTTTCCACAGTTGCCGTTCTAATATTTTTCAGTCTATTTATCTTTTTCAACCTGGTGCAGTAATCCCTTGCGTAGGATTACGTGTCTAGATTCTTTTATATATTTATTATTTTATTCTCGTTATAAGTAAGAAAAGAAGTATTGATATCTATATATATATATATATATATATATATATATATATATATATATATATATATATATATATATAAACACACGCGTACACACACACAAAGAGTCGTTTCATATGAAAACGAACACGTTTGAACCCGACCCTCGCCAGTTTTACTGAAACTTGCTGAAAACATAAAGAGCTTAATATTTTTTGACACGATGTTTTTTTTTTCATATCACCTAACACTACGCTGTATGACGGATGACATTTTTGTGATTTTATGTTACAGGCATAGTTTTGAAAAAAATACGTTTTTCGAATGACAGGAATGATTTTCGTCAAATGAGAACTCGTCAAATGTAGTATAGTTTTGAGAGAAAAAAGAAATGTTATTTTTTTTAATAATATTATTTTTTTATCTTAAAATTATTTTATATAAAACAGTTTTATTCGAAATGTGTGTGTATGTTTTTTTTTTAAAAATAGATTTATTTATACATTGTGTGTAGTTGTGGATATGTCTGGTTAAGTTTTATAAATATAATTTTTTGAATATTATTATATGATTTAATTAAACGAATATATGTTTAATTACAGATATAAAATTTATTTTTTTACAAATTGAAAAAATGAAACACAATCAGACTGTACATCGATAATAAATATAATCTAAACTTGATTCTGTAAATTTTGTACAAATCCAAAACATAGACAGTATTAAAAAAGGATAAAAATTAATTACAGAGTTTTGAATTATGGTTGGGAATCAAGTGAAGCGATAAAGCAGAAAAAATAAATGGAGTTTTGAGGAGAATAGAAAAATAAAGAAGTTTGTTAGCAAATATCAAAAAGAGAAAGAAAAATTCGACTGGTCATATGTTAAAGAGAAAAAAAATTTACTAAAAATTATTTTAGAGGGAATAATATAGTAGAAGGAAGGAAAAAAGAGGAAGAAGAAGATTAAAATGATAGATGAATTAAAGGAAGTAGAATATTAGCAAGTATAAATGTGAACAATGAATGTGAAATAACTTAAATAAAGTTTTAAAAATATAATTCAGATTTATATGTTTCTTAATATGAATAATTATGAAGACTTTCAAACAGCAATAAAACCATCTGTTTATTTCAATTGAATCTGTCGTTTTTAAAATGATTTTACTTGATTATAAATTAACATTTGCACGAACATATTACTTATATAATCAGGACCGTCAGTGCTCGTGTTATAATTATTAATTCAAACTGAAACGAATAGTAATTAAAACGATGTATGCTTAATAAACATGTTTATCGTACGTTTCTATTTAGCATTAATTTTGTACACAAATTAACAATTCAAATGATTTCAGTGATTAAAATCATATAAATTTATTTATATGCAAATATATATATATATATATATATATATATATATATATATATATATATATATATGCATCAGAGGATTGTTCGTGTTAATTCATCATTAATTAGAATTGAATTAAATCGATGGAAAAAATGAAAATATCTATAACGTGAATTTCATTTACAATAGAACGTTGTCCGTCAAGTTGAATATTTTCCAAAGGAAATAAACTCGTAAACACAATCGACCTGCCGTATTTATAAAGACATCATGTCAAATTGACCTATGCATATAAAATTGGATAATTGGCCTGTCTAACTCACAATTTAATTCTCATATTGAAGAATGACGGCTTAATTGTATAATAGATGGATGCCTTGCTCAGTCTTTCATTTTTCTCAATTGAAAAAATATTATATTCATTTATTTGTTTGCCTCGTTTTTTGTTGTTTACATTTTTTTGTAATTGACGAGAATATTTCTCAATTCTTTTTTTATATAAATTTAGAACGAGGGAATGTGAACCATTTATTGTTTTCGAATGAAACATAGTTCACAAACGAACATACGAGTAATCGAACGAACAGACGGTTTCAATAAATACCGATTAGATTTAATTTCTACATATGTATCAACTGAAATACGTCATTTTATGTGTGTACAGGTTTATGTGTATAAATACACGAACACATGCACACATGAAGAATGGGTCAAATGAGACTGAATAAAGAAAATGCTGTGTTGAGTGAAACCGTGTTATATGAGACTAAGAGCCAGTACAGAAAGGGGAGTTACGTTCCGAAAACTTATTAAAAACAAATATATTTCTTTTATTCCGTATAAGCAATTTCAATTTTATTAAAAATATTAAAATATGTATAACACGAAACGTAAAGAAACAAACAATATCTATTTTAATTTAATATAATGTAACCTTAATTTAATAATTTTCTTCATCATCACTGTTCAGTACAATCGAACAAGAACGTTTTTTCGGATGAACATCATCTTCATTTTCTGAACCTTTTTCTTCAATTAGATTTTTTTCATCTTCTGTCCTCTTTAAAAATCTGTATTTTTGATTTATTTGTTGGTTCATACAAGGTTGTTGTAGATTTCAAAGTATGGAGATAGGCAATTTTACAGTTCCCTTTTGAATTTTCGGAAGGGTCTGAATTCAAGAAAAATGATTTTAGATTTTTGGCTAAGCTTAGGTCTTCCTGTAATTTTTTTAGTGTTAAATTATGAACTTTACAATTTTCATTACTGCTATTGTCCTTAGAATCGATTTGATTTACAACTTCGGATGCCATTTCCACCAAATCTGTTTCGAAAACTTTTTCTTCCACTAATAAATCTCGAACGTCTTCAATAATCATATATTTTATAATTTTCTATAATAAAAAATGTTTTTAACATATTAGAGCGAATTCGTATTATAGAATACCATGTTATAGGAAAGTTACCTATATATATATATATATATATATATATATATATATATATATATATATATATATATATATATATATATATATTGAATTTTATGATATGAATTTATATCGCCATTTTTTTATATTTAATCATTTTGAATGATTGCTGTTTATTCGAGCTTTTTAAAGCTTGTAAAAGATAATAATTTAATAATTGTACATAAGTAAATTGGCATTTTATGATTTTGCATGTTGAAAAATCTTAAGAGGATATAAAAAAGGGAATTGAAAAATAATAGAGATGAGATAAATTATGTTTGATATATATATATATATATATATATATATATATATATATATATATATATCAAAATATATGTATATGTATATATGTTTGTTTGTGTGTGGATGTGGAAGTGTGTACGTGAATGAATTTATATATAAAGTGGAAAACAAAACCACGTTCGTTTGTTGTTGTGTATATATTCTTTACACTGTGAATCCTATTACTTGCTCGCAAGTTTCAACATATCCGTTTTCGTGTTGTCGAGTATGAGCTTTACTATTCGATTTTATCCAATTTGTATGTGTCGTCTGTTCAAGCTTCAATTGTTTTAACGGTTTGGTTTCTTTTCTGTTTTATTGTTTCTCTTCGGGATTTTGTTTTATCTTGAATGTTTGTGAAAACACGAACGCTTTAAACGAGATGTTTACTGTTTAATATGTGCTTGGAATATTCAAATACTGTTTCATGCGTCACTATTTCCTGATTCTGATATACATTTTAACTAAAATCTACACCCAAACTTAATCTTTACATAAAAGAAGGCTTATAGAAATTATATATATATATATATATATATATATATATATATATATATATATATATATATATATATATATAACATATTGTATGAGAGGAATGTATTGAATTGTTCTAAGTAAAATATTCTGAGAAATACTTTTTTACTCCTTTATGTTCAGTATATATATATATATATATATATATATATATATATATATATATATATATATATATATATATTGAATAAAAAATGGAACAAATAAAACTAATTATATGAGAAATATTTCACATCATAAAAATCTTTAAGTCTTTATTTTCAGTTACATATGCATAATTTTTGCAACTATATAGAGTATACCAAACCGTACTTTTTATTTAAGCTATAAATTGAATAAAAATACATATATTTAATATTTTCATTAGAAACTTTAGAATATGATAATCACATCCAAAAAGTAAATTTTATCAGTAAATTTCTGTTTTTGAAAAATAAAAAAAATGTTTTTAATTTTTTTTTAAAAAATTCACATCTTCAAAAATATGTTTTAAACTTCTAAATATCAAACTGATATAAAAAAAACATTTTTAATTAAATATAATGACTAGTATCCTATATCATATGAAATTATTAAAAATAATAAAGTGATAAGTAGATTATTTGGTTTGTTTTTATAGTACTGTAAAGTAACGTAATATATTTAATGTTTACAAATGTGCTTTTATATTATTTTAAATTACTGTTCTTTAAAAGTTTTTTTCTTTAAAGAAATTCAAGCAAGATAGTAGATTCAGTGAAGTTGTTTGCCTTTGGGATTGTGTAAGCTCGTGAAGTTGTTGTAGATAAGATAAATTTGTATAATTCTTAGTGCCTACATGCAAACACACGCAGATATATGTTTGTATTTATTTACGGAGTGTTTGAAAAACGCATATACATTTTGAAGACATATATTTATTTATTTAATCCTTCTGTTTTTCAACCCGCAATAAAATAAAATTACACTTTTTAATCAAATATTTTAAAGCGAAATTATTTCCAATATTCAAACTATTCAATATTGACAAACATTTGTTCAATCATTATCAGTATTCAAATAACTAAAATAAGTATTTTCCCTGTAATTAAAGTTTTTATAAATGTTTTCATTTCCTGGCAAATTGAGTTTGAAAATAAAATATCTGTATTTGTATATAAACTGTAGAACATTTTCCACGAAATAAAACGGAATTATTTATCATTATTGTTCTTTTAGTATGCTAATTCTGTGGAAATAAACGTTGGCTTTTTAATTAGATATAATTTATATCATTTCGAGCTTTTTAACATTTTTGTTACATGTAATTTATCATTTTTATATTCGGTTTCTTATTGCGTGGAAGATAATTTGTATTTTAAATATTTCATTATCAAGAAGTATTCGAATATATCACAGAGTTAATGTAGTGTAATTTGTAGCTTTCTTTTGATTAAAACTTAATAATATTGTTGTAGACAGATCTAATTGCATATTGTAACATTAAAGGATGTTTTTTTCTTTCTTTAAATTATATGATATATATATATATATATATATATATATATATATATATATATATATATACACACACATACACACACATATACATACACACATACACATACATATATACATACTGCGTTCGCTTAATATAAATTTTCACAACACGAATTCTATTTGAACACGTAGGATTGATTAGAAAAAAAACTAACATGAAAACAATTTCGTTCGACACGAGCTCCAGTTTGTTTCGATAGATAAATGGAAATATTTTTGATTAGTTAACCTAAAGTTTGCTATAATATGAATTAGTTTATTTTTATAATTTGCAATTTAATTTACATGGATGAAGTAAATTTTGATTTAAATGAAGTTATTACTGTGCTATCTTTTTATTTTACTTCTTAAATTATGTTTATATATACATTGACGCATATAAGTCATGGCACACATGGGTAACATAAGCAATTTATTGATATAATTCAATGAACTTGTTAAATTAAAAAATATATATATTTAATTGAAAATAAATATAATATTCATTAAATTTATTCATTATATTTATTTTCAATTAAATGTATTTTTTTTTAATTTAACGACTTTATTGAATTATATCAATAAATTGCTTATGTTACTCATATGTGCCATGACCTATGTGCATCAGTATATATATATATATATATATATATATGAATTTATTTTTGCAAAATGAAATATTAAAAGATGTTTTAAAAGATGCATTTTTTATGAAACACCGTTTTCTTCTGTGTTATTTGTTTAAGTATATTTTTTTAATTAAAGACAATTTATTTTTGAATAATGTTCTTCCGAACATATTTGAACTTTTTGTTTGATTATTGTCCTTGTGCCCTTTCCGTATATTTGCTAATGTAGTATTAATCCGTAACATGTAGTTAAATTTAAAGAATTCTTAACAACTTTATAATGTTTTCGAAGTAGTCGTGGTTGTGAGATTAACAACGTTCTGTTCAGAGTGTTAGAGGTCTCTTGGGATATCAAAACAAACCAGCAACCTTAATGTTGCTCCTAACAAAGTTCTGACCTTTAAAAGCCACAGGTTTAATTTATACCACAAAGTGCATAAACAGTTTTACCTTTTGTACATATTATGTAGGTAAGGAATCCAAATTATAATTGTTTGATGAAGTGATTCCTTCATATTAATTATATATGCCAGATTCTGTTACAAACAAAGAATTTACCGCTTGTTTAGCGTAAATTTATAAGTATTGCTCTTTAATAAAACAATTATTGCAATCCATATTTCATTCAAATTGAATGAAATTTTTAATTTAAAAAAAGGAAATTTCCTAGGCTTAATATATATATATATATATACAATTTGTATTTTTTTATTCTTTTTTTAATTGCTTTTTTATGTAATTGATATCTGTCTACAAAAAAAAATAATTGTTTACATAATTATAGTATGTGTTTAATACAAATGAGTTGTTCTCCCCACACACAAGATTTTATAAAAATGTTCAGTTATCATTTATTGTTCATTTTATTTAGTTAAATTTTATTAAATTTAATAATTGTTTAAAATTAGTAAAAAAGTAAAGATTTTTTGTAAAACTATTATATGTGATTCTTTACGTACAAATTATGTTATTTTTTAAAAAAAATAAATATATTAATTTTATTGGCTAATCAATTTCTATTTATTTAGAATCACATATATTTTCGACCCATTTCATAAAATATATTTATATATAATAATTTTACATAAATTATATAGTTATATAATTTTTTGTATTTTAATTACAATTTGCAAATTTTTGTTCTAATGGATATTAATTCTGATAGTTTTATTTTATTGTCTACTTTTTGCTTTGTTACAAAAAAATACTAACGAAAACTATATGAGCTATATTTCTCATAATTAAACCATTTTTTGTATATTATTTTTTAAATGATTGGATTTCTTAATGACATACATTTATATTAATAATACGACTTCAATAATTGTGAATACAAACTATTTAGAAATATGTTAATGAGTATATAGTAAATATAGATTTGATAAATAGTTATAATTATCTTTTTTTTAGATAATGATATTTTTGTGAACTGACACAAAAAATGATTATCAAGTAAATAAATAATTTTAAAAGTGCGTTTTTGTGAATTGATAATGTTAATATGATATTATTATTCATAATTTTACCTCGATCCTTTTTTGTATATTTCTTGTGCGTGTTTGTATATTTAAGTTAATTGTAGAGTATATAAATTTTAAGTTGAGTAGTTTTTTTTAAATGTCTGAAAATAATTAGTTTTTATTTTTAAAATATGAAATGTCATCATATATTTGCAGTATAATTTATTTAATATATTTGTAAAAAAATATATATTGGATTAATTTTTTTCCCAACATTAGAATAGTATGCCCTTTTATTGATCTGTTATGTTATATATACATGTATCTGTGTGTTTGTTTTGTAAGTTTTTTGTATTAATATAGAGTGAATGTACATAAAAATAATTATTTTGTTTTTTCAGCTCACCGATTAGAATTTACTATCGAACCCTCCGATGTGGTTGTGATTCCTGAAGGCTCTGCTATATTAAATTGTGCAGCACAACTAGTAGATGGTACACTAACTCAACCAGTTGATTCAAAACATATATCATGGCAAACATCAGATGATGGGCAACGAGTAAGTTTCATTTGAATAGTTATTCTTAGAGTTTTATTTCATGTATGAAAATTGTTATTACAGTTGATGCTTATGTTTTAAATAAAAAGTCTTATAACTAGAGGTACATGCAATTTATAAATTTTGTTTTTTTTTAGGTACCTTATGTAGGTGATATATATAGATCTCAGTTAAAAAATGGATCTTTATATATCAACAAAGTTGTTGAAGGACAAGAGCTGACAGGAGGATATAGATGTGTGACTACATTAAATAGTGTTGGGGTTTTGGTCAGTAGAAATGCATCTGTAAGACTTGCAAGTAAGTTTCTTTTTGTCAAAATAACTTATTTTAATCGATATACTGATACTTATTTATAAATATGATATGCAAATAATATATCTGATATATATATATATATATATATATATATATATATATATATATATATATATATATATATGTATTAGAGAATTATATAAATATATTAATTTATGTATTGATAAATTGAAAGAATTTAATATTTTTCAGTTTTTATTGACATTCATTATTGAATAATTAATTTTTAAAGCATAAAATAACTTAATATAGATTTATTATAATACATTTAACTTGTTTTACAATAATACATGTAAATTTTTTTATAGGTTTGTCAGGTTTTGAGCAAGAACCTCGAGACTTAACCCTTTTTCCTGGACAATCTGCCTATATGACTTGTATTGCTGCTGCTGATCCACCAGCAGTTATTAGGTGGCTCAAAGATGAACGACCTCTTTTTATTGATGAAAGTAGAATGACCCTATTACCTAGTGGAGCTCTTGAAATAGATGACGTACAACCTTCTGACCAAGGAAGTTATAGGTATAATTTTTTATATATTATATTATAAAATGTTAAAAATTTGAAGAATGTATAATATTTACTATGGATTTATTTTGTGATATGTTTGAAGATGGGTATTTAAACATTGTTTTTAAATATGTAGTTAATTTTATTATTATTATTATTTCTAGAAAAGTATTTCACATTGTACTTATTATTATATTTACAATTTATTTTATTTTTGGATATTATAATGATTTATTAAAAAAGTTTGATTTATGTTAATTTAATATGTACAATAAGTATTTTATTTTTGCAGATGTAATGCTTCTGGTTTAAATCAATATCGACTCAGCAATAAAGCAACATTGACATTAAATAAAGATCTTGAATATAGTAATATTATATCACCTCCTAGTTTTATAGCCATACCTAAATCTGTTGTAGCAAGAGTTGCTGAAACAGTTACATTTGACTGTGCAGCTGTTGGTAACCCTCATCCATGGATAACTTGGTTAAAGAATGGTGTTACAATTGATATGGCGTAAGTTTTTATAAGTATTTCATAATTTAAAAAGTCAAATAATGCCACAACATTGTTGTTAATAAATAGGATTTTTTTCTTGGTGATAGTATTTTAATTAGAAAATATATGTTTCACAGGGATCTTGATAGTCCATTCAAAAAAATTGGATCAGGTACATTACAAATAACAAATGTAGAAGAATCTCATGCAGGAATGTACCAGTGTCGTGCTGATAATGGAGAAGATGCTGTAGATGTTTCTGCTTCTTTAGAAGTACAGGTATATTATTAAAATATATTTATAAAAATTAATGTTAATTAATATTTCAATTTTAATATTTATTTTTCATCTTCATCATTGCTACTAATTAATCTATAATTTAAGGTTCCACCAAAATTTATTAAAAAACCACAAGATGCACGGCAAGTTGTAAAGAAAGATATTGAATTTGAATGTGATATATCTGGTAATCCTGAACCTGTTATACAGTGGTATAAAAATGGAGAAAAAATTAAATATAATGATTATTTAAAGCTAGTCAATGGGTAAAATATTTTCATAAAACTAATTTTTTTTAACAAATATATTCTATTATATATTGTGTACTATTTTTTTTAAATAGACTTTAAAAAGTATGTAAAAAATATTATTATAAATGTCTAATAATTTTACATCAATTATATAGTTTTATAATTTCTCATATTCTAGTTACAATTTGCAAATTCTTGGTTTAATGGATATTGATACTGGTATTTTTCAATGTATGGGTTCTAATCCTGCTGGAAATGTACAGGCCTCAGCTGTACTCACTATTATAGGTATGTTTGGTTTTATTTAGTATAATTATTGAACTTAGCAGATGATTTACATTAAAATATTATAACAAACCATTTATACATGTGTATATATATATATATATATATATATATATATATATATATATATATATGTATGTATGTATGTATATGTATGTATATTTGTATTATATTTTTAATGTTATCTGTAATATTTTTAAATTATGTTATACATTTTTTTCTAATTCTCAGTATGTAATTAATTTTATTTGTAGTATTTTTATGGATGTACATTGTATGAATTTTTATTTATAGTAAAAGTGTAATGGTCTATTTTTAATATATTTTGATTTTCTTTTTTAAATATTTAATTAAAAATGTATGTGTATGTATGTGTATATATATATATATATATATATATATATATATATATATATATAATGTTATTTATTATATATACATACACACATACAAATATATATATTATAATATTATTTATTTGTTTTTTTAATTAATTTTATTTTTCCTTTTTGTTCCATTTCATACTAATTGTGCATGAACCTATTAATATTCCTTATATTACGCATGTCCTTTATAATTATTAATTGATTTCCAAAAAAATCTGTGTTTGGATCTATTTTCAATACCTCATTTATTTTAATGTTGTATAAATAAAATGTATTCCGATATTAAATATTTTTTTAAATTATTGTTATTTAACAATAATTTTTAAATTTTCAAATATTTCTATTGAAGAAGTAAATAATACAGTAACAACAGAACAACCTACAAAAGTTCGAAACACGGTTCGTTATACGCGAAATAAAAATCCACGAAATTCATTTGCGCATAGTGCACTTTCTTCTCTTAAGTCAGATGAAGTCCCTCAACCTAAACGACGTGTTTATTCGCGACCCAGGGATATTATTGGCAATGCAGAATTTGGTTCTCTTAAAAATACTAAAGAATATGTAACGCATCATCAGAAATTAACTTTTGATCCTGTAAATATATTAATATCACTTAAAGAAAGTGGTGGTCCAAGCAAAGATTTAGGAGAAGCAAATTATGCTTATACCGGTAGCCCACCTTTTCCACCCGATGGTTCCCTATCTGCAGGTGAATCTTCAATATTAACTGAAGAAGAACGTGAAACGGGTACACCAAGTGAACCGAGAAATGTTGCCGCACTTATTGTGAGAGCAAGATTTGTCACTCTTTCATGGGAGACACCTGAGTTTACAAATGGTGAAATCATTTCTTATCAAGTTGCTTATAGACAAAAAGATAGTCACAGGTGAGTTGGTTATATACATACATCGTACATACACACATGTAATTACATGCACACACATACACGTACATATGCATATATAACATATAAGTTTATATAAAAATTGTATGAAATAAAACAATATGATAAAACTTTGGTTAAATATTGATTTTTAAGTTATTTAATATCAAAATATATTTAATAGGGAAAGAACACAGTTAACAATGAAGCCACGTTTAGAAGAAATAAATATATCAGGATTGAATCCAGGTTGTATTTATTATTTTCAAGTGACTGCCTATAATCAAAAAGGTGCTGGTAAGCCTTCAGAACCACTTGAAGTAGAGACTCAAAGTGAAGAGCATGTTCCTAGTGCTCCGAGAAATTTAAAAGCTATAGCTACAAGTCATACGTCAATTTTAGTTGAATGGGATGAGCCAGATATTACAAATGGGATGATACAGCGATATAAAGTTTATTATATAGAGGTAAATTACTTAGTGTTAATTTTCTTGTGTCTAGCTAGATATACAATTTGTTGAGATTTCTAGAATCTTTTTTATTATTAAATAAAATTCTGTAATAATTTGTTGCAGGGTTCAACTGAACACAATATTGTAACTTCAGATGTTCGTTATGAATTAAGTGGTTTACAAATATATACTGAATATCATATTTGGGTCGTAGCAATTAATCAGAATGGGCCAGGTTCAGCATCAAATGAAATAATTGTTAAAACACTTAGTGCGAATCCAAGTGCCCCACCTAATAATGTTACAGTAGAAGTTAGTAGTAGTACTGTAAGTGTTATAGATTAAATCAATGAGTGTTTTGAAATTCAAAATTTTAATTTATTGCAACTTTTCTATAGAGCATTATAGTGCGTTGGGAACCACCACCACCAGAACACCAAAATGGTATTATAACTGGATATAAAGTCCGTTATAAACGACAAGGTGGAGCAGTAAAAACAGTGACAGCTGATGCAAATAAACGTATCTATTTTTTAAATAATTTAGACCGAGCTGCTTCTTATCAAGTTAAAGTTCAAGCTTTGAATATCAATGGCTCAGGGCCTTGGAGTGAATGGCTGTTAGTTGATACTTATGAAAATGATTTGGATGAAACACAAGTTCCTGATCCACCAGAATCTTTAGGCTGTAAATATTATTAATATATTATAATGAATGTATCAGTAATGTTTATGAATATAAATGCATACATACATATGTATTTTTGTATGCACTCATAATGTCTTACAAATTATGTTTAATTTTTAACGTTTTGACTTGTACAATGCCCTTTTTAAATTCATCTTCAACATATATTGGAGCACATATGTGTTAGTTATAAGTATGTTTGTTTGTATATGTGTGTGTGTGTGTGTATATGAGTATTTTATATTATATTAAAAAATTATATAATTTTAATAGCACGGCCTTTAGCGACGAGTATTGTAATAATGTGGAATCCACCCAAAAATAGCAATATCAAAGTTCGTAGTTATATGCTTGGTTGGGGTAATAATGTTCCAAATGTATATACAGAGCAACTTGACGGAAAACAAAGATTTTATGAAATTAAAGGCCTCGGTAAGTTTTGTTTATTTTAAATATTTATAAAATATGGATTTGGTGAAAACAGTATTTCATTATTATTTATGAAATAATGTTATTTATTTATTTTTTAATTTATTTTATAGAGCCAGACACTGAATATGTTATAAGTCTTTGGGCACGAAATGAAGTTGGTGATGGTCCACCTGTGTATACGACTGCAAAAACACGATTAGTGGATGAAATTGGTGCAGGACCAATAGCAGGTCCAACAGGAGAACATTCCTTACCATCATTATTTCCACCTATTGGACTTAAAGCAATAGTATTGAGCTCATCTACTGTCGTTCTTTATTGGACTGACACAACTTTAAGTAAAAATCAAGTAAGCATGTTTTTTTAATAATTAAAATATAATTTACACGTTTTTTCACTTTTATTATTTTATTTTTTTTAATATTTTAATCTTAGAATATAATATGCAAATTTTAAAATTGCTTTAAATAGATTAAAACGATTTTTGTTTGTACATTTTTTATAATTTAATCCGAAATTAACTTTTCAATTACTATTTATAGTTTGTGACGGATCATCGACATTATGTTGTTAAATATTCATCAGTAACAAATCGTAAAGAGATACTCTTCAATACAACAGATTTAAATTGTATGATAGATGAACTGAAACCTAACACCCAATATGAATTTACAGTAAAAGTTATCAAAGGTATGATTATGTTATTATTTAATTTTGTAATTTATTATAAATATTAATTCAATACTGAAATCACTATTTAATATATTAAAATAAGCAATTATTACTCTAAACTTTATATTTTATTTAAATATTTATTGTATTTATTAGTAAATAAGTCATATAAAGCAGTTAGTATACGTGAATATTTAAGGTCGACGCTCGAGTGATTGGAGTATGGTTGTTGTAAATACAACATCGGAAGCAGCTCCTAAATCGTATCCGCGTGATTTTATAGTTATGCCAAATGAAGATCCACATGTTGTTGATCTTAAATGGTTGCCTCCAAAACAAGCTAATGGTGTTATTACTGGTGAGTATGGTATTTCTGTTTTTATAAGTTGTCATTAATAATGTTTTAAATAGATATTGTTTGTTATTAATATATGTTTAAGTAATGTATTTATTATACTCTTTTTATTTAGTAAAATTGCATTATGTTTTGTAGGTTATTTAATACAATATACTACTGATCAAAATAATAAAGATAGAGATTGGATTATGGAAAATGTAATCGGTGATAAACATGAAACTGTTGTAAGAAATTTGATTCCAAAAATGACATACTATTTTAAAATATTAGCCAAAAATAAAAAAGGTTATGGGCCTTATTCACCAGTTGTGTCATTTACAACGTTATCAGGTAATTTTATATTATTTATTTTAATTTGTGTAAAGAAATATCACTTCTAAAAAAGTAATTTGTTGACATTTATTTCTTTTAATATAAATATTTTTAAAAATTATAATTAGTTTTGTGTTTTTATGTTGTTTATTTATTATATACATAATTTAAATGTACATTTGTTAACTTTTTCAGCTGAAAAAGGATTATTAAACCAGAGTACATTATTATACATTATTATCGGTGGTTCTGCATTTGGAGTAATTTTGTTGTTCATTCTTCTTATAATATTGTGTTGTAAACGTAAATCTGAACCCAGTTCAACTCCAGATCGTACAAAAAAAGGATATCAAAAAGCACATAAAAATCAAAATATAAAACCACCAGATCTCTGGATACATCATGACCAAATGGAACTCAAGGTGAATGCTCATATTTTTAAATATATAACGATTATGAATTTTAAAAATATTTATCAAGAAAATATAGCGTTATTGTATGATCTTTTTAAATTATTGTATAAAATATAATTTTTTTATTGCAGAAAGTAATAATGTCCAAAAAATATTATTAACTGTTTCAATAAGAAATAATTTTTTAAATTGATTATTTTGTTATACAATAATATTTTATTTTAATAGGCTATGGAAAAATCACATGCAGCAGGAACTTCTGTAGGGACATCTAATGATGGTGCATCATCTAGTGGTGCAACTACACTTCCAAGATCTGTTGGTCATGAATATGATCCTCATGACTATAATGCTCATGCATCAAGTTCTCTTGATAAACGCACTTATGTTCCTAGTTATGTGGGTGAGTGCAATTATGTTTTTATAATTAGGAATATTTTTAAATGTTCTTTTTTTATATTGTATTTAAAATATCATCTGAAATATGCATTAATTTAAAGTTTATACTGTTTTCAATCTATGAAAATGTTTATAAAAGCACAATAATATTAAAATAAAGTAGATTATTTATATATATATATATATGTAAATCATTTTTCAGTTTGTTGTGTTTCTATTTTATTTTGTAATTGGCACTTTTCATTTATATTTTTCATTGCACAGAATGCTTTGTTTTTGCCTGCTATTCATAGGTTCTAATGAGAAACAGGATGATTCTACTAGTGGAAGAAAAATCATTAAACCAAAACCAATTACATTACCTGTTGATTCAAAACCCCCGCGAGAACGTAAGTAGACTATGCTTTTTCTGCCTATCATTTCTTCATTTGCATGATATGAGTTTCATGTAATGTTTAATATTGCAGAATATTCAAGGAAAAAATTATATTTTATTATTTGTAACATTGTGATTTTATTTGGTGTTTTTATTTATTAAATATTTTGATTTAAATGTGTTGATTTATTTGTAATCATTTTTTAATTTAACTTCTAATTTATATTATAATTTAAGTGATTTAAATTAACTTATTTTTATTGTATATACTTATATTTATTTTGAAGCAATTAATTTGCATTACTAAAATGATTTTTCAAGAAATAATTTTTTTAATAGAAGTAATACATATAAGTAGTTGATTTATAACTTTGTTGAAATATTCAAAATAACTCAACACATCATTTAATTTATCAATTTACTTATATAATTTTATTTTAAAATAATTCTGTTTTATATCAATGATGACTGTTTTTAAACTGTTACAGCAATTGCAACTGCCACTCCTATCAACAATGCATCATGTTTGCATCATGGTACATCAACACTCTTAGCAGAAAGTCCTTCTGTGGGTGGAGCAACGACAATCGTGACTCCTAGTGGATTAGTGACTGCTCAGCGTCCTAATTATCCCAGAACGCAATATACAATTTCACGTGCTCATGTTACTTTAGATCAAAGTGGAGCACTAGAAAGTCCTTATGCTGTTCAACAGCAACAACAACAAGTTGTTAATACAAATAGTACTGGTTATGATACTGGCATGGGACTTGCACCTGTGGCAGGAAATTATGCAAGGTAGATAATGATTTCTGATTTTATTCTTTTTAAAATGGCATATTTTTTTTTATATTTCATTATATTGTAGTTGTATTATTGTAAACTTATTAGATATTATTTTATATTTGTTTATAAATAATATAATTATATCTATTTTTTCTACAAAATATTTCAGTTTACCCCAACAATCGCAACAGTTAGGAGGTCCAAGTGGTCTTGGTGGAACTACAGGAGTAACAAAAACACAAGTTGCTGGACCTCAGCAAGGTCACCCTCTAAAAAGTTTTAGTGTCCCGGCACCTCCACCAACATCTGCTCCCGGTACTCCAGCTCATGGGGTTCGACAACATAATGGTAAGTTTAAAAACATAAATGAATCGTAATTAAATATATGTTAATTAAATGATATTGAACTATTTTTTTAATTAATATTTAAATGAGTACATTTTCACTAACAGTTTGATGACAATTTTTATTTGGAAATACTGCCAGTAAAATTATACTTATTAAAGTATTAATTTTGAAATATGAATGTTTAGATAAAATATTTTTTTATATATATATATATTTATTTATTAGTTGCTCAAGTCAACGTACGGCCAATAACATCATCACCATACAAAAAACCATTATCGTCTTCATCATCTTTAACAACAGCTACACCTCATTTACGCTCTAATCCTTTATCATCAATGAATGATGAAACTAGACCATTATATTTACATCATGAATCAGAGCTCGGTGTCCGACCTGGAGTCGTTCCTTGTGAAGATACAAAGTTATTAGCAAATAGCACTTCAACAGAAGAACTCAATCAAGAAATGGCAAATCTAGAAGGACTTATGAAAGACTTGAATGCCATTACAGCCAATGAATTTGAGTGTTGAAAGTTTCTTTTTCTTTGGAAGTGTTTCATTGTATTTCTAATACAGCCTTTACATTGGAGACGGTATGTTTTTTGATGGTACTAGCATTTGCAGCTATTCATTTTATCAAACAAATAACGATCAAAAATGTCGTTTTTAGTACTCTATGAGAGCACGGGTAATGTTAATTGCAGTAGTGTAAGGTTGTCGAAATTTTTTAAATGACACTGTTGAGACTGAGCTGGGGTATTTGTTGTGTAGGTAGCTATCAGGTTAAAGTGAGAAATTATAAAATATAGGTATAAAATAAAATTGTATTACAATAAATAATGTATAAAAAAAGTTTGTATTTAGAGTTTATAATATTATTATAAACAAGTTATTAAACACCAATTCATTTGATCAGATTAAGGTTTGTATCAAAAAGAAAGTCTTGTATAAATGTAGAAAACATCTGTAACTTAAAATTATTCATATTACATATGAATTTTTAACTTACAATAAAAATATATTGTGGTATTGAAGTTTCCTATATTTTATAATTTTTTTGAAAATTGTTCATTAATCGGCAATCTACTACACAGTTTTTATTATTTAATTTTCTGCATTAACAGTTGAAATATCTATAGGTATACACATATTATGGATATGTTCTTATTATAAATATGCATGAATATGTGTGTATTTATATGTGAATGTATACATGTATATATATATATGTATGTATGCAAGTGTGTATTTATGTATGTGCGTATATATTATATATGTATATACATATCTAAACATGTATATAATACTGCTTACAAATAATACTTTGTTTTTTGATCTACATTGAAAATTAAGTCTTTGAAAGTACAGTTTTTATTTTTTTCATTGTGTAGTTTTGAAATATTTGGAATGAATTTTTAAAATTAATTTAATTCTATTTGTGTTTAAATTTACTATTTGTTATCATTTATCTTAGCCATAAAAAAAGTGAACTTGTTAATTAAAGAACTGTTCTTTAGATCTGTTCTTTATATATAGATTTAATAATTCAGTCATGTTTTCATTTGGATCACTATTTTAAATCAGAATTTTCTTGAGTAATGTACCTATATAAATATATATATATATATATATATATATATATATATATATATATATATATATATATATATATATATATGTATATATGTATATTATGTATATATGTTAATGTACATATATACATATATATACATATAACTATTATATAGATTATTAAAAATATACAATCATTCAAATGATATTAGCTTACCTCGCAGCAGTCTTGTACACAATTCTGTTATTATTTGTAAGCATACAAATCAACTACATATTGCACATTCCTGCCAGCAAATCTATTTATTTATTCATTTTTCTTATTTATCATTAAACAGTATTTAAGAAAACATTAAAAACTATAAAGAAATACATTTACAAATGCCATATACATATTTTTTATATATATAATCAGTCCATTATGATTATTTCTTCTCAGTATAAAATATAATAATGCTCTCGGCTGGTCTGGAAAACATAGATTTTGAAAATCCAGATAAAAATTTGTATAATAAATTTAATATTAATAAGTAAAATTTAAATATAATATGGTATTAAACTAATCTAGATCTCGAGTAATGTGGTGTGAACGATTATATTTATATCAGTAATTAAACTAACCGAATTAAAAACAAAACATATTTTTTATCAAATAGCTTTATATTTAAGCAAGCGATTTTTGTTTTGAAGAAGTTTAATTTATATGATATAAATACAATCATGGTTTTTAATGAACGAATACGTAAATTGTATCTTAATCTTTATATGTGAAAAAAGAACAAACGTTAATTGATGTAGCTTTGAATTTGGTTTTGCTAATCTAGTTAGTAAAAATGGCCTAAAGTGTTTATGAATATGCGCCTTTTTCATATCTGATTCAGGTATGTATTAGTATTTTATACATATATTCATAATTTTTCAATATGCAAAATGTTATTAACAACAAAATAAATGATCAATTCATGAAAAAATATTTTTTTTCAATTGCTTAGTCAGTGTTTCTCATGTATCTGTTATATTTTAATATGTTCATATTTATAAATTCATTTATTTTTATAATGGGTATTAAATAATTTTCATTTTTATGATATATATATATATATATATATATATATATATATATATATATATATATATATATATATATTATTCTGATTATAAATAATAAAATAAATTGTAAAAGGAAAAAATTCAGAACTATTTTAAATACATAATAGTTATTTTAAATACATAATAGCATTTTCAAATACATAATAGCATTTCAAATTAAATGTGTTACAAAATTATTTGAAATTAAAATTTAAAGGAATAATTATATTATGTAATTATGTAACTAGTTTTGAGTTTATATCACTATTCTCTCTCAAAAAAAAGAAACAAAAGTATATAGAATGAAAGATATGATAGAAGAAAAGAAATCTAAATTTTATTTTTTATTAGTATAATTTGAAAATATGGCATTCTTAAATTATTAGTGAAAGTGATAAATAGTATGGAAGTATGTAGGTTCAGTGATTTTTTATGAAAGTGTTTATTGTTTCAAAGGAGTATTTTTATTTGTGAGTAATCTGAAATTGTTTAGTATTTTTTTATTTTACTAATATTCTAGAAATGAGGTACACACATGTGAATATTTTTGTGCAGCATAACTTTTAGTAACATGTATAATTGAAATAAGTGATGTCATTTTTATATAAATTTTAAATGTTTAATATTGATTTTTGTAGATGTACATTCACTTTTAAGTATTTGGTTGTAATATTTGGATTTTTTTGTAGAAAGATCTATTTCTTCTCAATTTATAATGATAACTTTAAAACATAAAATAATTTTTCAATTTTGGTTATAAAATTTTGAATTTGTTAAAATCGATCATTTATAAAAATTTCATTCGTTTTGCTAAATGTAGGTTAAAGATTATTTAATAATTTTCATTTTCAATTGTCTATAGTGTAGTTAAATATAATGATTTTTACTTTTTTCATGATAGACAAAATTACTTTTAATAAATTTTTATAATATATTAGCTTTAAGTAATGATTGCATTGTGATATACATACAAAATGTTTAAAAACTAAAAATAGAATATTCACTTTTATGAAGTAATATTACGTTCTATAAATGTTATTATGAATTATTCTGTTTTTCAGTTTTGCTTTATAAGTTGTATTCTAAATTAAACAACTTTTCAATTTGATAGTCATATTAACAATTTAAGATCGGTGATAACTCTCAGATATTTATTTTATTTTTTGATATATACTTAATTAGAAATTTAGATAGAGATTTTCTTTTCAAAATTCATATTTTTGTTAAGTTTTTAATCTCGAATAATATTTATAAAATATTATAAATGTCATTACACATTTTTGTACTGTAAATTTTTTAAAAAAATTGTCTTGCCCCTCTACCCACTTTGCTCGTTTATATTTATATTATTATTATTATTATTATTATATATATATATATATATATATATATATATATATATATATATATATATATATACATAATTGGAAAGTATAGTAAATGAAAATGAAAGAATAAAAATAAACTGAAAAATGTTTTAAAATATCTGTAAATACATATTTGCGAACATATTTATAAATGGATTTATAGTAAAATACACTGTATATATCAGATAAATATGACCATACACTGACTATTTATGATATACTTTTCAAATTATTAATTAAATATTGTAATTTTTCAAAACAAATTTATATTTATTTTTAATTTCTGGTTAATTTATTATAACGTACTATATAATATCATTCAGAAAAAAATGAAAATGATATGTATCTTATCAAATAATGTTATTAAAACATTACTTATAATTAAAAAAGTTATAGAACTATTACTGTAATATAGATAACAGTTATTACTATATACATTTGAAAACTAGTCAAAAAGTTGTTTTTTTTGCACTTTACATATTGAAAAATGAAATAAACAAATACAAATAATTTGCAGTATCCCCTAAATCGTTCCTTTTTATATATAAATGTATAATTATGAAACTAAAAAAAAATATTTTATTGTCAGAACATACACTACTTTTTATAAAAGCTAAAAAAAGAGAAAAATATTACTACAAAGTTTTACAGTATTCTTGCCAATGTTTATGTTCAAATCCACTGAAAATCAGTTTAATTGTGAAATTTTAATAGATATATATACACACACATACACATGTACATACATACATACATAAATACAATTATTGAAGTGAGTTCTTTATAAAGTAATTTTTAAATGAAATGTATATATTTTTTTGTAAATCAAATAAGTATTCCTGTATAAACTTCTTGTTTATTATTTTTTTAAATATTAAAAAAAATATTACATTTTATATAAAAAGATGACCACATTTCTTTTTAAATATATTTCGTCAATATTTTTGTATTATAAAAATTAAATATACATTAATATTTTTAATTAGAGAAAAAAAATTAATTAATTTCTAATTTTTAGTTTAATAATATTATATATATTTTACAACCTCGTTTTAATATTTTTTTATTAAATATTAGTGAAAGTTTTTAAATAATTATATTTTTTTATTAATATAATTTTATTAAATAAACATTTTTCACATAATAAATTACAACTGTTGTTTTCAATAGTTGTTCAACAATCGTACTGTTAACTATTAACTACAATTATATTAAAAGAATTTCTTTAAATATGAAGTTGCTTTGAATATACTTAATAATATCTCTTGTAAGCTATCTATAAAATTTATATGCAACTTTAGTTGGTAGTAAATGGAAATTTATTAGAAGCAATAAAGAAAGTTGTTGGATTTATAAACCTCTCAATTGAAATGTTTATTAGATCTGAATTGTTTTGACTAATTAAAATTTCACAATTGAATTTTATTTTCAATGTTAATAAAATGCCATTATAGGGTTATAAAACAGTATGTGTGATCAATGAATTGTGTAAATGTACGTATTTTTTCATATCATTTTGAGTGTAATTTAGTTTATAGTTTAATCACTGAAAGTATTTTCGACGTTTTTAAGACAAGATAGTGTTTATCATAATAATTTTCATATATCGAAACATTTGTGGAACGTCTAGGAACGTCGACTAATTGTAGATAATACACATTATTAATATAATAATTAAAAATTAATGTAGCTGAAGTAAAATAAATATTATTAGATAATAAGCGTAAATTATATACTCCAAGATAAATGCTTTAAATAATTAATATTAACGGATTAATCATTTCAGTATTTTACAACAGGTCATGGAGTATTAATATAATAATAAACAGTAATGATATTAATAATAATTTATATTACGGATGATTTAAAATATGTTTTTGATACAAAAATTCCTCATTATTTTTAATAAAAAATTCTTAAGACATTTATTATTTTAGTTTAAAATAATGACTTTATAGAAATTAAAAAATAACATTTTATTTGAATATCGAGTGTCTATCATATTTATTCAAATTCTATTCTTTTTTATATACTTGGTTTTTTCTTTATGATAAAACGACTAATTAAATTTTCGATTTTTTTGGGAACTGTATTCATTTTTTTTGCTTAGTTCAGTTATATGAAATAGACATTTTAGTTATTAAATATTATAACAATTTTGATTAAATTATAAAATATTTTAAAATTAATTTTGATTTGATTTGAATAAAACAATAACAAAATATGATGTCATTGTAGATTTTTGTTGAAATTATTATCATTGTATTCTTTAATCAGATAAATATTGGGTTGAATAAACTCAGAATTTCATGAAATTGAAGTGACTTAAATAAGTGTCATTATTTAAGATAATGATTTATATTAACAGATATGGGTTTATATATATATATATATATATATATATATATATATATATATATATATATATCATATATATTTGTAATTATTATAGCTTACTCTTTTTTTTAACTCTCATAATAATAGAACTTTAGATTTATTGTAGAAACAAGATATGATAATTGTAAAAAAGAAGGAAGTTATAGTGATTTTTTCACCTGAAAAAGTAAAATAAGATGATTGAAACTTAGCAGATAACTGTCGACATTGGGCTTTAAATACTGATATTGAAAAATAAACAAATAACGTACTTTTAGGTAGATTTAAATAAATTATAGTTTAATATCTTTTTAATGGATTATTTTCGTTGTTTATTTAATATATATATATATATATATATATATATATATATATATATATATATATATATGTGTATATATACACATACATACACACATCTATACATACTTATAAAACCAAAAATATAAATATTAGAAAATGATTTTATTAGACAAGTTTGTATTTGGGTTACGAATTAAAAAATCCAGGAAAAGAATATTTAGGTTAAGAAGAAGTTGGAGAAGAATAATCCTTAATTTTTGTCAAAAATTTATTTTAAGTATATCCGTAATAACAACTAAAAAATATGATTATTAAACACAAAGTTCAAACTCACAAATAATCATTTAATTATATCATTGGTTAATTACAAAGACAATCTATTCAGCAGATTTCGGCATCTATCTTTTCTTATTCTTTAATTTGACTTTTATAATATCAGAAAATATCATTGATAGTGAGAATGTAGTTAAACTAACAGATGTGCCATTATATTTAATGTAAATTGGTGTAAATGCGTTATATTTTCTGGTATTTTAAACGTCTTGTATGGAATTAGGATTTGTGTTTTTATTTTTATGTTAATTGTGGAATATATTATATACAATAATTTATATATATATATATATATATATATATATATATGTATATATGTATATATATATGTATATATATGTATATATGAATTCATTCATTCAGTACTTTTTTCACTTATAGTAAATTAATATTTTTAAGATTAAAATTTGTTAAAGTAGTATTTTTTTATAATTTTTCTTATATGTATGAATTTTATGTTAATAATTATATTATATTAATAAATAACGACTAATTTTAAAGGCAAATAAGTTAGTAACGTGGATAAGTTCTAATTTTAAAAATATTTGATATTGAAATGTATGTTCATAGAAACCTTCAAAATTATGTAAATAATTAAAAATAAGAAAGGTTGTGGTTGGATCTTAATTTGTTTCTAAAAGAGATGTCGTTGATACTAACTACAATTTTTAAGACCTTATTTTTTATTATATTTAAAATTATTATTAACTATTGATTTGAAGAATTTTGCCTTTATTGTTCATATTTTTTGTCATTTTTTTAATTATATATTCTTTATATATTAATTTCAAATGAAGTCATTTTTTAATAAACTATAATTATTGTTTATATATATAATGATTATTAGGGAGAATTGAGCAATAGTTATTGATTTTTTATTATTTTTTTGTTTGAAAAAGAAAACACAAAATCCTAATTACTCTTAATCGCTAGTAGCGTTTATCAAATTATGTATGAATGAAGTCATGCTAAATAAATAAAATGTAATTTAATAACCAAAAAGTAAAAAAGGAAACAATACATGGAATTGCTTACATATTTAATTTTTTCATTGGTTATATTGTTTGGAATATGTGAGTGTATAATTGTTCAGTAGATTAGGTTATGGATAAATGCGACGTAGCCTACATAAATATAATAAATTAATTAGTTTGTAAGTTATATGTAAGTGTATTTATTTTTCACACCGATAACCCTGCCCTAATTGAATAAAAATAATATAAAAAATTGAATTTTAATGAGAAAAAAATGATGTAATTTAACAAATATTGTAATATTGTATAATTTATGCGATGGATAAAAATTAGTTAGATTTTGTATGACATTTATACAAATTGAAATACAATTCACAATAATGTGTAAAATATACTGTTTCTTTTTCATTTTCTTTTTTACATATATATCTGTGACTGAAATAATAAAAATAATTATATAAATAAGCGTAGTTTAATATTTTATTATGCCCTTAATCATTCATTTTATATTCTGTTCGAAACATATATTAAAACCAAGATTCATTTCGTCCATGTCGCCTATTTAGAAGGGAAACCAAGTAGAATGAAGGAATTATGTTTTAAATTATGTAGAAGTAAATATACTTGATCCACTCCACACAAGTTCGAAATTATAATAGTGCGTTTTGTTGACGATTGACTATCGAAGTACGCATCAATAAAAAGGTGAATAATACTTCTGAAATATTTTTAAAAAATCTTGTGATTTTAGAGAATGATTCAATATCTATAAAAGTATTTTAATTTTTAATATTTTGAATTAAATATAATATTTTATTCTTTTTCATTATTTTTAAATGATGGTCACAAAAATATTTTTTAACCAATTTTTTCTCAGCAGCAATATTTTTTTTCATTTATTTATATTTTATGGAATCCAAATAGATTATTTTAATTTACTAATACTTAAAAGTTTTTCCAAAATTTTATTGAAGAAATTTTAGATTTTGAGAATTTAAAATTCAAATGCAAATGTAAATATATATGATTGTAATATTTATAAAGTTCTGATTCTCTCTCCCCACACTCTCTCTATATGCATATGTTAAAATTTAAAATAATAGACAAAGATAAAAAAAATAATTACTTTATTTAGTCAGTATATAATTATTATTAAATACAATCTTGCCAATCAAACTCACTACGTCCATTCAAATAATCGATTACTTTTTCCATATAAAACCAGTTTGGTATGTAAAGAAATTCAAAGTTGTCTGATTCGCAATCAGATTTTTTTCTGAAACAATTTTTTTAAATTAATATAATGGTAATTATAATTTGTCTTTTTACATATAATAAATATCTGTACTACGTAGTAATTATTCAAATGGAATTTTAATAATTTTTAAGTTTGTTTCATTAATTATTTGTTTTAAATGATAATATATTGAATTTGAAAGAAGCTTTTCAATGAAACAAAACTGAGTAATTTTGCGCGTTTCAAGAGTCTCTGTTTTATTTGTGAACAAATTAACTAATCACCTCAAGACTAAGATATTAAAGCAGGATTCATTAATAACTGTTTGTTTACTTGTGTTAATACATATTTTGATGGTTATGATATTATCTTTATAATACGACATTATAAAAAAGTTTTATAATGTCGTTCTCGGAAGATACACAATGGATTGACTATCGAAATATTGATTAACGAAAAAAAAACAGTAAATCTTATGATATTGGGTGAATAATTCATTTTTGTAAAAATATATCAACCAGAGTACTAAACTGAAACAATAAATTGAGATTTTTGACAATATAATTTTTTAATAATTGATTAATATTTAAATAATCGTTGTCACATAGCTCATTTAATTTTAATACATAAATAATTTTCAAGCAATATTAAATGATAATTTTCATTTAAAGAGTTACTTTTACAGTTTTACAAATATTAATAAAAAATGTTCACTTATATTTTTCAAAATCGTTTGTTTACATATTTACAAACAATGATTTAGATTCGCAAATCAATTTTTTAATGTTTAATTGTACAAATGAATTCATTTTTTAAAAATGTTGATCATTAGTATATAAATTTAGTTTATTACTAAATTGTAACAATACTTACAACAGATTCGAGAAATTTTCTTGTTTTTCATTAAATACAAATACTAAATAAAATGTTGTGTTATATGCCTTGAGCTTATTTTTCCAATCACATATTTCGTTTGAAGTAAAAGTAATGTGGTTCGTAATTGTCACTAAAATTATATATGAATATATTAAAGTAATGTTTACATAAAAATGTGTAATGATATAATGTATATAAAGGGTCGAAGTAATAAAAAATGTGAATAAATTGATTAAAAAAATTAAAATATTGTACAGAAGTAAGTCTAAAGTAATTATTTTAAATCTTTCATATTTTCATTTAGAATGGATTTGCGCTTTCTGATATTAGCGTGAAAATTAGAAATATATTCAAAATATATTATTTTTATAATTCTTTTGATACAGAGACGCATACGGATAATAAGGAAAGTGATTTAAAACAATTTTGAAGTTATAAACTGTTTCACTTACAATGCAAATTGTACTTGAACAATCTGTTAAATGTGTTACTTTTAGGGGAGTATTAGAAGAGAATGGAACAAATAGTAGTCCGATAACCCAATTTTAAGTAAGTAAGGTGGATGATTGATGGTATTCAAATCGAAGTCCTTTTTATTTTCACTATATGTTAATTGTAACATGTGTTCACGTATTATCTTGATGAAATGTAACTTCGCGTTTATTGACCAGAGAAGAATACTTTTTTTTTAATTGCTGTTCTTATGCTATCCAATTGGATGTAGTATTGTGCAGAATTTATGGCTTCATTAAAAATATATGCCTTTATAGTTCCACCATATATAGAATTATCTATCTTTTTTGGATGCAATCCAGTTTTTGTGATAGAATTGACAAATTCTTTAGGTTTAGATTCATTTCTTTTTTATTTCACGTTTTATATATTTTAATTTCATTTTTCATCACTATCAACAAATGAATCACTTTTGTTCTAACCGAGCAAAGAAATACATCCTTAATTTTGAAACGAGATGAGGCATCATATATATGATGTACCTTCATACTACAATACATTACCACATCTATCTTCTGCAAGTGGTCATGTACTATTAATTTCGATATTTCCAATAGACATGAAATTCAATAACTGCTTAATTTTTTTTTTGTTATTTTTATGCAAACTGTCATTATCAATAACAGATAGTTTTCCAAATCATAAGTTATCTTCAAGGTTGAAATTTTCAAAACGAAATCTCGCGAATCAATCTTTGCAGGTTCTTTCGACTACAACATCTTTACCACCCACGTCGCATTTATTTTTACGAAGCAATGATTTGGTTCTTTCTTAAATTTGGCATCATTATATGACAAAAATATATTATCACTAATTTTCAATTTTTAATAACATATATTTAAAAATATCAATCCAAAAAAATATGCGAGTGTTGCTTTCTCTGTTATTGACACAGATAATAATTCTATGCAATGTTTGTATTAATAGTTTACGAATATTTTTTTGAATAATAAAATGGCACAAATTTTTGAATGAACTAAGATATATAAGTTAATAAAAAAACAGACTTACTGACTAAACCGCTAGACGTATTTTTTGCATGTTGAACTATGTCTATAGCTTTGTCGAGAACATTAGTGTGGCAACTTCCAGCTGATCCGTCATGTTTAATATCGGGCATTTTTAAAAATATATGGCAGAAGTCTTTTTCCGGGTATTCAATGGGTATATTAATCGGACATTTATTTTCAATCATACAGTATTTTCGAAAACGCTTGTTTCTGTTATTTAAGGATCAAATAATGATCAATAATATTTAAACTGAATATTGTATATATACATATATATATATATATATATATATATATATATATATATATATATATATATATATATATAAAACTAAAAAATAATCCTAAAAACTAGAAAATTTAAAAGAATTATATACTTTAATTTGTGACAAGTGATTCGGTCGTTATTCGCTCTTTATAATTATCTTTCAATTATATAATGTATGCAACTACTTACAATTGAATTATTTTTTAGTGATTCACTAAAATACTATATTTTCTGATAAATCATTTTTCGAGACCTTAGTGTTCTCTTTATGACTGGTATTCTATTACAGTATATGTTGTCTATAGGTAATTGATTGATTCTCAGTTAATTACAGTAACATGTAACAGAGTATCAATCAGCTATCTGAAGATGAACAAGTTCTCAAAATTGGCTGTGGTAAGATACCAATCATAAGCAATGATTCTAAGGTCTCAACAAAAGAGTTATCGCGGTAAAATGGGATCACAAGAATGGATTCGATATAAATTAATTTAATTTTTTTGAGGGGATTATTATAAAATGGCTTTTTTTATTTCACAATTTGATTGGAAAAATAAAGAAAATGTGCAAGAGCTAAATATGCATATAAGGTAATATTTTTGTTATTATAAAGTATGAATTTGAAATTTATAATTTCTAAGGAATTTTTTTTTAAAAAGTGATAAATAATTTTATTATACATATCAGTTGTGTAAATCAAAATATAAATTACACTAATGGTTGAAAAATTGTATTGTTGAAAATATTTTAAAAAATGGACAATGTAAAAAACAAAGTATGAACATTTTTATATTAAAAAATAGCTATTCCTATATTTTTTTTAGTTTAATAATGCTACAAATAAATTAAATAAAAACAGTTTTAATTTTTGAAATAAGGTGTTTTAATATTGGAAAATTTTCAGTTGACATAATTTTATTATTATAGACAAAATAGTTGTTTAATTGTTTAACATATTAAATTATTCATATTATATATATTTAATTTAAAGCTTTCCTCCCCCTCCCCATATATATATATATATATATATATATATATATATATATATATATATATATATATATATAATAAAAAATAAGCACAATTTAATATACTTACGGATGTATAGCAAATGTACTTGATACAAACTTTTTTTCTAACTTAAAATCATCTTCTGTAACAAAATTATGATTATCTATGGCAATTACGATTGTTTGCTGATTTTCGTCTTTTAATATTTTCTTCATTTTTTCGATATGTCGATCTCCAATTATTTTAACATCTAAAAATGAAAATTGGTTTGGTATTGTGGTTTTGATTTTATAATGAGAAGTTCTGAAGAAAATGATATAGTTGTTGAAATAAGAATTAAAGAAAAAAATTAATTAAGTAATTATTGAATATTTTCATAAATTCATTCTATACTGGAGTGAGTGATTTATTTAACTAAAAATAGGTATTAGAAGCAGCTTTTATCATATTTTATGGATAGAAATATTTATTTAAAAATAGAAAATGTTTGCTAAATAGCAAGTCTTCAGGTTTCATTTTTTTTTTGTATATTTATCCATAAAAACCTTTTTTAAACAAAACAATTTTTAAGTTATAACATGGACATACATTTTTTTTCAATATATATATATATATATATATATATATATATATATATATATATATATATATATATATATATATATATATATATATATATATATATATATAAACTGAATTGAATTGTTTGCTAATTGAAAACATATATCTAATGTGGAATAATTTTTATGAAAATAGTTTTTATTAGTATTTTTATATTAATAGTTTTTTTATTAATATTAAATGAATTTTAAGCATGACTAGTTATATTTTATATTGATTATATTATTATTATATGAAATAAAAATTATATTTAAAGATATTGAATAAATGTTTAGTATTTTTTGTTATATATTATATATTTAGGTCATAATCTGGAATTAAAATGAATTCAAAAGTATTATTACTTCTGTGAGTCAGTGCTTATATATATATATATATATATATATATATATATATATATATATATATATATATATATATATATAAATGAATTAACGTTTTAATATATTTATTGTAACTCACGGTCATTTACGTCCAATGATTTCGAGCTTGTTAGATGAAAAACAAGTAAACACATGTGAAATAAATACATTTTATTCATAATACTGTTGATCTGACAATGAGTCAGTTTTACACTTTTTATTTCTGAGCGAATTTCCTAGGAAATATTATCGCGCAGTTCTGTATACACTACCTATTCATATGGTTTCAGTAATGTAAGTCTTTATAAACTGATTAAAAACCATTGCACGCCTACCTCCATTTAAACATTGTTTAGCGGAACAAATACATAATGTTTTATCGTTATTTTATGTGGTTGTTTTTGTTCCTCTTATCTTGTATATTAGTCGAAAAATGAGTTTGATAATTTCCTTAAATTATGCAATTGAGTACGTGCTCTATTTTGTTTAATGTAAAATGCTTTAATACTAACAATAATTGCATGTACTGGAATGCGGTACATATGAGTATTTATTGTTTATTTTGTTTTGTTATGCTATTGTGTAGAAGGCAATTTTGAAATGTTTTATTTTGGATGTATAAACTATTTTTGACACGAAATCTATTTATTCGTTCGTTTGTCTATTTGTTAATTATAAGACATTGTTTATAAGTAAAAGATTGCTCAATGAAATAAGTTTCCTGTTTCATTATTATTTTATGTAAATGATGTTGGGGTTGCTAAAAACTGATTTTGGTATTTTATTAAAAATAATTTATTTAACACTAGAACTACCGATGTTAAATATATACCTAGTTTTACCGCACTCGTCAAATTGACGTATTTTTGATCATGGCTTTCATTTTAACTTTTCACTTAGTTTATGTAAATAAAAGAATATAATTTAACAAAAACAACACTTAATATAATAATTCATTAATTATTAATACAAAAAAAAAACAAACAAAAACACTTTCTATTTGCATTTATATTATAGCACATTTGATATGTATGGAATAACTATGAATCACATATTTTACAAATACATGTTATCTGCGATGAACACTTGCCACAAACATATTTGTCAGTTCGTAAGCGAACACTCCTCTCGCTTTTTTTGTCGAAACGAATGAATCTCATAATTTCCGAAAATCTGTTTCTACTCATAGTTTCGGCAAAGAAAGAAGGTCCCCATTTTTTGGACCACAAATACGATAACTTCATGTTTCTTGCTTCGTAGGCTCCTCGAGCATACAAAATGACTATAAAAGCATATCATTCGTCCATAGTAATTTTCCAGTCGTTCTGTAAAATGTTTCTGGCCTGTAGATCAGCGCAAGTTTTTATGTGGCTCATAAATCTATTATCAATTATAAGCCGAAATACACTACTAACATTACCAAGCATAATGTTTCGCTTCGCATAACCAGTTGGGCCCGAAGTATCCTTGAATATAGTATGTAATGGCAATCTACCAACACAACCATTCCCTAATTCTTCCCATTCAGTACCGTCGACAGCAATGTCTTTTTGCTGTCTTGGTTCGGTTTCTGTTTGGCTATCCGATTCAGTATCTGAACATATTTGCAATCGCTTACTGCGTTTGTGGCTATTTTGGGGAATTTCATCTTCACTCCGTGAATCTTCACTTTCATATTGATCTTTTTCACTTTGTTCAATATCTCGTACTTCAATTTCATCCTCAGCTTCTTCAGAGTCTGAAAAATCAGTTTTATTTTCCACGCAAGATATGTCTAAATCATTATTACTTGAATTAGTATCCGAACTGTCTTCATTTATACCAGTGAGTTCTTTGAATTCTTTGAATAATTTTTTGCTTCCTGTAAATCGTTTCATTGTTGCCTAGGATTTACAAAAAATAAATTTGAATTTTTAATAAAAATATGTTCATACTTTTTTCCCAGATTGGACTTTTCACAGATTACACTTTGCACCAAGAACTTTATCACATTAGAAGTACAACTGATAATGATTGCAACCTATTTTTCATATGAAAAATGTACCTAAAATTTTTCCAGGAAATGTCTGAAAGCGATATATGTGTATGCAAGGATGGACATCAATACGTATTTACATTCACTTGAATATAAATTATTATAAATTTTGAGATTGCTAATGTCGTCAATTTGACGTGTCTTGGTATAAATAGGTATAGGTCATACTAATTATGGAAGTTAAAGTAGCTAAGTGGAAATTGAATAGGAATATTTAATTGTTCTTATATTTCATTAAAAGTCGTCATAAAATTCTAGAACAATACATAAATCATATCGAAATTTTTAAGCACGAAATTTGAAAATCGTCAAAATGACGCTCTTGGTAGTTCTAGTGTTAAATAAACCAATAAATTCAATCCCTTTTTACGATTTTTTTCAATTTTTCTGATTGAATTTGGATGAATATATTATAAAAGTGATGTCATTTCATTTCAAAAAATGAAAAAGATTAATAAAACCTAAAAAATAGGAATGAATGAAAAACTCTTATATTATTTAATTTAATAAAAACTTTATTCATATTTTATATTGATATGAGAATTTTGGAAAACATAATTAAATACCTAATGAAAAAGAATTCGTCAGAGTTCCCCTAAACATAAATCTTATATAAAACTACAAAACTAGAAAAATACAAACTATATATTATTGCATACGTTTATCACACATTGACAAATCGAAAATTCTTACATAGAACGAAACATAAAAAACTTGCATTATATCTATATCACATCGTATTTTTTATCCTACTCGTTATTCATTCCATTAATTTAAAGCCCATTGTCCCATCACCTATGTCTCATTAATGTTAATATGATATAATTTTTGAAGTGTCAATGGCTGATTTACAATTAACCCTTTAATTGTTACGTTTATTTTCAAATATATTAAACATTTTTGGTAAGTTTTGCTTCATACAAATATATTTTATTGTTTAGAATCTTAAACTGAATATTTTTATTTTTATAGTCCTTTCTAACATATATAATAAAAACAGTCAGAGGGTTAATAGTTATAATAAAAATAAACTAAAATCTATTTCTATTTCGTTTCAGATACGTGGCTGTTTTGAATGTAAGTACATTTTAATTAACAAATTCATCGATATGATTCACTGATTGCACATTTGATAAATATTTATTGTTGATAATTTTAATAAGGTCTGGAATGTTAACAAAACATTAATACTTTGTTATCATTTGAGAATAATATAAATAATACATATTTTCATTTTATTAAACTACTTTCGTGTTTTTTGAAATAACACGTTTTTTATTGTTCAATTATTTATTTATAATAACAATAATAATTAAGAGTTGTTTTTAAATCCTATTGTTCTTTTTATATGTTCATTTGTATATTTTGATTTTTTCAATTATATATATATATATATATATATATATATATATAATTGAATTGTTTTATATAATTTATATAAAGAAATTCTATTATTCTCAAAGGCATTTTTTTTAGTAAATCGTCATTATCTCTTTCAATCTTTGTCAGTCCATTATTGCATCAAGTTTTTTTTCTAATTACATTGATTTATTGTCTGGCTATGAACAATTAATTTAAATTTAAAGTATTTGTAAATTCCATATTTCGTATAAATATTCTAAATTGAAATCTTGATAGAGATTGGTCTCTTTTTTATAACGAATATTTGACAGCATTTTTATAAAAAAAAAATGAAAATACGTGCAAACTTGACATTTTTCACTCGATGTATTCTTTTTATATGGAAAGTTAATGAGAAGGTAGTTTTTTTTAAGAATTATTATTATATAAAGTACATATTTTTACATACACACATATGTACATATATATACACATGTGTGTGTATGTATGTATATATGTGCATATGTAAATAAATACTAAATATATTACTATGATTGAGTGAAAAATGTTTTTATAGACTTCTATGAAAGCATTTATGGAATGATACAATTATACACCGTGATCTTAAAGTCTCGCATTTTAAATAGTTTCACAACTGATTTTGTTCATTTGTACGCAATTAATTTTAATTCAATCCAAGTAAACCATATTAATGAAATTTTATACTAATTAAAATAATTTATAATTAAAACTAAATACTTATATATAAAAAATATTTTTTTTAGTATTCTCAGAACAATATTAACACATAAAATAGTATAGAGTTTAAAAAATAAAAAAGATCATTTTTAAAATAATTTTATTTTTAAAAACATCTTTGTTAGAGGTATTTTATAGACTTTAAACTAAGTTTAAAAAATTGAATATTTTCTATTTTCAATGTATAAAAATATTTGGGTTGCAAATCGTTTATATAAAACAAATATTAGTGTGTAAGTTCATTTAGTAAATTTAAATTTTATAAAAGGTTATAAAAGAATATTTTTGAGCAAAACAGATTTTGATATTAGTTATGGAACATAAAAAAGTATCTAAAATAAATTGAATACATTTTATTTATAATTTTCAAAATGAAAAAAGCTAGAAAAATTAAATTATATTTTTATTTTTGTTTTGTAAAATTATAATTATGTAACGTAGATTTTTTTCAATTTTAACAATAATTGTTTTTATTTATGGTTTTCTATCGAATTGTAATTGAAACTCAAATAAAACAATAATAAAAATAAGAGACTTTTATTAATTTTTCTATGAGATCAAAAGTTTTTTAACTACGTTAGTAGTAAAAATATTATTTTAATTATTAAAAAAATGATTTATATCAATTGAATTTAATAATTTAATATTATTTGTGATAAACACGTTTAAAAATATTTGAAAAACATTTAAGTAAGAATTTTCTTTATTTGCGTTATGAGTTTTAAGCAAATTAGTTAACTTCAGTAATATAATTTATATATAATAACAAGTAAAAATAATATGAAATTTATTTTTTTAAATGTTAATTAATATCTCCTATTTTTAATTAAAAAATAATAAATATAGAAATTACAACGATTGTACCAACTAAGTAAAATGTTTAAAATGAAGCATGTATAGTTTATTAATTTACTAAATATTTTTGTACCGGTTATATATTATTCATATTGAATGTTTTTATTTTTTATGTAGTTAATTATTATTTTAAGTTTTATATAATATACTCAATTTGTATTGGAATGTTTCTAATCAAGTATCCTCAAAGATTATTAGAGGTATTATTTTTTATTTTTAAATTATTTATAAAAAATGAAATTTATATATATATATATATATATATATATAATAATAATAATTGTAATTACTTTATGGTTTAACTTTATTCTAAGAATACCAATGCGTCAATCTATAATTATAAAGTAGCACCTAAACTAGCGCGTTCTTTTTCAATAGCTTTTCTAAAATCGTCCGGTAAATTACCGGTACCTGTCCAAAATAATTTCCTTGGACTGTCACCTATCACCATTCTATCTTTTCTATTTTCGCCTTTATTATTGTTGTTACTATCATTGCTGGTGTTATTTTTCGCATTCTGATTAACAGAACTCGAAGACGTATTACTATACTTATCATCGATTCGAATCTGAGAATTTTTATCAACGACAGTCCCATCTACATTCACGTTATCGATTAATTCGAAATCAAGAACACTCGTTTTTTTATCATCTTTCTTATCTTTTTCGGAAATGAAAGGTTTCAAGGAATTTAAATCGAACGTGACATATTTATCGTTCGTTAGATTTCTAGGATCGAGTAAATTCAATTTGATGTATCGCTGATCGTTATTTTTCGAACTATTTTCCGTTTTTGATATCATTCGTGCTGGGTATCTTCCGTAATCTTCACTTCTGAGTGCGCTATAAGCCTGTTTGTGACTCGGTTTATTTAATGTATTCGATTTATGATCAGTTTCGTTTGTAAATGGCGGAGGTTCTTTATGTAAGTATGCTACTGGCCAATATTCGAAACCACCTGGTTTTGGCGGATCGAGGTAATCTCCATGTGATGGTCGAACCTTAAAATATTGAAAAATATTACAGTTATTAATATTTGTTTGAAATTATGGTTAATACAGTAGAGCCATGCAAAAATTTCCATCCTTTTTAAGCAATCTTTATTAATATTTCAAAAATGAAACAAAATATTTCTTACCTGATGTTTATTACCGCTACAACATGGCTTTCCATGACTTCCATATGAAGGACGTTCGGGTTCATAATAGATAGGTTTAGAGTCGTGGTGTGGTTTTGTTGGTCTTATAGAATCTCCATATGAAGGCCTTATCGAATCTTCATAAGGAGGACGTCCTGAACCTCCGTAAGAAGGTCGATCTGGATCATTGTACGGCGGTCTTGATGATTCGCCATAAGAAGGTCTTCCTAAATCACTATATGGTGGTCTTCCTGAGTCTCCATATGGTGGTCTCCCCGAGTCTCCATATGATGGTCTCCCCGAGTCTCCATATGACGGCCTTTCCTCATAAGGTGGTCTTCCTGAATCTCCATAAGGTGGTCTACCCGAATCTCCATAAGGTGGTCTACCCGAATCTCCATAAGGTGGTCTACCCGAATCTCCATAAGGTGGTCTACCCGAATCTCCGTATGATGGTCTTCCTAAATCACCGTATGGTGGTCTTCCCGAATCTCCGTATGATGGTCTTCCCGAATCTCCGTATGATGGTCTTCCTGAATCACCGTAAGGTGGTCTTCCCGAATCTCCATAAGGAGGACGTGCGAAGTCATAAGGTGGACGTCCGGAATCGCCATATGATGGCCGGCCGAAAGAAGGATCTCTTTCAGTTGATTCTGGTAAATAAGGACGGTTTTCGAATGGTGGTTTTGGAATTGGTTTAGGATCATAGATATTGTCTATTAAATTAATAGGGTAATAACGATCCGTGCATTTTCTCCATTGATCAATCTTCGGTCCCACATAACACCTATAAAATAAATGATAGGCAGGTATGAAACATTTAATTAAAAAAATAGTGTGGCATATTGATTATTTTATGTTTATTGCAAATGTTGAACTTGTGAGTAGATAAAATCGAAAAAATGCTGGTTTAATAAAATACAAATGTTTAATATTTTTTTTAAAAAAATATATTTAAATTTATCGGTGATTTTGATCGTAAAAGTCAATTCAACTAGATCGGTTATTTAATTTTTCAAAACTATATATGTAATACAAAATGATAAAAGTATTATTACATATAACAGATTTATAGGAGATGATAGAACAAATATTTTTGTGTTCTTTAGGTTTTCATCAAATTTCAAAAATATCAGAATAGCTCAAATTCAAATCTGTTTATTTTTATATGATAGTTGTATATATATATATATATGCATATAAGGGTTGAGTAAAATATTAGAAATATTAGGCACTTCTTTCATGGAAGTATGGATCGTTTCTATTTTGTATTAAACCATTTTAGTTTTAACGAGTTTTAAAAAAGACAATACTTCTATTTGCCAAGAATAAAAAGTATGATATTTAACAAATATTTATAAAGTAAACAAGTTTCAATAAAGTGAGGTTAATAACACATTAATTATTATTTTATATTATTGTCAAAATAAATTATGTATATATATATATATATATATATATATATATACACATACATAAATACACATACACATAAATGTACGTATATAAATTAATCAAAAATGTTTTTAAAAAAAATGTTAGAAGTTCAGGTATTTTATTACCACTATAAAAGAGGTAAAAATGATTGCTTTTAAATTTCAGACGATCTGAAAATTATTAATAGTATTCAGGAAGATAATATTGAAAAAGAAGAATATAAATAAGGAAATAATAAATTAAACTTTGTTTTGTAGTTAAATCTAGTAATATAAAAATACGTTTGCTTTATAAAAACTAAAATATATTTATGTACATCTGTACTGAAAATAATTTGGTGTATATATATATATATTGTTTTTATAAATTATTTCATATGCATTTTTGTAATTCTTACATACAGCACATAATATGATAAAAAAAGTCTAATTACACCTCTGAAAATAATTTCACGAACATTCTATTCATTTTGCTCGTTTCATGAAATGATATTTTTTCTAGAAATATTTCATACACAACATCGGTTTTACTTATTGAAACAAACAATTAACAATTCAATGAAATTTATGAGAACTGTGTGAAATGAATGACTAATTGTTTGAATATGTATATAATAAGCGTTTTGAATTTATAATTAGCTATTGTTTAAGAATTGCAAATAGTTTCGTAATCGGTATGAAAATTATAAGTACACACATATGAATTTAAACAACTGTTAGAAAATTCAGTAGCACTTGAGTAAAAAAAATTCGTAACAACTAGAAATACAATATATATAGAGTGTTTTTTAAACGTGATAGAAATTTACATTGAAATCAATTTAAATTTCTGTCCACGGTATACAATGTAAACTCAATGGAATTATTATACATGGAATATTTTTATTGTGTTAAGATCTTATTTATTTAAAATCTGAAGGTTGATTTTTTAATGTGTAGTATTAAAAAATAGTAATAACATTTGTAATAAAAAACGATATTGTTTCAGCTGTTTGAATAATTGAAATTTTTAATTAATATTATGGCAATTTACGGTTTAATTAATCATTATCATTTTAATTGAATGCCATATTTTATATATAGCTCTTCCTATAGTTTTCAATTTATTTTTGAATTATTTTGCATAAAATTATTAACAGAATAAAAAATGTTTCGAAACTTAATTTTATTTTTTTCTAAAAAAATGACTTAACATTCCGATTTCGTCAAGGTGTTAATCGTAAAATTAAAATTGTACATGAATTTTATAATTTTTTAACATAAATAAGTCACTAATCCAAAAAAAAAATAAAAAGTGTTTTTTATTAAATTATCTCTCATTTTATTTACATGTGCATTTCGATGCTCATGTCATTATCATCATACTACACTATAAAATATTTCAAGTTTTTTTAATGTAGTATTGTTGATGAATACATTGTTATTGAAATATGTATCAGCTATTTTATTTGCTAAGGTAAAACAGTTAAGGGGGTATTTTAGTCTAGACGCACGAATTTTAGGTGTTTTTTCGGGCGCTATAAAAAAAACAATAAATATTTTTACTATCCATTTTTTATCAGTTATTTATTGACATTTTAAGAGTATAAAAAAGTATTATTAAAAACAAAAAATTCAAAATTGAAAAAGGTACAGGTTGGCAAAGTGGGGGCTCGGAAAAAAAGGTGTCTCCTAGTTGACGTGGTTTCAACCCTTCCGGTCATCCGAAACGAAATTTTTTTTGAAATTATTGAAAAAAAAGGTTGTAGTAGTATCTCCGCCAAGGAAAATTAAAAAAAATTTTTTTTCGCAAAATGGCGGCAGTGTGAAAAAACAATCATTTTTTGCCCTATTTTTTTCAACTTTCGGAATTTTTTAAAAATAGTAAAAAACAAAATTTTCAAAAAATCACAGGCGAGGACAATCATTGTTATATTGAGAAGCTCTGTACCAAATTTCAAGTAAACCGGTCCATTAGAACTTGAGATATCACGTCAACCGTGTCGAAAAAAGTAGTTTCGAGAAAAACGCGTTTAAAGTTTGGAGTTCCGGCCAGACCGGATTGGTTGGTGCGTCACGAAAATAGCTATAACTACGAAAATAACTCGAATTTCGAAAAATCCTCTTAAGAACATGTTATTAAAGGTCTAAACTTTGAAAATATGCAAAAAAAATCGATTTTTTCGAAATTCTAGACTAGAATACCCCCTTAAGTCATTCAAAGGATTTTATGTAATGTGGAAATAACTATGTGAAGTTCGAAAATTGCTGCAATCATTTGACAATTCATGACATACATTTTGTTTTTGAATGTTTCTTAGTTAAGGGGTTAAATATAAATTTATACTCGAATTATGGCCAGTTGTTGTAACAATGAATTCAAATTCTTTGTTTAATATTTATATATGTATTTAAAAAGTGATTATGTTCAAGTGAAATTGAAAAAAATTTTTGGAAATATGAATAAAAATATTTCATTTTAACCACAGGATAAAAATTGTGTATAACAATGTTATTTATTGCTTTATTTGTAAACATACTTTAAAAATTTGATACAAAGTCGTTCTACTCTGTTATTGTGACAAATGTTTATTCGTTTTAACAATACACAATATTTTGTAAAATCCTCAACGTTAAACAATAGTAATTTTGAGTTATTGCTGGAGATTTACATTCCTGAATCAAGTTAATTGTCTTTTATAACCGTGCATGTATGCGTACATATGTGTGTAAGTGTTTAAATTTCGACAAAAATTAAAACGAAATTAAAATTCGTCTGAATGTTTTGTAATCTTTTATACATAATTATCGCAATAAATGCTATTACTTACCAAGGATAATCGTACCCTTCACTGTAACCACACCGGTGGTTCGGTCGACAGCAATAATCCCACGATCCCACTTCACCTCCGGCGAGTTCGCACGACCAATAACCAAGAATTTCATTTGGAGCGCACGGTGATCTGCATGGCCAGCCATTCACTGTGTAGTGTTGCCACACGCCGTCATGATCTGAATCGGTCTCCCAATAACCGTGTGCTCCTCCGTGATCGCGGTCTGAAAAATATTTCAATTTTATTTATTTCTGTTATCTTGATTCAGTATCAATCTAAAATACGATTTCGTTTATAATTATTTCTATTTACGAGTTTATTTGCTTATTTAATATTTATTATAGTACAAAAAATTGAAATTATTGTTCTTTTTTACGAGTTGGTTGTGTGTATATATTTATTTCAATTGAAAATTTAGTTTGAACTACAGGTACTTGAAAAATGAAGTAAAAAAAAATTATAAATGATCATACATTTCAATTAAAATTATGAAACAAATTATTGGTGTTTGTTAAATTGTCAAATAGAAATTGATTTATAATAATGTTGTGGAATTAAAAAAAAAAACATTTTTGTGTATTTAATAAACAGTGGAATAATGTGAAATAATATTTATATTTTGTATTTTTAGAAAGAAAATCAATATACATAAAAGATATTTTTGTATGAGAAAATTATATGAACTTCAAAATATATGTTTTTTAAATCTTTTGATTGTATTATTAGATATTATTGACAGTAATTTATTTATGTATATTATGACCTTTAATAAATGTTACGGATAGTTGGATATGTATTAAAGAACGATTTTCACATTTAATTCGAGCAATAAAATTTATAGCAATGGTGTTGTAATTTAATTATTAACTATAAACTACGAAGTTAATAAATTATTTGTTTTTACAGTTTTAATTTATAGTAGACGTTTTATTTGTTGCAATGAATTGTTATTTTCAAAATTAAGATTGATGTCGATTGGAATAATTTTCAATATTTGTTTATGTCTTACGAAAAAAATATATTAACACAAAGAAATTACATTTACATTACAACATTTTATAAAAGTGATTAATAATCACATATTGTTCATTTTATTCGCTAATATACATTTCGTTGGCCATAACATCATCGTTAGAACGTTGGATTGTAAAAGCACTCTGATGATAAAGGCATGACTATTGAAATATGCATAGAGAATAAAGTCAACAATAAATGATTATTTAGACACTTTTATAAAATTTTGAAGTGTTGAAGCGAGTAATTGATTTGAGTTAATTTTCTTTTTATTAAAAAAACATGTTTGAATATTTCTTAATTTGTTACTAGAACCAATTTTTCTATTTGCGTTATATTCGAAGAGTTTAATATGTACTTGAGTGTCTATTGAGCTGTCTGAAGAAGATAAAAAAGTAAAATTAGGTTTAGAAATATGCAGCGAGTAAAATAAATGATCCATACAGCAGTATTTGACTAGTACATTATTTACTCTATTCTGATAATGTACATTTTGATAGGATGCTATTATCTTTGAAATATAGACAAAACCTAATAAAACTTTATTATTTTGAATGTTAATTTGTTAAATTTATCTAATATATATATATATATATATATATATATATATATATATATATATATATATATATATATATATATATATGTAGATTCATCTAGAAATCAATATAATTTTTTAATTATATACGGTTTTCAAAAATGACTATATATTAGAATAAAATATTTTTATACAATTTATGAAAGATTATAAATTAATTCAGATATATTTAAAGATTTAATAAACCTCAATGTAAACAATATTTATAAATATATTCATTAGTATGTTTTTTTTAGTAAATAAAATCCTTTTTATTAATTTAACTTGTTAAGTTTTAATAGTCTATGATTATTTATTTTTCATCAACTTTATGCTAATGTAATCTAACAATGTATAAAAAGATTTTTCATATTTTTTTAATAGGTACATTTGTTATTAAAAAATATTCTTTTTACATCATTCGTTAAATTGATATAGATATATTATTATAGAAAACTTGAAAAAATCTCGAATTATAAATCTATTACACATAAATAAATATATTTTGTTAAGAAATTAAATATTATTTCACTTAAATTATTATATAAAAATATATATTTTAAATTATCTTAGGATTATTTTTTTTGCTTAATTTTACAGAACATTTATTCATTCTTCTAAATATATTAACTAACATAATATTTTGTACCGATTTTTTTGTATATTCTTCTTTATTTCACTATTTTTTTATAGATATGAAGAAAACCAAACAAAAAGAATTTCATATCAGAACACTAATAAAAAATATAATAATTTATTTTTTAATGTGTTAAAATTTTGCAAGGTAATTAATTTTATTTTAGGAATTATTGACTTTTTTGTAATATTTGATTTGACATTAATTTTTTAAATAAAAGATAAATATAGAATATTAAAACATTTCTAGTACTATTTGGTTTAGTATTGTGATAAATGTACTTTAATACCAATGAATCACTAATCCCAATATCATCATATTTTATTAGAACTCAATAATTACTTATTTAATTTATTTGTTAATACATATTTCGATAGAAATAATGGAACTGAATGTCGATTATCACAAACTAAAAGTAAAACATCCGTTTTTAGAACTTCTAGCACTGATGAGATTTGGTAGTAATGCAATTGATATGTACTATATCAATTAAATATTATTGTTGGTTAATTAAAAGAAATACATTTTTTAAAAGAGGTAATAGTATAAAAATAGTGATAGTGGATGTTAAATCCTATGTAGTATTATATTTAAAGAGACACTCAATATTAATAAATTGGTTTCGTTTTGAATTTGTGAATTTATTTATTTCTAACCTTATTACTACTTTTCATGGATTTTATTTTTCATATAACTAAAATGAATAAAATTGTTCTATTCACGGAAATGTAAATGAAATTTGTATTAATTTTGTGGTATTGATTTATTTCTCTACTAAATTTTATCCTAGTGAATTTGAGATATTTTTAAAAAATATTTTAATATATTAAACCTTTTTTTATTAAAAATATGTATTAAACATATTAAAAAAGATTTACAATTTGTAAAGTGTAAACTGTGGATTAAAAATATATTTTTTTAATTTTGTAAAATTCATATATATGTATATATATTTTTTAAAAATAATGCAAGGATATTAAAATTTTTCTACTTTACAAGATATTATTCGAGGTCTCCATATTTTGTATAATTCAAATCCAGATAAATTATACAAAGTGGAATAAATATACTTGAAGTTTATGTTTTATTATTATTTAATGTATAATATTTTATTGCCTTATATGTTAAATACAAGGAAAACCAGATAATTAAAAAGACGTTTAGACTTTGTTAACAATGGATTAGATTTTCTTAAAAAAGTCGTAAAAAGTCATAGTTTGTATTCTTAGAAAAAGTAATTGATTGTCTCTAATAAGTTGTATGAAATAAATATATTATCACCGATTAACATAGTTTGACGTTCCCGAAAATTTAATTAATATATAACCTTGGCAATCTTGTTAATTATATTATAATTATCAAAATGTATCTAATTATCATTCATTTTTTTAAAAAAGTATAATCATAAATGTTTGAAATTTAGTACATCATCCTCATATACATATTAATAATTAACATTTTCTATCTCCTTGTATGAATAATGTATAATTAAATGAATAAAAGTATAATTAAAATATACAAATATCGGTGAAATAAAAAATGAAAATAATTTAAGAACTTTTTCATTATCTCGAATATTTAGCTAAAGAATTAATTAGGCCGAGAAGCGAGATGATGTTTCTTGGCAAGGTCAGTGTTTATGTATGATTAATATACTTGTTGAGAACATAAATTACTTTGACACGGATATTATTTGATCTTGAAAGATACACGGATTTCTCAGATATGTAAGACAAAAAAAAACAATGACGTGTTTTAGAAAGAAGGATATCCGAAACATCTCAAGCTATTTAACAAAATGCATTTGAAAGTAAATATTTATATAAATGATAAATATCGTGAATAGGTTTGATAAATTAAATTTGTAAATTATACAGTTATAAATTTATATATATATATATAAAATAAAGTGTCTTAAAAATACCCATAAACCCCCAAAAATTATTGTATTGTAAAAAATACGAAGGTTAAATTAATTAAACATTTATTCAATTATTTTACTAACAAGTAATATGTAATGGCCAAAAAGAAGATATTCTATATATCTTTTAAACAATATTGAAAAAAGAACTACAACTGTCTTTTAATGATATAGTTTTTTAATTAATATCTAATAGTTATATTTTAAGACGTCCATTTTGTTTACTTGATGTATAATAATATCCCATGACTTTTATTTATTTCTTAAAATAATAATTTGGCATAGAAGAATTATTTTACAAAATACAGATTGAAATGAAAAATAGATAATTTTAAATGAGCTTAAATTATTCAAAGATATTTTCAGTAATGATTGCATGAATTTATGTATAAAAATAGAAATGAATTATTTTAAAAATATGGCAAATAATTTGTACATTTGTTGCTATATGTTTATTTTAGAGTAGTAATTCTGTATTTTTGTAACAACTTTTGTTAATTCATAAATGTATTCAAGAAAAATCCAAAAGAAACATTCTATGTGTAATATTTCTTATATATTATTTCGTTTCTAAATAATTAAATTATAGAGTGATCTTCAGATGAAATAAAAGTATGTACCAAAATATCGTGGAAAATTACCACATCAATTAAAATAATACTATAATTTATGAATACAGGTTTTCTAATGTTGACATTTTTTATTTGAAGTCAGATTTATAAAATTATGTCTCTTTTCATTTTTTCTTAATTAAAAATATGTGGAATATTATAAATATTATAAGACTTTTTTACAAGACTCAAACTTTATAAAAGTGAATATTGAATTATTTTTAAGATAATGTACAAGAGTAAATTCAAAAGAAAATAATAATTTATTAGTAATTAATTTAAAATTTAAAGAAATGTTTTTACAATTTAATTACCTATATATTAAGAAATATTTTGTAATTAAATCAAACATATAAATTCGTTTTATATATATATATATATATATATATATATATATATATATATATATATATATGTATGCATTGTATGTATGTATTTATGATGTATTTATGTATTTTGTGCTAGCAAGTTGAAATGAATTTGTTAAACTGTTTTTTCCGCTTTATTGTTATAATATCAATTAATTAAATAAATATATACTATTTTTCTTAAATTGTTCTTTATAATCAATTGAAATGTAAAAATATACTTAATCAAATTAATTTCGTTGTTAGATTTTGTATTTTCACACTATTTGATTTATATAAAAAATGAGAACTTCAAAAACAATAACGTAGTGTTTATGTATAAGTACAATCAACATTTTAAAAAATCATCCTTCTGTAAGAACTCACATTCATATGGATCCCTATAAGGCACATCCGATGGAGGTCTTGGCCTGGGTCTTGGCGGTCTTGATCCACCCGAAGTGCCATAATCTGGTCCTCCTCCAGACGGACTATGATCTGGTGCACTAGGTTTCAGTGGTTGTATAGGTCTAGGCAAATCTGAATGACTTGGTTTACTTGATGGTCCTGATGGCGGACCTGATGGACCTGAAGGTGATCCCGAAGGTGGGCCTGAGGGTGGTGCTGAAGGTCCAGATTGTGATCCTGACGGTGGACCACTCGGAGATAATCCTGAAGGTGGTCCTGATGGTGGTTTCTCGGGAGATCCGGATGGTGGAATTGGTTTTGAGTCTGGTCCTGAAGGTGATAAGGATCCTGGGCCGGATCCAGATGGTCCTGTTAGTCCTTCTGAAGTTTTACATCTCGGATTGTATCTATCCCAGGCGAATACCCAATAGTCTGGATCGTGGATATAGTCGATACTGTATCGTAGATCTCTTTGTTTAATATCTGATAATTCACAGTTAGGTCCTGGGAAATCTTCAGTCACTCGTCTGAAAAGCAAAAAAATATATATATGCAGACGTGTGATTGTTTAATTATTTATAAATTTAAATAAAATTATTAATGTATTTAAGGGAGAGTTTTATTTTTTAAGATGCTGTTTTTTATATAAGGGTTTAGTATTTTATTTAAATTATTGATATGCATTTTCAAATTTAATTATTTTATTAATTTTTTTAAGTATTCTAAAATTTATAGAAAAAATAATAATTACTTGACTCATATTTTTTTTTGTATTGGAATAGTTCATTTGTATAAAATAATTATTAATAAAATTACTAGAACATTATTTGTAAAGATATATGAAAATATTTAAAACAATTTTTTCTAATAAAGTTTCTTAAAAAAATTATACTTAACTTGTGTTTAATAAAACTTTTTTTGAATAATGAAACTATTATTGTAGATTCAAAGAACTATAACTTTTCAAAAAAAATATTTTCATATTAAACCATCATTTATTTTTACGTTTATGTCTATAAAGAATATTATTTTGAAGGGATTTTTTAAATTCATAACTACTTTCTTACCTGTAACTGAATGACATGCATGTTGATGGTCCATTTTCTCTTTTCTTGGTACATTCTGCTTTACAATCAGATTCTGTTGGCACTCTTACTGATTTTCGAATTGCACGTGGCAATAATTTTGCAGGCCTTTCGTAGCCAATATAGCAAACTGAAAAAAAGTTAATTATATATATATATATATATATATATATATAAGTGTGTGTGTGTGTGTATGTGCGTGTTGAGAGAAAAATATATTCTACTCACTTTTATAAAGTGAAACAATAATTTTAGGTATCAAAATAATTTTCACGTAAAAATATGATTAATTGGAGATTAAACTTTATTTCATATTTGTAACAAAAAGGTTTAAGATTGGAGAAATAATTATTAATATGGGGTCATCCAAATGTAATTCCTAGATTTGTGTTTTATTAAAAAAAAAAAAACTATACACATGTTTTCCTATAAACCACTGTATACATGAAACATAAATCTAAGCGTCATATTTGGATGACCTATATTGTTGGAATATCTCGACTGTTTATTTTTTCGAAAATACATTTTAATATATTAATTCTGTTTATAAATGCGGTCTAAATTTATTGTTAATTTGCATTTATTTATACTTTAATTTCTTTATAACTCTGTTTGAATTTTCGTTTGTTGTTTTTTATTAGCCATTCTATTTCAATTTACATATATTATAAATAAGTTTAATGCCTTGTCTGAAGTAAATACTTAATTAAATGGTTTATATTCTAAAGTCATTTATTGAGAAATCAATTTTGATTTGATTAAGCATTGAAATGAAGTACTAATTTTGTTAATAACTACCAAAAAATATTTAAGAAGTAAATATCAGCTGAATAGAAAAACAAATAAATATATTACATGCAAGTATTGGTATAAATTATATATATATATATATATATATATATATATATATATATATATATATGTATATGATTTTTGTGAATAATAAATAAAAATTTATAAAACAATTACTTACTACTATCCAGTTCACTAATAATCACATTCCCCTTGTTTGGATCTGTCCAAGGGCCGAGTATTAAAAAATGGTTGAGTTCACAACCATGACCATAACTTCCACGCTCATATAATTCATGACTGGAATCAGGAACGAGATGTACTCTTGGATCGAGTTCCCTGTAAGGCCAGTCTGTCAAGTGACAGTTATTGATAGGGCTTCCAATTACTGGAGATCCGTATCTAAAAAAAAAATTAAATGAAATGAAATTTTACATGAGAAAATAAAGGAAAGCTTTTAATTTTGTAACAAATTAATAATAAAATATTAGTAATAAATTAATTTCGTTATATTCTGTTTTAAAATAAGAGATTTTTGAATTAAAATACTTATTATATAATTTTAGTAATATTATATAGAATTTATTCTAATCAATAATTTATTTTTCCTCATAAAAAGATATGGCATTTGTATTATATTTTTTTGTATGCTTTTATTATATACTAGAAGTTTTATACTTTAATTTTGATTTTTAATCAATGATATTCACATTTTTTGAATTTATTGAAATAAACCAATTTCATGGAAAACTACAAAATTGATAATTTCATTCATAATACTTAAAAAAATCATAATTGTACGTTGTAAATAAATACATAAATTAAAAAATTAATGAATACCTATAACTGAACGATCTGCATGTAAACCTGTTCGATCGAATACATTCCAATTCACATTCGCCGATAGATTTGACATTGATTGTTTCTTTAACAACACTTTGACTAAGCCGTTGTCCACTTTTTGTTCTCCAGAAACAATCTGAAAGAAACAGTGCCTCAGATTTACTTTATTATATCAACTTATCAATTAAATTCAATATTTTAATTCAAATGAATTGCTCGTTCCAAAATTACACGATTTTATAAATATTCGTTCTATAATCATTATTGATCATTTTATTCAATAATACACATTTCAATAGTCATGTTATTGTTATCAGAGCATTGTGTTATTATAATCATTGAAATGTATATAAGAGAATAAAATAAATAGGGAGTGATTATGAAACACTTTTAAAAGTGATGGAGTGAGTAATTAATATGTTAAATTGAATTTGCTACATTACTAAAATAAATATTAAATTCAATATCTTTTACTTCATTTATTAATAAATTATCTTAGTCCTATTTTTTGGTTTACTAAACTTTTTTTCAATGTTCCAAGTTTTTATATGTAGTAGAGATATTTTTTGATCAAATCCTATATAAAATCTTCACTGCATATTAAATAAATATTAATATCTTACCACTTTGAGTTCCATAGTCATATTCTGGTTTTACGCAAAATCTTCCGTTTTGGTTCATTGAATATACATCGAAATCTCGATCAGGTTCCATATCTTGATACAAATCCATTTGATAAAATGGCCTGTCACTTAAATAACAATTGTCTACTGGCGGTCCATTAGGTATAGCATATCTGTAATAAATTAATTAATTATTAAACATTAACAACCATTCTAAAACTATTTACTTTTCATTTTAAAAAAATCTTCATGGTCTGCCTTTAAAAATCTAAACATATATAGAAATATCCTGTTTTATGTGTGCATTTAATATTTTTAGAAATTTACATTAAATTCTACTTATTGTGATTATTGCTAGAAAAACGGATTTTTATGTTCTCCTAGAGGAATTTCTATAAAGTTTATTTTATGAGTGGTATTGTTTTAGTTTGTAATTTTGAAAGTAATATATTTACTGAAACATTTATACTATTTTTAGGTGAGATATTAATAAAGAAAAAAACATAAATATCATAATTAATTTTAACAAAAATATGTTTTGTAATAACAACCATCAAAAAATGTTTAAAGAATCCACTTGTGTTATACATACTATTCTGAATAATAGTGTATATATCAGACAGTTCTGAAAGATTTTTTTTAAAAATGAGTTTAGTAATTTTCATTTAAACGATAATTTTATTACTGAATAATGTACTTTTAATAAAATATTTATTTTTATTTCTAGACTTTTTCTTAGATTTATAATATAATTACTATACTAAAAGAATATATTTATCTACTTTATGTATATATACTTAAGAGAATAAATAATGAAATATAAATATAGTTCTTTAAAATATTATTTCAAATTACTCAATGATTTGTTAATTATTTATTGATATAAAGATATTTATATTACTTATTGTGTTCATCATTATATGCCGCATGGGTGTGTTATGTATGTCTTAGTGTTAAAAATTACTCTCCAAAGTAATATTACATCTTGCAATATTTTTAATTACATTCTTTATAAATTAATTTTTATTATATAGTTCAATGAAATCAAATATTAAAAAATAAGATTTCAAAATGCTTAAGGTTATTTATTTATTTATTTATTTATTTAAAATATATATATATATATATATATATATATATATATATATATATATATATATATAATTACCTGTAACTATATGAATAACATTTAAAAGATTTTTCTAAAAAGCAGAGCTTTTCACATTCATAGATATTTGGAACAGAGTAAAATCTTCTGACGAGATCTTTTTGTAGTCTTAATCCAGTACCGGATCTCACAGAACAATCTGAAAAATGAAACTGAGATTAAAAAAAGTCTTGAAATTTTATATATATATATATATATATATATATATATATATAATAAAATAATTGATATTTACATTTTTTATAAGTATGATTAAAATAAAAAGTAATACAAATAAAATTACATTGTGTTTTTTTGTTATATATATATATATATATATTTAAAAAAATATTTAATTTCTAATTAATTGAATTTTAGAAATGATTGTGGCTTTAATTTATAATTTCTTGAGCAATACTAAGTAATATATTTATTGAGCAATATTAAATATAATGATTTTCATTATAGAGGTAAATATAATTTTTTTTAATATTTTATGAATCAAAATTATACACATATATTTTGAATATTTTTTAATTTTTTCTAAGGACATTTTTTACAATTTACAAACTGAACTTAAAAAGAGAGTGTATCATTATTTTTCAGTTAGTATTAGTCAATTTTATTATATTATTTTACGATTTTTACAAAAAAAAACTTTACCATTTTTTTGATGCAATGAAATTGGCTCTTCATCATGGTAATAGTATTGTTGATCATCGAATCTATTTCCATGATAGACTCCATATTTCCATCCAGATTCATCTCTATCCGCTATAAAACCATATCTTCTTACTCCGTTGTAGTCGTTTCTCCTCGGCGGAGGATCTCTTCTTGATGAATACCAATATTTTCCTTCATCAAAATCAGACTCGTATTTTTTTCTATTAAAACCCCAATAATTAAACGATTTCAAATCATCACCATATCCATGATTCTGCCCATATGTTCCCCCATATCTACCCCAATTCGATGGTGGTTTATATGAATCATGCTGAGATCCTATTCGATACGGTATGAAATTCGTATGTTTTCTAAAATCTTCATAGGTCGAATACCATTTCGGTTTATAATGTTTTCTGTCATCGCCAGGATCATAGAAACCGTAATAAGAATCAGGTTTACCGAAATTACCATAAGTTCCGCCATAACTAGCCCAATTACTTTCTTGGGTTCCTTTGTATCTGTTGAAACCCCAATAAGTTCTATCTTTGTCTCGTTCCACGAAATAATTCCTGTCGTAAGTTTCTGGGAGATAAAATCTATTAGGCGGTGGTCTGTCAATGTACCTAGGCGTGTCTACATAAAAATTTCGATCATTGTTCGATGGATAACGTGGTAAATATGGTTCGTGGTGTTGTCGGACAGGTCCGTATCGTTCTTCGTAAAAGTGACTATCATGTTTTCTGTCGTACGATCCTCCAAATGATACTTTATATCCGCCTTCGTAGTCACCTCGGTGTCGATCTTGATGTCTGTATCCATAATTTTCAATATATGGCGGCGGTCTTCTGTGTGGTCGATATGGTTCTAGTTCTTGTCCACGAGGTGGAGGTCCGTAACCACTTGCGGATGGACCACGTGAAGGACCGGAATGATCTCCATACGGTCGACGATTTGGTGGTCCGTAATCAGTGTATGGTCTTCGATTATCCCAAGAAGATCCATGACTGCCTCCATAACCTGTACCAAAAAATATTAGAATAGAGATTTGTATTGATTTAAAAAAATCATAATTTATTGTTTGAATTGTTTCAATAATATGACAACTATTTCTGTAATTTATATATAGATTCATGTCTAAATAGTTGAAATTGTTAATATTGAAAATATGTTATTTATATTCAGGTTAGGACGAATTTTTATTGAATATAAAGACAGATTTTATAAAAAATGATGAAAAACTAAAAAAGATGTTTTATTAAATCTTTTATAAAAGGAATCTCAATACCACATTTCTCTATTGAAATCATTTTTGGATATTGTTTGATTTCGAAAAAGATTTAAATATAGAATATTATTATTCTGAGGTTTCATAGTAAAAAGATTTTAATTAAAATTAGACACACATTTTCAATTATTAAAAGAGAATTCATCCGTGATTTAAAAAATAGTCTTTTTAGTGGATATTAAATATATGCACTTTAAAAATAATAAAGCTATGATTTTAATATATACAAGACTGTTAAATTAATATATATTTTTAAAAATTTTCTTTTGGATTTTAAAAACAAGTTTATTTTTTAAATTTGATTAAAAATAATCTCTATATTTATACTTAGAAGATTCTTAAATAGTTAATGTATTTAAGTAAATATCGACATGATCGAAATGGACCTGTTTATAAATGCAATATTGTCATAGAAATTTCCATGAATATTATTTTGAAACATACCTCCACGTGTATCATCATGAGAACTTAATAACCAATATTTCGGCTTACAATCTGGCGAAGCGTTTCTATCCCAATCATAAAAATCATACGTTCTGTCTTCATAGAAATTTCTTCTTATATCTAATCGAGATAGAGGAAGATCGACCAATTCGCAAACACCTTGTCCTTTTAACGTTTCATCGAATCTGCAAAAATAATATTTCAATTGTATTTCAGTTTAAAATAGTACGTACGAGTTGTTGGTATATATTGTTACACAATGTTTAATGGCATTTTTTAAGACTTGGATTTGAATTGATCTCACACAGAACGATAAATATCTCTGTGAATAATAGATTCGCGTGAAAGTGAAAATCAGAGCATAAATATACAGATTGCTTAAAATTTTTAAAACATATTTGTGTATTGGTGCAATATTTGTATGATATAAGTAATTTATTGACTTTGCGAAATTCAGGTACATACTTGTATATATATATATATATATATATATATATATATATATATATATATATATAATATTTAGTAGAGAAATACTTTATTGTTAAATTATAGAACTTGTGTAATTTTCCATTATATTTTCACAATATATTATTTAATATTAAAACGTACTTGGTTTGTACGGAATTCAGTTATTGAAATAAAATTTAATAAATATCAAAATTATTAATAAAAACATTGTTAAGATTTGATGTTAAAAAGAGAGTGCATTTTAAAAAAATATTTTGGGAAAGAACAACAAGTCCTTTTTTAATTATATTTAAAAAATATTCCCAAAAAAAACACTTTTCTTGTGAATATATAAAAAATATTATTTAAAGAAAAACTTAACTTAATCATGTAGAGTTGTTATTGAAAGTTTGTGTATTAACCAGTTGCGCTGGAATGATGTGCTATGTACGTGAACTGCTATCTGTACCAAATGTCGATAAGACGTACATAGCACGTCGTGTGATTTTTGCTAAGTTAAAATAACATCGGAGTTCAGTTACTAAGTTTCATACTTCTGTTTTGAAGACATATAAGTGTTTTTTTGTAGAATTTCATTAATTTTACATATTTTCATTGAATAATAATCAAGTAACTACAAAACACATTTTTTTTATTATTATAAAAAAATATTTTATCAAAGAACTATTTTATTCTGATAATAGCGCATCAGAAAATGTTGTATTGGATTTATGTACACCTTTAATTGATTTTGTACCCTCTTTTTAGATAAATGGTATTCGTCACCAAAACTGTATCGGAAATTATATTTGCAAAAAATTAATACTATCGGAACAGTCAGATCTAATAGAAAGAATATGCTAAAAGATCTCGCAGTGACAAAATTAAAAACATTTTCAGTTCTTTTAAGATCTTACAATGGTATCTTAGCTGTAAAATGGAAAGACAAAAAACATATATATTTACTTTCTTCAAAACATTCCAAAGCAGAAATGATTGTAACAAAAAAGAAAGAATATAGAAATTATACAGACCAAAATGGAAACATTACAAAACCTAAAATAGTTTTAGATTACAATGATGGTATGGGTGGAGTAGACCTGCAAGATAGCTATTTATCATCTTTTCCTTTAATGAGAAAATTTGCAAAAAGTTACAGAAAAATATTCTTTTATCTAATGGATATGGATTTTTTAATACCTCTATTCTATTCGGTAAAATAACAAACGTACCAAAACCCAAGAAATACTCCTTTTCAAAAATTATTAATAAATTTGTTAATCAATTTAAGAGTTTTACTATAATGTTAATGTGTGTGTGTGTGTCTAAAACTATATAAAAAAATGATTTCAAATACCAACTCGATGGATTTGCCACGCGTGCATGTTAATTAATTGCCAGCGCAACTGGTTAAATTAAAAATATATAGTGGAAGAGGTTTCAATTACGAAACAATATTTATTAATTAAATATTACTTTTCATCTTATTTTAAAAAAGTTCATTGAAGAAGACACTAATTTGAAAATATTGAAATAAAGATGATTCAAAATCTAAGCAACTCTATAAAAGATTGAACTTACACTAATTTGTTTTTCGTAATTATCTAATTTGATTTTAGTCTATCATTTCTACCATAATTCTAATTAACAATTATATCAATAATATGTAGTGATGGCTATAAGGGTTTAAATATTAATTAGCTTGGAAATGGAATATTTTTGTTCAATTACATTGTAAGGATTTATATATATATATATATATATATATATATATATATATATATATATATACGAGGGTCGTTTGATAAGTATGGTAAAAAGTAAGAAAAACTAAATTGAAAAATTTAATTAATTAAATTAAACAATAAATAAATTTACCATACTCATTAAACGACCCTCATATATATATATATATATATATATATATATATATATATATAAACACACACATACATACATCACTGTTGAAAAATGTAAATAAAAACTATAAAATTAATAAATGCATAAATTTGTTTCACATTGTATTCGTGGTTCATGTAGAATAATGACCTTGCTCCGATTCTTTGCATATAGAAAGCTATTCATGGTCATTGCTTAACTCAATTTTGAATTATTGACAACAGGAAAAATAATTTTATGAAGATACTAATCTGTTATTCAGTTTATATATATATATATATATATATATATATATATATATATATATATATAAATGCGTGAATATAAATTGTAAAAGTCACAATTTTTGGATACAAAAAATCGTACGAGTCTTTTATACATACTATTTGCATGGATGATTCTTCTTTGATATAATTGAATGTACTGTATTTAAATGATAATTATTCATGATAAAAAAACCAAATTGAATACATGAGAAAAAGCACATAAATTATGTATTAATTTACTTGAATATGGAAAAAATAATTAACAGATGAAAATTTTCCAAGCATTACTACAAATACATTTAGACCCCGTATGTTAATTAAACAGAGTGATGTTCGATGTGTGTGTGACATGACCTTGCTATACCAATAACAGTTCCGCAAGGGAGATATCTTAGAGACTCCGTTTGTAGAATATACAGTTGTTGTCATCATCAACAATCTAACAGTCATCATCATTATGTATGTCCAGTTAGTCAGACAAAATCATCGAAGCATGGAATGACCTTCCAAGGCCACGGTATCTTTCCAAAGAAAAAATATGTACATTAATTTTATTATTTAGAATACATGTAAGAAATTAACGATGTGGAAAATTGATTTGTATAATATGTTTCGTCAGTGAAAAACCACTTTTGTTATTAATGTGTATGTGAATATTTAAATTAGGTATTGTTTTAATTAGTGTGATGAAAGTGAGGGTATGTTATTAAAGGAAGTTCTGAGTCATGTATTATTTTATCACTTTCACTTTTTATTATAGGTTTATTTAGAAAAATACTTAAAATTGTAATCATTTAAATGTTTGATTTACATTTGAAGTATTTAATGAATGATTTTAAGACTTTAGTCATTTGACTCTAAGTGTTAATTTGATTATTTGCAATAGTCTAAACATTCAAATATTAATGATTAGGTATTTAAAAATTAAAATATAATATACCAGGTAAACATACATTATAAATACAGAACGTATTGATTTATTTAAGCATGTGTAACATTTAAAGTTATAACAGTGTTAATAATATATGTATGAATTTATAAGATAAGATGAACTCTTAAAATGAATATTGGCGTTTGAGAATCGGGAAATCGCTTGGTGTAATTTAATCTTTGATATATATATATATATATATATATATATATACACATACACACAAAGTATAAAACATTTTTTGTGAATAAATGACGTTAAAATGCATTTAATTTTACTGGATAATTGAATCACTTATTTCAAACCCTCGAAATTTCATAAAAATATTCAATAATCATTTATTGCTAAGTTGCAAAGTATTGAATTTCATTCTGCAGAGTTTTAATGACAACTTGAATGCACAGTGGTGAATTAAGGGGTTATACGCAATTAGAAATTTCAAAAAATCGATTTTTTTTTGCATTTTCGGAATGCACATATATTTGAGTATATTCTCTGAAAATTTGAAGTAAATCCGATAAATATTTTCGGACATATACCTGAATTTGTAAAAAAATTTTAACTATGTGTAAACTATTTCCGAAACTTTAAACGCGTTTATCTCAAAACGGTGTTTTCATAGTCGGTGATCTCGATATCTCAGAAATGGCTAAACCGATCGGTCTCAAATTTTCACACAATCTTCTCAAATATATTCCTCAGGTATTGAACGAAGGAATAAGGTTTACAAAAATTATTACTATTTTTTTTAAACAATTTGGAGCGAAAATTTTAGTAAAAAACGAAACATTTTTTTCAAGTAGACGCCATTTTGTCAAAAATGAAAATTTTTATTATTCCTTCGTTCAATACCTGCATTAATCTATCCTTTAAAAGAATTGACCATATTTTTTGATTTCAAATAATCCAAACCGCCGATATGGAGATCACCGACAAGCGCATTTTTTGGAGGTCGTTCGGGACATCGTCTGCAGGAGCGGTGCACTTCAATATTTTTTTATGATCGACATGTTATTTTATTCTTGAAAGTAGGATCTATTCAAATAACCATAATTTGTAATTGCAAAATAAATATTGTTTCTAAAAAAAATTCCTAAAAAAACGTCGTTTTTGCGCCTCGCAAGTGCGTATAACCCCTTAAGTGAACATTAAGTGATTATTAGATATTACAATATTATAAAATAACTTTGTGTTGCATGATTTATTTGTGTAAAAGTTAATGAACTAACTTCATACGAATAGTGCTTTCACTATACAATTTAAATATATCTGATATATTTTTTATATTAAGCCTCTTTCAATATAAAAGTGCTGTATACAATTAAATACATCTAATATTTTTACATTAAACTTCTTATTATAAAAAGTGTGACTACATTTTTTTATATTTATATTAAAATTTAAATAGAATTATATTTATAACAAATAGAACTATTAGAACTATATAATCAACAAACATATTTTTTTGTATATCGATTATAAATGTACAAGTTAATTTTAAAGTCTCAACGAGCAATTAAAAATAATTTTCAATATAGAACTACATGGTAGTTTAAAAATATTTTTATTTCTTAAGACGTACATTATTTTAATTAAAATTTTTGTATTGAAAAACAATCTATCTAGTCATTTAACATAATTAAATTTCAAGAATTAATTAAATTGTTTAATATGCTAATGATTCTTTAAGTAATATATTATAAGCAGAATGTTGCTACCAAGAATTTAGGTAAACTAAAAAAGGTAAAGTAAGGGAGCAGGTAAATTACATCAGTTTTATTTTTATAACAGGTGATGAATATAAAACATAAATATTAATCTTATATATATATATATATATATATATATATATATATATATATATATATATATTTATACACACACATATTTATGTATGTATGATTAATATATAGATAGATAGATAAGTTTGAAACCAATTGTTAAAAAATATTATTAAAAAAAATTAACAGCTAAAATATACTAATTAGGCAATAAACAATAATTAATGTTTTTATCTTGGTCTTGAAATAACATGTTCAGGCCGCAACTTAAAGTTCGCGCCGCTCTGTCGAAAAAGAAAAAGAGCTCGGTTTTTGTATTTATCGTCAGATAGGCGAATCACATCATCTGCCTGACGATAGTACGTCTGCGCACTCTTTACCTAGTAACGTAGTTTGTTTGTTTGTTTATTTTCTCTCTTGACAACGCGGAACTTGAACGGACAACACGTTAAAATTTTGATTTACAAAAACCCTTCTTAAAAATCGCTTCGTGTTGACTTTTCCGTTCTCGTAAATACTTATCTTAGCCTTTCAAACTAGTGACAAATAAATAGTTTAAATGTTTTACTAAAACTAAAGTCTTTAATTTCGCAAATTCTACTCTCCACTACCCGTCGCGGCTGCAGTGATCTAATTTCTTCCTTACTACGCCGACGTTCGAGCAAGCCAATAGGAAAATAATTCTTTAATTTTCAACGGTACATCAACGCGCGTACATAATTTGGTCCTTCGAGCCGGATCGCTCGGCTGTGATAGTGGAAAGTGTTGTGACTTTGAGTGCAAAAAGAAAAAAGTTGACTTTGTGACTCGTTCTGATCAGACTTGTGATCGCGCCTTAACTGACAATACGTTGCTTTTGATTTCAAAACCTTCCTGCAAATCGCCTCGTGTTGCATTCTCAGTGTTCGCGATAAAACCGTAGTGACTTTCCCGATCAGACAGTGAGTGCATAAAACGTACAACTACCATGTTCGCGTCGACAAAAACGAAGCATTTTGAGACTAAGAGCAACGCACACTACTACAAGGCTACTCGATTAATCGTGTTTGCATTGCTTTCGAGGAAAACCAATAGCGATCCTGTGCTATTGTCTACTTTTTCCCGATTCAGTGACTTATTAATACATTGCATTAAGCATAGTTGCAGTGACTTCGAGGAAAACCAATAGCGATCCTGTGCTATTGTCTCTTCGAAGTGACTTATTAATACATTGTATTAATCATGGTTGCAGTGCCTTCGAGGAAAGCCAATAGCGATCCTGTGCTATTGTCTACTTTTTCCTGATTTAGTGACTTATTAATACATTGTATTAATCATGGTTGCAGTGCCTTCGAGGAAAGCCAATAGCGATCCTGTGCTATTGTCTACTTTTTCCTGATTTAGTGACTTATTAATACATTGTATTAACATATTTCGAGGAAAGCCAATAGCGATCCTGTGCTATTGTCTACTTTTTCCTGATTTAGTGACTTATTAATACATTGTATTAATCATGGTTGCAGTGCCTTCGATGAAAACCAATAGCGATCCTGTGCTATTGTCTACTTTTCCTGATTTAGTGACTTATTAATACATTGTATTAATCATGGTTGCAGTGCCTTCGAGGAAAGCCAATAGCGATCCTGTGCTATTGTCTACTTTTTCCTGATTGAGTGACTTATTAATACATTGTATTAATCATGGTTGCAGTGCCTTCGAGGAAAACCAATAGCGATCCTGTGCTATTGTCTACTATTTCCTGATTTAGTGACTTATTAATACATTGTATTAATCATGGTTGCAGTGCCTTCGAGGAAAACCAATAGCGATCCTGTGCTATTGTCTACTTTTTCCCGATTTAGTGACTTATTAATACATTGTATTAATCGCGTTGGCACAACTCTTATCATTAGAATAACTGCTTCAACCCTCGGCCTGCATTGAATATTACTCATGATACTTCAACCTGCCGCCAAGCTGATGACGAAAAGAGTCATACTTTCTGAGGTCGCTAAGCTATTTGACCCGCTGGGGTGGCTGGCTCCTATCACGATCATAGGAAAAATCTTGATTCAGGCTTTATGGATCAAGGGCTCTGATTGGGATCAGCCGGTCTCTGATGACATTCTTCAACCTTGGCGAGAACTGCGAGAGCAACTACCAGATCTCGAGGACTTTCAAATACCTCGCTATTAAACAAGACTCCAAATGGTATTGCATGGTTTCTCTGACGCATCCAGCCGTGCTTATGCAGCTGCAATCTACCTTGTTGCAGAAATCGATGAGACCAATCGACAGTCGACCTTATTAATCTCGAAATCTAAGGTAGCGCCAATTAAATCTCTCTCTATTCCTCGGCTCGAGCTGTGTGGAGCACTTCTTAATTACTTCATTACCTGCTCCCAATGTTACCGACACAACCTGCCGGACTTTACTGTTGGTCCGACTCTCAAGTTGTCTTAGCTTGGCTACAGTCTCATCCTAGCCGATGGAAAACCTTTGTGGCCAATCGAGTCAGCGAGATAATTACTACTTTGCCTTCAGCAATTTGGAGCCACGTAAAAACATCTGAAAATCCAGCTGACTTGGCATCTCGTGGTGTCATGCCCCAATCTCTTCGAATCCAGCCTCTCTGGTGGCATGGCCCGACATGGCTTACTTCAAAATGGGAGAACTGGGACCATAAAGCAGACACCTTCACGACAGTTCTTGAAGAAACGAAGGGATCAATCGACAGACGAGAAAATTCATTTGAAAACTCCTTGAAAAGGATTTCTTCGCTCAAAAAGGCAATCAACGTCTTGGCTCGTAGTTTTAGATGGTGTCCAAATCGAAGGAGGAATGAACCGAACCGAACTTCCAAGGTATTGAATGCGGATGAAATTTCGCACGCTCGTTTAGCTCTCATCCGAACGGTTCAGCAAGAGCACTTTTCAGCAGAAATTCGCTGCCTCCAAACCAATCGACCGATGCCTCCAAATAAACGTCTACGTCATTTTGTCCCTTTTCTCGACGCCAACGGTATCCTACGTATCGGAGGTCGTTTACAGAATGCCTTTCTGGGAGAAGAGGAAAAACATCCTGCCATCATACCAAAAGAGAGCCATCTCGCCGAGTTACTTATTCGCGAAGCTCATGAGCGCACTCTTCACGGCGGACCATAGCTGATGATGAGCCACCTCTTACGGTCTGTCTGGATTATCCATGCACGCAGCAAAGTAAGAAACCTAACTAGAAACTGCCTCAAATGCATCCGTTTTCGTGCGCAGCTACAAGTGCAGCAAATGGCTCCACTACCATCTGTTCGAGTGACTCCAACAAGACCATTTACATCGGTTGGACTCGACTATGCCGGACCGTTTATGCTTCGAACCACAAAAGGACGAGGTCATAAAGCTTACAAAGGCTATGTCGCAATTTTTGTGTGCCTCGTAACGAGAGCGGTGCACATTGAAATCGTCTCTGATTTAACTTCTCAAAGTTTTCTGGCGGCTTTCAGACGCTTTGTGTCACGGAGAGGCCTTTGTAAGGAAATCTATAGCGACAACGGCACAACTTTCCACGGTGCCAGCGCAGAACTGCGGCGACTCTTTGCCGAAGCTTCTACCTTTTCTCAAGACGTGGCAGGTGCAATTGCTCAAGATGGTGTGAATTGGAAATTCATACCCCCACGCGCTCCGCACTTCGGAGGAATATGGGAGGCAGGAGTCAAAGCCTTCAAGCATCATCTGCGTCGCGTCCTTGGAGATGCCATTTTGACCTTCGAAGAATTCTCTACGTTGGCAGCACAAATAGAAGCTTGCCTTAATTCCAGGCCGCTCAGTCCGTTGAGCGCTGACCCAGAAGATGTAACAGCACTCACACCTGGTCATTTCATCATTGGTGCAGCCTTGACGGCTCTGCCTGAGCCTTATGACCCGAACCAAGTTATAGGTATTCCAAGGTATAATCTTATGATTGAAATATTTGGAGACGATGGCAAAATGAGGTGTTGCGCCATATGCAACAACGTAACAAATGGTTACAGCCAAATTTCTCAGTTCGCCAAGGAGATCTCGTTTTGATAACAGAGGATAATCTGCCTCCTACAAAATACTTGCAAGGGTGATGCATACATCTGGGCCCTGACGGTCTTTGTCGAGTGCTGACATTAACAACGGCTTCTTCCATCCTGAAGAGACCTTTAGCAAAAGTCGTTCACCTACCCAACGTTCACCACCCAGAATCCGTCAAAGCTGAGGACCCAGCTACTCGTTCATGGCGGGCGGTGAAGAGCTCTCCAGGACGATCAATGAGGATGAAGAAGACGGCCATGACTTCACCAATTTATAAAGAAATGAATTGTTGTAAAAAAAAAAAAAACTATTATCTATTTGTACTTATAATTATGTAACTAGTTTATTCTTTATTTTATGTAATCTTATACTCTTTGTAACTCATTACTATTGTAACAGACTATACTTTATTTACCGTCGTTGCCTCTGTCAACGAGGCGGGCGGTATGTTCAGGCCGCAACTTAAAGTTCGCGTATGTCGAAAAAGAAAAAGAGCTCGGTTTTTGTATTTATCGTCAGATAGGCGAATCACATCATCTGCCTGACGATAGTACGTCTGCGCACTCTTATAGTAACGTAGTTTGTTTGTTTGTTTATTTTCTCTCTTGACAACGCGGAACTTGAATTGGACAACACGTTAAAAAAAAATCGCTTCGTGTTGACTTTTCCGTTCTCGTAAATACTTATCTTAGCCTTTCAAACTAGTGACAAATAAATAGTTTAAATGTTTTACTAAAACTAAAGTCTTTAATTTCACAAATTCTACTCTCCACTACCCGTCGCGGCTGCAGTGATCTAATTTCTTCCTTACTACGCCGACGTTCGAGCAAGCCAATAGGAAAATAATTCTTTAATTTTCAACGGTACATCAACGCGCGTACAAACAATATTATTTTAAACGTTAATTGTATGTGAAAAGTTTACAACTAATTTAAAATTGTTCACATATAATTAATGTTATAATAATTATTAAATTTAATTTCTAAATTTTAAAAGGAAATTTGTTACGTAAACATTAATATAATGTAAAGTTCACAGGATCAACATATGATAGGATATTACAAGACAACAATAGGTGTCAAAGGTGATCTTTTAAATATTGTTTATTGTGAATATTTTTTCTCAAATTCTGTATTTATAATTGTTATTTTAAAAATGTACTTTTTCGATAATTTCTATTCTTAAGACTGATTTTTATTGCAATATAATAACAATAATAATTATATATTGAAATATTTTTCATACCCCCTATATATATATAATATTATTTATTTTAAACAACTGTAAATAGAAATTTTAGGAAAAATAAAATTTCATTTATTTTATTAAAATTAATTTCTATTTACATCATTAATTTAAAACAATTCAAAATGCATCAACATAAAAATCAACATAATGAAAGTATAAAAGAAAAATTATAATTACTTATACAAGATTAATTAATTGTTTATTTTCTGTTATGCATATTAAAACTTATTGTGAATTAACATGCATATTATGTAATCAAGAATAAGTATATAATTTTTATCTCTAGGGCTAATGGATAAAAGTTGTTATTGTAGGCTATAACTAATTTTAAATGCAAAAATAAGATTTTTATAGACAAATAATTTTGAGTAATGTTGTTAATTATTTAAGAATTAGTAATAAACTAAGTACAGCAAGTCCTGAAAATGAATTTAAATATATTTAACATATATTACTAAACATTTTTTTTGTATAAATAATATAAAATATTTGAAATTAGATTATTTTGCAGAAAAAATAATACAAAATATTACTTTTTAAAAAGTACAATTATTAAATCGAGATTTACTAATTCCATATAATTGTATTTTTCCCTTGAATTATCAAATTCATATAAATATATTTTATATTGCAGCGTTTTGGTAGATTTTATAATATTATATATTACTTTAATGATAATGGTATAGCTATTTAAATGAGTATAAGTAAATAATATATTTGTTAAAGTGGATTTTCCACAGTACTAAAGCAATGTTATCATTATAGGGTTAAAAATAAGATATTTATTAAGATTGATTGTAACATTGATCAAAATTTCAAATAATACTAAGATTATAATAAAAAAATAACAATAGTGTCATTTTTCTACCCCATATTAGAAAGAATTAAATAATTAATTTACTTTCATACATATTTTTTAAAATACTTAAAATCAATAATACAAGTATTACAACTTATTTGATGATTCGAATATTATTGAAATTTTATTATTGTTGCCTATGTATATGTTCGCTTAAAAAAAGTAAATTACAAAATGGTATTTAGAAAACTGCACACGATATTTGTTTAATAATAATTTGTTCGATGTGAGCAAGCACATTCTTTAATGTAAAAATGTAATATAATGACTCTAGTGCAACAATAATGACGTAAATGAAAAGATAATACTGATGACAGTTTCAACAAATAAAACGAGGAAATTATATTTTTCCATGGTCGCAGATGCACTCGCGTAAAAAATTTGTTTGCGTAAAATGTTTTAATGTCGGCATATTACGCTGTGTACAATAATCTTTTATGTGAGCATTTGTCAACAATAACTACACTTAAAATATTTGTATATAAATATAATTACTGTATATATATATACAGATTACCAGTAAAAAAAGTTGTATGAATTTTCTATTTTATTAAATAAACTAGAAAAACAGTATCATATTTTGAAATCTATTCTATTTATCGTTATTATCTTTTTACTTAATTTAACATCAAAATATTTTTTTATAAATATTCAGTAATCATTTATTATAAGCTTTTGCATTTAGATGACCATTTTATTATTTAACAATTATGTTTTAATATTGATAATATGTTCATTGAAATAGAATTTACCAAATAAAGTAAACAATATATGATTATTGAATACTTTTATAAAATATTATAGTATTAAATTGAATAATTCATTGGTATGTAAGTGGATTAACTTTAGTGTTATTTTGAAGAACCAAATAAGGAAAATCGGACATTTTTTTTTGTAAAATCAACTTTTTCAATATAAATTTCTGCGAAGAGAATAAATTTTGATTTCTTACAATAAATCATTAGTAATTTAATAAACTAGATTTTTTTTTAAAAAAAACAATCATCATAAAACGAATACTTATGGATATTTTAAAATTATTTTTTTATACCGTAATAATTTCAAGCTTTTATAAACAGACGAGTCTGGTATTTTTTTGAAGTAAATTATATATAATACCTAAATGTATTTTAATTGCAAAAAATATGTAAAAATGCAAGATCACTAAAATATATAGAGACAAGTCATTTGAATCAACACAAGATTTCAATTATCTCTTACAGTAATAATTATATTAAGTCATAAGTTCATAAAAATGTACTTTTTTATATATTTTTTTAAATAGTAAAACTGTGTTATTTACGGATGTATGCTTGAATTTATCTACTAATTTTCAAATAATTATATGTATTACGTAATAGTACTTTATTTATATTTTTATAACAAAAACCATTCTTTAGAAGAAATACTTCCTACTTGATGATAATAATGCTTGGAGTAATTATAATTTACTTCTTGAAATATTAATCATATACTGACAGCTTACTACATATCAAGGCTTTTAGTAATATATATCATAATCTTTATATACATATATAAATATATATATATATATATATATATATATAAAGATATGTATGTGTGTGTGAATACATAATTTAATAAATATGAATTTAACTTACCTATAATTAAATCCTTCACATACGAATTTTCTCTCCTCGGCACATTCTCTATGGCAATCTTCGAGTCGTTCACAAGGTACTGAACGTTTTACGAAAGCTCCTGATAATCGTTTCCCAGCAAAAACTCTTCTAAAGCACGCTGCAACAAAAATCAACTTTCAAATATTGTACAGTACGTTTCAACTGTCATATATATATATATATTTATATATTTGTTGTTTTGGAACTGTGGCTGATTCACTTTACACAAATGAATTTTAACCCCAACACCACAATAATTTAAAGTGTTCAATAATCACTTATTATTTATAATTATATAATCTATAATTATATCGGCTGATGCATTTCGATGGCGACGCCATCATCGTCAGAGCCTTTTTGTTCGATTTAAATTATTGTGGTGTTGGGGTTAAAATTCGTTTGTGTAAAATATATATATATATATATATATATGTTTGTGTGTGTCATTCATTCTAAAAAATGTATTATTCACTTTAAGTCCACAATACACTAAATGTAGACTTTTGATTTTAAGATCATTTTAATTCAATTTTTAGTTAATTTCGATGGTTAAATTTTTATTATTAGAGAGCAGAAAACTTTTTAAATAACGCTCGTGCAAGTCAATTTTTGTTTTGTACGGTTTTTAATTATTTTCATTACTAAAAATCAATTCAAATGATGTATTTTGAATAAATATTACTTTACTTTCTTGATTGCTGTGAGGGATGACATATTTGTTAATAATATATGAAAGGAAAGGCGAAAAAAGTTTTTATGACTAGTTTTGACGTACGATGCACATAGTAAGTATGACAGATTATTTTAAAAAAATTATATTAAAAATAGCTGCGTGAATTCTACATTCTTCACATATACATACATACATATATATATATATATATATATATATATATATATATATGTGTGTGTGTGTGTGTGTGTGTGTGTGTGTGCGTGTATAAATAAATACTTCATATTTACAATTTCATGCTCTGTATCAAAGAATTATTTTTCACTATTAAACTCAATATTATATGTAAACATAACAAAAATATAAATGATATTATTATAACAAATCTGCGAATTATGTACAATAGTTTGAATTTTCTACTATCATTAAAATCTTCAATGTGTAAAAGTTGACATATTTTTAAGGTAAATTTTCTGCTCTGTTAGTCTTTGATAAATATATATATATATATATATATATATATATATATATATATATATATATATATATATATTAGAACCTACACCTAGCCTTCGATTTACACGGTGTTCGCTTTATGACATTTTATATTTAAGTTGCTGTAAAATTATAATAGCATGTTCAGAATTATAACGTTTATGTTACATACATATTTCGTTGATCTTTGTAGAATTTTATTTTTCTCTAAATAATTTTATTTTGTTTAAAAATTACTTATTTATGCTTTATAAAATATAGTATTAATATTTTAGGGTTTTCCAATAAGAATGTTAGAACTTTGACAGCTGGTGTTAGCCATGTTTGATTTTTTTAAAGTTATTTTAACATTTCAACACATTATAGGTTACCAAATTATCTTGGTACGTTTGATACTTCAACAACGCTTAGAAATTATAAAACCTTATTATAAAATCAATGTTCGGTTCGTAAAACTTAACACAATCGTCCAAATGAACGTGCCATTTATAGAATTGTTGAAAAATTTGAAAACAATTTCATTCTATATGATATAGCAGTGCATGTAATATTAAGAAATGTAAAAAGTGAGATCAATATTGTTTCTGTTAGTGAAAATTTCAAAACGAAGCTGGAGATCAGGTTACAGTAAATGGAGTGCGTTACCGAACCATGATTGATGATTTTTTTCCAAAAATGATTGAAAATGGTTTGCACGATATGTGGTTTCAACAGGACGGTGTTACGTGTTATACACCTATGGAAACAATAGACTTATTGAAACAGAAGTTTAATGAGTCCATTATTTCACGAAATGGACCCATCAATTGGCCACCAAGATCATGTGATTTAACTCTATTGGATTATTTTCTGCGAGGTTATGTGAAATCATTGGTTTATGCTGATAAACCACAAACAATAGAAGCATTAAAAATAAACATTGAACGTGTAATTCATGAAATTGGACCACAATTATGTGAAAGAGTGACTAAAAATTGGATTAAACGAATACACTATGTCAAGGGAAGTCGTGGTGGTCATATGAGTGAAATTGTGTTCCATCATTAATGCCATAGAATATGCTTAAGAATAAAAAAACAAACAAATTAATTAAGTACTTTTTGTTTTATTTCCATTTAAATTTCTGAAGCGCTTATTAGAAAACCTTATATTTACATAGTTGTTGAAAACATCATATTTCTAATATTAATTATCCCTCATTATAGTATATCCCTCATTATAATATTAATTATCCCTCATTATATATATTTATAGTCCTATCCCTCATTTTCGAGGGTTGAGCATGAAGGCCTACAATCTCATCTTGTAAAAAAAATAACTGTCGATTAGTTAAGGGAGTAAACCCCAAATAAAAAATCTTCACCAATCCGCCTGGTCAACGTGGTGAATATGACCGAAATACCAGTGAATGGTAGCATTCATTGGGCTTTCGTCCAGTAGTGGATTGATGATGTGATATATATATTTATGATATGATATATTTATATTTATATAAATATATATATATATATATATATATATATATATGTATATATATATATATATAAATATGTGTGTGTGTGTGTGTAATTGAATATTAACACTTTCGCGGACGATGTAGGTCTACATTTTTCCGAAAGTTAAACATGGTAGCTAATGACCAGTGACGTACTATTACGTCTTTTATTTATGATGAACCACATATTTACTTTCATAAATAAATATTATATATATATATATATATATATATATGTAGTGAGAGATCCATAGATAGAAGAAGACATACATAAGATTATTCGTCAGTGTGGAATGAAAGAGGAAAGATTGGATTGCTAGAATTGCAGTTTTGAAAAAAAAACTTCATCCAACAATGGACAGAAAGAGTCTGTTAGTGATGATATACATATATATATATATATATATATATATATATATACGAGGGTCGTTTGATAAGTATGGTAAAAAATTAAGAAAAACTAAATTGAAAAATTAAATTAAATTAATTAATTAATTAAATTGAAAAATAAATAAATTTACCATACTTATCAAACGACTCTCGTTTATATAAATATATAGGCGTATGTGTGTAGGTGTATGTATTTAAGACATATTAACATATTCCAAGTTCACAAGTCGTCTTTACAAAAGAAACTTTAGCTTATCGTTACGCCTATACGAAATGTCTCAATTGAACTGTATATGAAATGATGTATGGGAATCTTATGTAACTCATTTGCACAAAGATGCTGTATTTATTAACTTACAATCGTACATTCGAATAAAAGTTGAACTGTATTATTAGCATATTATTGCTACGTTAACTGTAAAATCGTAACAACGGAAACGTTTAAAAAAATATTAGTATTTTCTTCACTTCAACGTCATAATATGACTTTAATCTGAATTACAAATATATTGTTTAAAATTTAGTAATGACTTTATGCAATTTCTAACAATTTCGCACTTTCTCAGTACTTATTTATTTGAAGTATTAATCCATTTCTTCCAAGTTAAAGATTTTTATGATATTTGAATAGGATAATATTATTTAAATTATAATTACTTTTATTGTATATAAGCATTGTTGTTTATTCAGATGTCTGATAAGTAACATTTTATATTTTTTTGTTTATAAATACATTAAATTATTGTTATAAACTTAAATATGTAAGTTATATATATATATATATATATATATATATATATATATGTATGTATATATGTATGTATGTATGTATGTATAGTTAGATAAATACATAGAAAAATCATTAAATTTATTTAATTGGTTCAGCTAAAATGTTACTTTTCTTAATGAATTAAAAATTCCTATTATTATTTTAACATAAATAAAATATTATTATTATTTATAAGCAATAAAATTTATTCAAATAATATTCATTATTATTAATAAAATCTTTTCATCATTATTTTGAATTATAAATTCTATCCTCGAAGAAATTCTTTTATTAACTATAGATAAAATATATAAGGTTATTCAAATGTGACGCTCTGATTTGTGTTTTATTGAAAAAACAAAAAAAACTATACACATGTTTCCCTATACACCACCCTATACACATGTTTCTTTTTAATAAAACACAAATCTAGGCGTCACATTTGGATGATCCTATATAAAATACTTGTGTACTTAATTACTTCTTTTATATTTTTATCCCCATACAAATTTTTCCAATTTCCTGAATAAACGTAATTATAGTATAAAAAAACTTGCAAATAAGGTGAATGTAAGATAAGTTCATGTATTTATTCGTTTAATTTATGCCTGATTTTTCACTTTATATAATTTGGAATTATCACAGAACAAAGTGATTCTTTCTGTTTTTTAATTCTTCTTCCGTAATCGTTTCAACATACTGTAAAATGTTCAAATAAATAATTGTAGCTGATGACTTTCAAATATCAATTATAATTTTGTGTAAATGAAGAATTTACTTCAGTCTTCACAATTCATATAAATTGAAATTTTTGTTATATATCTTGTGAGAAGAGTTTTAAATCTTTCAGATCTTGAGATCCAATTCTATTTCATTTACTTCAAATTATATTAATTTAAATGTGATTATTAAAATTTTTTTAGTTCTTCTTGTATGGAATTGTTAGTTTTTGCTTATGTAAATAAAATTCAGCGATAAATTATGTATTTTTTGATATTTTTATGACCGTTTTTAATTGATATTTAAAATATTATTTTAACTTCTGATTTATTGGATTGAATTAATTGAAGTATCTAATTTCATGTTAAATTTTATTATATAATATTTTTTAAATATTTAGATACTTTTTAATAGAAAGCTCTAATAATACCGGAATGGGCATTGAAATACACATCAACAAATATAGGGAATTAAGGTGTTAAAGAGAGTAATTTATTTGTGTTAATGTAAATATGTTTTTATCACTTTTTAATTTAACACAAATGAATTTTTATCCCCAGGACTACAATGTTGGGGATAAAAATTCGTTTGTGGTAAAGTGAATCAGCCACAGTTCCAAAACAATCAATCACTTTTTAATATTATTAATTTTTAATTTTTAGTATAGAGAAAATATTAAGTTAGTTGGTCATTAAAAATTACTTAATCATTAACTAGAAATAATTGTATTTGTAATGATTTAAATCTATAATAGTATGTATAAGGTAACTGTTAGTTGATATAGGAGTAAAAATGTTATTTTTTTAATGAAATTGATAAATACATACTTTAACAATAAAAATGTATACAGATAAAATATTTTTTTAAAGAACATATTTTATATTTATATATTAAATTAAGTATGAAATGAAAGAGAAAGATGTGAGATTGCTGGATATGGAAACTTTTAGAAGAAGTTTTTATTTATTAGTGGATAAAAAGTGGTTAATGTTGATGATACTGATATTAAATATTTTTTAAGAATGCGCAAAAAAAATAATTCATTCAATTCGTTTGTAATTATTTAATTTATGATATAACTCTTATAAATAAAATATATGTTTCAAAGAATAATTTGATTCATTTCGTGCATATAGAAAATTAACATTTAGTTCTTAATTTATTTGTTGTAATGAACAATTTTACAGTCACTATTGTTTTTATGGATAACACGAAACATGTAGTCCGTTACGTTTCAGAGAATTGGTATCATCAATCATTCTTCTCGTTTCGCACATAAATTGTAAGACAAATGGTCTAGACTGAGGTGCACTATTTTATTGTTTATGTGCCAATTAAGTGATGCTGAATTGAATAAACTGAACGGATTTCGTAACTGGAGTAAATTAATGAGTTTATCGGTCAAATTGTTAAGAGTTCAAATGGTTGATTATCTCCGTTATAATCTTTTATTGGAAAAGGAATTATTTTAAATCCATATTGAGAATTATATAATTTAATGATATTTATTTAATGATTATATTTTAAAAAGCTTGTTATTAAATTAAAAAAATGAATTGAATTAAATGAATATAGTCTACAATCTTCTTGAATTTTTTCATATATGATACAAAGAAGAATTAGTTTCTAATTATAATAAATATATTATAAAATAATATCTTAAATTAACTTATTAAATTGTACTTGTGTTAGTGTTACAATAAATTTATGTTTCTATAAATGATTTTTAGATTATAATTTGCCTTGTGTTTATATACAAACTAATAAATATATATATATATATATATATATATATATATATATATATATATAATTATATTTATAAATGAGGTTAAATATAATGCCCGACAAATAAATTACAAGTTAGTTGAACAGATTTTTAAAATCAAAATGTCAAGTATTTTTTAAAAGGTATTAAGTAATACTTAATATTTTTAATAATATATTTTCTTTTTAAACCGACTGGATAGCACAGTGGTTTGCATCACCGCGTGTCATACGGGAGATTGCGTTCGAGTCCCAGTCGGAGAGTCCCTCATTTTCAAGGGTTGAGCATGAAAGCCGACAATCTCATCTTGTAAAAAAAGTAAATGTCGAGAAGGGAATAAACCCCCAAGAACGGAAAGCGTCGACAGACTCTATAAAAACCGCATATATATATTTTTTTCTTTTTAAAAACATTTTAATAAAACGTAAATTGTTTTTAAAAGAAAATCCATTGTAATTATTTTGATTTATTCTACGACTTTGTAATTTGCATGCACCAGATTTTGGGTGTATTTGGCTTAGTTTTGATGATATAATTTTTAATTATTCTAAAATATAGATTAAATGGTAAGATTTTATCTTGAAATATATACAACTTTATTATATTGTACAAAGATAATTAATATAAGTGTAATATAGTGATAAAAATGAGACAGGCACAAAAATGTTATCAATATTACATATAATCCCAAGTTAATTTATAATTTTAGTAATGATAGTGATATTTTTATACATAACTGTTTTTTGGACTTAATTTACAGTTAAAAAATAGTACCATATTTATTAATGGATTAAATTAAAGAAATATATGATTTGAAAAAAATAAAAAAATAAGTATACAGTAAAAAAGGATATATTTTTAGTTTCAAATAAAAATAATTATTTAAATATACATTCATTATAAATTACCTTTTGCATCTTCAACGAGTATAATTTTTGTAGCATCAGAGATCAAGAAAACACAAAGTAATAAAAATAAGAGCAGTGGTGATATCACAGTAAATTTAATCATATTTAAAAAATATAATTTATTATATATTTTAATGACAATTTCGTTGATCAGTATAAGAATTTACGATTTATTTATATATTATAAAAAATCATTATTAGAATAAAATACTAATTATTGAATATAAAAATCAAAACTATATAATCTAGTAATTAAAATAGAAAATACTGAATCATTTTTCTAAGATTAAAATTATTAATTTTAATAATTAATTTTAATTAAAAATTAATCTGTTTGTACGCAATAACTATTAGAGTTCTTAATATTTTTTAACGATTAATTTTTTAAAAAAATGAATAATATTAATTATATATTAGTATGTATTATTTCTAATGAAGTTAATTTGTAGTTTTAATTATCACATATTTTAAATATATTACTTTATTTAATGCATTTTTTGAAAGTTGATATTTATCACAAAATTATTATGCTCTGCACTGAAATAAGTTCGTTTAATCAAAATTACAAATTATACCGAAAATAAGAGGATATTTTTAAATATGAATACGAATGATCACAATTAAACGAAATGTTAACTAAAACATTCTCGATTCGAAAACCAAAATTGGCAGTGTGATATTCGCGCGAGCACGCGATGTCTTATGCACATCAGCTTAATCTTCCACACAATTCGACACACCTGTACTAAGTATAACACACTACTAATTCTCATGTCTATATAGTTGATGTTTGTTTTATGCACTGATGGATTTTTAGAAGGTCTCTTTATGTCCCACACCACCTACAATTCGCATCGAACAGAGAGACATGTACGTTTAGTCATACAATTATGATTTGTTGTCGCGTTCACGAAAAAAATAACGTATTGATTAACATATCTCATGTTAAAGTGTCTATTAAACCGTGATTTAGTTTAACGAACCAGGATCAAACGCGTAAGATTTACAAAATCTAATATGATTTCTTTTATACATTACATTATTTTCTTGTTTTTAATCTGATTTGAAATTTTAATAGATTTGTGAACAATAAGAGGCTATTAAAACAAAGACGATCTAATTTTTATTTCCTGAAACATAACATGTATAATTATTTGCAATGAGTTACAAAATGTCGGAAGTTGAGCTGTTTTAGTTATATCATTATTCGTAATGTCCGGATTGTAAATAATATGATCTCTGATTGGAAATAAAAAATAACAATTGTGTTCTAAAGATTTAGAAATAAAGTAAATTATTGTTACTTTCAATAAAGTATAAATCAGTTGAATATTTTTTTTATAAAAAAAACTTCTAAAAATAATTTAAAAATTAACATAAAAATTGATAATAAAATTATCATTAAGAAATGTTAATAACTTGAATAAAGTTTATAAATTATTATAATTCTGTTGATAAAACTAGAATATTAACAAATAATTTTCTTGTAGAAATATTTTGAAATAATCATTTCAAATCAGATATTAATGATTATATATTAATAATAATTTAAGCGTATATAAATAATCTTTACATAAATATTTTCTGTATAAGAAATATTACTATGGAATTGAAATAAAAATAAAAAATTAATACAAGGAGTATTTAACTCCAACATTGTAACACTCAATAATCGTTGATGTGTTACATTTTTGAAAATAATTACAACTCTAAAAGAAGGGAGGATGAATTTTAATCATAAGTATAATATTTATTTAATTTTTTTTTAACAAAATGTAAACAAAATTATTTTTGATTATTCTGTATAATATCCTCTAATAATTATATTTCTTTTCTATCTCATTTATATATACTCGTACATATATATATATATATATATATATATATATATATATATATACACATACGAGGGTCGTTTGATAAGTATGGTAAAAAAGTAAGAAAAACTAAATTGAAAAATTTAATTTAATTAATTAATCAATTAAATAACACAATAAATAAATTTACCATACTTATCAAACAAACCTCGTGTATATATATATATATATATATATATATATATATATATATATAGCATATAAAAACTGGTGTTAGGGTGAGATATGAAGAAGGGTCTCAAGCACAAACAGTTGAGGTAGTGCCAAAAAACTGATTAATCAAATTAAATATTATTTTAATACAATATTTTTAAAAATCTAAATTAAGGCATAAAAATGCATAATGAACAAAATATCAAAATTTTAAATAATTTTGTTTTGTATAATTTTATTCCAAATTGGAAATAGAATTAAGAATTTCTTAAATAATATTAGTACCAGTAACGTATTTTGAAAGAAATGTTAGTAAGATGACTTCAATTACAAAGTATTTTAGATCGACACTTGTTCAAAAAATTGTTGAATGTGATAATTGTCATAATTGAACGATGTAAGTAACGAAATAGATTTTAAAACTATTATTGATGAATTTATTTCCATTAAAGTCAGAAAAGTAAAATGAAAATAAATTATTTTTTAGTATAAATAAAATATTTCAATTAAAAATATTGTTATGAATTTCAAAAAACATATTTTGCAGTATTTTTAAACTTTTTTATTCTTTATGAAAAATTTTTTAAAAATGTGGATATAGAATTTGATATTTTTTTTCTACTTCAGGTTCTAAATGTCAAAGATAGTATTATCAAAACTGATATATATATATATATATATATATATATATATATATATATATATATATATATATATATATATATATATATATATATATATATATATATATATATATATATATATATATATATATATATATATATATATATATATATATATATATATATATATATATATATATATATATATATATATATCTTGTCATCCATTGCTGAATGAACGTTATGGTTAAATTTTTCTACTTATAGCTATCCAATGCTTTTCTCTTCTATTCTACACTGAGATTTTTTCTCATATTTCTATCTCATCTATCTATAGATCTCTTCTTATGCTTTTTTATTTTTATAAGTTCCCAGTCAATAATTTCTGTTATCCATAATTGATTTTTGTTCATGCTATATGGCTAACTCATTTCCATTAAAAATTTAAATTTTATTATAAAATTCTTAAATTTCATTATAATTTTTTCTTGTTTCTACGTGTTATTTCTAACATGCATATTTCCATGTTTATTTATGTTACTTAGACTCGATGAATTATTCTGATAGTTACGATGTTTTATGTTTTAAAACCATAAGTGAGAACAGGTAGGATGTATTAATCAAAGATTTTTCTCTTCAAATGTAGAAAAATATTTGATTTTTATATACATATATATATATATATATATATATATATATATATATATATATATATATACATACACCCGTCCCTCAATTTACGTGAAACTTTTTTTACGCAAGTTTTTTTACGCGGAAAATTATACCTCTATTTACGCGGGACTTTTTTTACGCGGTATTGATTTACGCGGCACTTTTTATACGCGGTCAGATAGATTTCATTTCATATAATTTTTCATGGAATTTATTATATAGCAGAGTGACGCAAATTCTTACTTAAACGTATAAAAGCACGATATAAATATATAAAAGGTTGATTATTTTGAATTACAGTAGCGATAATGACACCGAATAAAAGTTATCTACTTTTGCTTTCTAAAACGTCGTTATTTTTTTGTTAAGCTATGTGAAATAAACATGTGTTTCTACAACTTTACTAGCTTTTATTTCCAATATTTTTTCTATTGTGCTGACGGACTCAATTTACGCGATTTTCATTCGCGTAAAACAAATCCACGTGGAACGGATACTCCGCGTAAATTGAGGGACGGGTGAATATGCAAATATTTTTCGTTTATTTTAATAACATATAATATAATTGTCAATTATTATTTGTAAGTTAAATATTTTTTTAATTTTAAATTTGTTATTTAAGAGCCTGATTATAATCGAAACAATTTAAAAATATTTCGTCTCAAATAGATGGTTTATTTCAAATTTTTGCCCTAGTATATTTTTAAAAAAATATGTTACAAGGATTTTCCTAAATTAGTTTATATTATAAATATTCAATAGCATTTTCATGAATATTAAAGTAAAATAAAATTTGAATACGTAATAAAATTTGTAACAAAAAGTAATCACTTTTTTATGATTCACTTAAAACAACATTCATTACAAATGCATTACTACTATAATTTTAATAAATCTTTTTATAAAAGCCTAAAATACCACCATGAACTTTTAATACAAGGGCACGTACATATATGACTTAAAAAAATTTAACGGCTCTTTAATTAAGATACAATAAAAAGACGTTTTATTATAACATCATTACAACAATTACTCATAAAAAGCGTGACATTGAAGCAAATGAAAATAATAATAAACCTCTATTCCACTACTGTTTTTGATTATACAAAAAAAGACAAACAGTCAAATATAACAATTAATCATGGATGCAGTCATTCTTCGTCTAATAGGAACTTTAATACTCGTATTGTTGTTAATACTTCTAAACAAAAAAAAAAACACTTTTAAGTTCTTTTTACGGGACCAATTTAGTGTGGGAGTGTGAGCCAGCTAAACAACCATAAGATAATCGTATTCACTAATTACGTACGTATGTTTTGCATTCAACCGTTTTTTATTATTATTATTTAACTATTTTATCTGTTAATGAAGGTCATGTAACAGAATTGTGTTTGAGTATATGTGTGTTCGCGTTATTTAAATTTTTTTAACATATGTATGTCCAATTATGACGTAAGATTGTTTTGTTCAAAATACGTTTAATCATACGAATATTAGGTGTCACAATTAAGCTCACTGAGTGCATGTTATGAAACATATATATTTATACATACACACATGTATATATATATATATATATACACACAAACTGCCTAAAAGAGTAAAACCTGAATTAAAATCTTTAGTAAAACTAAAAGAGTAAAACCTGAATTAAAATCTTTAGTAACCTACTTTAAAATGGTAAGTCTGAGAATAAGTAGATATAAACCATGTATAAATGATGACTTAAGGGGTTATATATTATATATATATATATATATATATATAAAAACGACGTTTTTTAGGAATTTTTTTAGAAACAGCGCAAAAACGACGTTTTTTAGGAATTTTTTTTAGAAACAGTATTTATTTTGCAATTACAAATTATGGTTATTTGAATAGATCCTACTTTCAAGAATAAAATAACATGTCGATCATAAAAAATATTGAAGTGCACCGCTCCTGCAGACGATGTCCCGAACGACCTCCAAAAAAGGCGCTTGGCGGTGATCTCCATATCGGCGGTTTGGATTATTTGAAATCAAAAAATATGGTCAATTCTTTTAAAGGATAGATTAATGCAGGTATTGAACGAAGGAATAATAAAAATTTTCATTTTTGACAAAATGGCGTCTACTTGAAAAAAATTTTTCGTTTTTTACTAAAATTTTCGCTCCAAATTGTTTTAAAAAAATAGTAATAATTTTTGTAAACCTTATTCCTTCGTTCAATACCTGAGGAATATATTTGAGAAGATTGTGTGAAAATTTGAGACTGATCGGTTTCAGTCATTTCTGAGATATCGAGATCACCGACTATGAAAACACCGTTTTGAGATAAACGCGTTTGAAGTTTCGGAAGTAGTTTACACATAATTAAATTTTTTTTACAAATTCAGGTGTATGTCCGAAAATATTTATCGGATTTACTTCAAATTTTCAGAGAATATACTCAAATATATGTGAATTCCGAAAATGCAAAAAAAATCGATTTTTTGACATTTCTAATTGTGTATAACCCCTTAAAGTGGTAAGTCTGAGAATAAGTAGATATAAACCATCAGTGAATGGTATCATTTAATGATACCAGAAACATGAAAATTGGATATATATATATATATATATATATATATACAGCTGGGTATGTTTTTGTGCGGATTATTTTAATGCGATTTTAAAGTTATGCGATTCATATTTCTTCTTAGTATCTTTTTATATGATTATTTTAAAGAATTCCTTTAAGCGGTTATTTAATTCAACGAAAAGCTCTTCAGTTTTATGAACAAAAGAAGGAATTAGAGCCATTTACTTCTCAAACTGATAAGGAATTTTCAGTTAGCAAATGATGGTTAACCGGGGTTTTTAAAAAGAAATGCACTGAATAACGTGAAGATTACGGGCGCGATTGCATCGGCAGATGAAACTGCCAATTTTTTTTAAACAATATTACGTTAAACGCACTTTTCAATTTATATTGGATAAATTAGAAAATGAGTCAATAACAGTAACTGACGCTTGGAAAAAAATTCTATCTTTGACTGTATAAATCATGTTGCATTTGCTATTAGTCAAATAAAACCACGCACTTAAATGCCTGTTGGAAAAAGGCTTGGCCTGCATGTCTTGAAAACAGTGCAAATATTCACTTTCTTTTTTATTTTCTTATTTTTATTCTAAAGAGTGCAGATATTATTGCGATGATAATTAAAATATGTATGAAAAATTCTAAAATAAATTACACATATGTACATACTGCTTTGAATAAAATTAAATAGTTAATTAAAAAATAAAGTAAAAAGTTTTGTTTTGTATCAATTTTTTGTAGATATTTGAATTTTTTAAGCATTCTTTATTTCCTGATTTTTTATGCGAATTTTAGAGTAATTTCATTTTGTAGTTTTGGTTTTATGCGGTTTTTGAAAATTACGGAACGTATTTCTAATTTTTCAATGTTAGTTAAGTCTTTTTTTGTGCAATTTTTTTAATACGGTTTTCTCCGAAACGTATATACCCTATAAAAAAGACTCAGATTTATATATATATATATATATATCCAATTTTCCTGTTTCTTCGTGTGATTGTACAGAAAATGTAACATTTCTATAAATATTTATTAAGAGTTAAATGTATGTTTCTTCAATTACTTGATTTTTAACGTATTTAATATAACTAATGTATTGGTGAGTTGAAGTTATATAACCCATAAAACCTTGACATTTTCGATGATGGCTAGTCGCACGGGACAGCATATATCAACCAGCATATAACGATTGTTTATATAATATCTCTCTGATGAGGATATAGAATTTTCTCGAACCGTGAAATACATCATAATCAATTATGTCATTGATTATGATGAATCAAATATCAGAGGTTTCTTTTTAAATTAAGACAACCTGAAAAGTTAGTTCTATTTATGAATTCGAACAGTTCTAATATAGGATTCGAATAGTTCATATTTAGAGAGCTCCTCGAGTCACTGTGATGATAATAGTGGTGAACTTGGTATAATATTTGTTTAGTGTTGTTATTTAACTGATAAATCAAATAAATTTGTTAATAAAATTGTGCATCTAGTGTTAATGGTAAAGTTATCCCAAACGCCAACCTATCCTAAATAGTCCAATTTTATAACTTTGAAAGGTTTTCATAATTTATAAATCCAAGTCAGAGTGGTATTTTGATATTTGTTGTATTGATTAATAATTTTCTTTATTACTTCAATGTAATCTATTATATTAAATCCATTTAGAAATCTTGCTCGTTCTTTCAAATTCAGTCAACTTTATAGCCAAATGGAAAAAATGGTGCAAATTTTCTATATCGTCGGATTAGACCAAATTAGTTGGTAATTTATTAAATCTTCCTTATTCTCTTTTTGTGAATAAGAACTTCTATGGCTTTATTCCGTTAATTTGTTATTGTGTTTTTTTCTAGACACATACACATATATACAGAGTCTTTTTAATTCCGTTATGAATGAATGTAATTAATCATTATGAAAAATCGTTTACATAATGAAAGATAACATAACCTTACAATGTTTTTTTTTTCATTTTTGCAAGAGAGCACTAGTCAGATTGAATAAATAGATAAGAAATCTAAGCAGTATTTAATAAATTATATTTTCATCACAAAGGAATGATACGTTTGACAAATTGATTACATGTACCAGTCTATTGTTACTAATCATTGTTTTATGACCGTACAATTTGCGATAAAGAAGGTTATAATATAACGAATAGCATCTAATAAAGGTGTTTGTATGTGCAGTAAGTGTACGACTAAATCGTCTAATTAGACATCAAATTCCGTTGTAGAATTGACGTTTAAATTAGCCAGTGACACTGAAGGTCGATATACGCCAGCGGCTGCGAACGATTCAGAAAAATAAATTGTAGTATTGTTTATGTGATGTTGTTAATTAATACATTCGTAGAAGGAAACATTATTTTGAATATTTGGTAACAGTGGATTACATTAAAAACGTATTTATTTATTTTACAACATTTCCAGAAATCCAGACACCGAATCAACCTTCTTCGTATTTATATGTTCATTCTGAGTAGATTATGTAAATTATATTGTAATATTTGAATAATTTATAAGCATTTTTTAATGGAAACATTCCATTAAATTGAAATATCGTTTTGAATGAGGTTTTAGAATAAGACTATAAGAATTTTAAGTGATAAACCTCATTGTGGAAGACTTACAATGGTTTATAATGGGATTCTGGAATAGATAGTAATCCAAAATCTACGATAAACTTTATAAAAATTAGCAGATAAAATCAAATTTTATCATACGACAGTTTTGAATCACTAAAAAAAAAATTATTATGATTTCAAAACTTAGTATTTTGATACTACATGAACTAACTGAAAGAAATTTGATAGATACATTTATTACTTACACGATTTTCTTATCTTATCAAGAAAATTAATTATTTTAAAAAAAAATCTGTTTAATAGAAATAAAAATGAAGTTTATATTGCAATGTACGAGGGTCGTTTAATAAGTATGGTAAATTTATTTATTGTTTAATTTAATTAATTTAATTAAATTTTTCAATTCAGTTTTTCTTACTTTTTTACCATACTTATCAAACGACCCTCGTAGGAGGAAAAAATATTTAATCTCTTTATACTAAAACCTAAATACCTTTTACTATTATTTTATTGAAATAAAACAGAACAGATCAATTAAGTGTTTTTGATTATACAAAAAAAAACAGTCAAATATAACAATTAATCATGGATGCAGCCATTCTTCGTCTAGTAGGAACTTTAATACTCATATTGTAAAATGAAAAATATTTAATGAAAAATAAAGATAGATACATTTGATATTATCCATAAATATTTAGAAATACACACTTTATTAACTTTCAATCAGAGATTTGTATTTACTATCATTTATAAAATGAGATAATTCGAAAATATTACTGTATTTGCTCATTCTGTTTGTTTTTTTTTTGCAAAAAATTCTTTCTTTATTCTAATCATCTTTTTATTCATAATCTAACAATAGAATATATGTAATCGATTATTTTAATTAATCTAAAAAAATGTTTAATTGACTTAAGTATTCGATTATTAACATCAAGATGAACACATAATCTAGTAAACGATTTTGAATTGTATAATTATTATTCAATTATGAAAAATTATTATTAATTATATTAATTATTTCTTATATAATTATTATATTAATTTATCAACACGTACAATTATATTATAATTTATTTTACTAATATTTTATTATGCATAATAAAAAATATGTTAATTAAAAATGAATTAAATAAAGGTCAAAGAGAGGTAATGATAATATATATATATATATATATATATATATATATATATATATATTAAAAAAACTTAGTTTTTTCGTTGCTGTATACTTTTAGGGACTAATAATAAAGGAAATACTAAAAAAATAAATTATTATTGTATTTAATGTTGTTATTGACAACTTTCAGTCAATATTCCTACCTAAAAAACAATTAAATATTTATATGTATTTATTGTTAAAGTTGATATCAAAACAGTATTTATAATATTAACATGTTAATTAAATTATACAAGTCACGCTACTTAAAGAGAAATTAATACAATTATATCACACATAAATAGGCATATATATATATATATATATATATATATATATATATATATATATATATATATATATATATATATATATTCTTGTGTAGATATACATTTGTCTACATACATTATTAAATATTAATATTTATACTGTTTTATTTCCAAATGGATAAATTACAACTTTTTTATATACTTTTTTTAATTCATCGACTTATTATTTTTGGGTTTTAGTCAATATTACCCATTTTAAAACTTTTCGAAAAATTATTAAATATTTAATATTGCATAAATATACAGTATTTAAAGTTTGTCGTATTTTTTGTTACTCTGAATAATAATTTTATAGTTTTTATTTAATAAACATGAACTCAATTTCAACAAGCGTTTATAATTCATATTTTATAATGTCAAGAATAAATTATAAATACTGAAAAGTTTATAATAATTTTCATTTCGAACTAAATTATATGAAATTATTTTTTATAAATGAAAGTAAAAGACAAGGTTTAAAAAAAAATTCAATCAAAATATACTCAATTGATTTTAGTCATTTTGTTTTAAAGGATTAATACAAAAATATTTTCTTTATAATATTACATATATTTTGAATTGATAAATTTATGAAAATATTTGATTACAAGTATTGATAGTCCTGGAATATTGTATGATGAAGAAACTATTGCAACTTACGAAAAATGAGGTGAGGTACCAATGGAAATTTTAATGAATAATAAAATTTAGTGAATATTGGAATATTAAAATACGATATCGAAGTTTACTGTTTTCATTTTTCTAATTAAATATACATATATATATATATATATATATATATATATATATATATATATATATATATATATATATATATATATATATATATATATATATATATATATATATATATATATATATATATACGAGGGTTGTTTGATAAGTATTTTAAATTTATTTATTGTTTAATCTAATTAATTAATTAATTTAATTTAATTTTTCAATTTAGTTTTTCTTACTTTTTTACCATATTTATCAAACGACCCTCGTCTGTATATATGTATATGTATGTGAATATGCATATGTATATATAGTGCTTTTTTAAGCGTGATAGAATTTTAAATTGTATCCTTATCGAAAGTTCTATCTAACCTAAAAACATCTTTATCATACCTTTATATATACACACACATACACGAACACGTATATATATATATATATGTGTGTGTGTATAATGTTAAAATTTTGTTTAATAATAGAATCTGATGTTTAAAACCATTTTAAAATTCAACCAGACTGACTCGGATCGGATGCTGTCAGTTCCATAACTAAGATACATGCATAATTTAGTACTCATTAAAGCTTTGTATTATCATGTGCATCGACCATTTTACAGCAGCAAGGTCAGACGCATCTTTGTTATTGATCTCGTGGAAAAATGAACATATTTGTAATCTCTGGTATGCTATTTGCACACTAATACCATATATAAAACTATATATATATATATATATATATATATATATATATATATATATATATATATATATTGAAATAGTAAGATATTTCATTGTTGTATTAGACTTGTATAAATAATTCTCTATAAGTGTACTTTAGCTAAAATAATTACAAGGAAGTTTAGAATCATCTAATATAATTGTAGGCTATAAGTAAGTTCATTCATCATGTATGAGTCATACGACATTTTTTCTAATTACCTTTAATTAAATTTAACTATATAATTATTACTGTATGTATTATTATTCACGTATTTTGTACAAGTTATTGCTTTACACACGTCCATTAAGTGTATATATACTCTCTCTCTATTTAATATATATATATATATATATATATATATATATATATATATATATATATATATATATATATATATATATATATGTACAATCTTTTATTGATTCATTATTAAATGCATATGTGTTAAGTATCTTGACTTGTGCAAATTTTATCAACCGAAAAATTACTCGTCTCTTTTTTCAGGTATTATACTAGGATTTTTTTGTTCTTACTTTAAATTCAAGTCTGTTAATGTTGAAAATTATATGCATTATAGAAAATACATTGTACAACAGTTTTTTTATATAATTCTACTTTAATTAAGGAGGTTGGTCTGTTAAAAAATATGATAAGATTAGTCTAAAATTTGAATATAATGATCATAATAATGATCAAATTCTTCAGGAATTTTTTTTGAAATTTTTCTCCATCCCGTTTTAGAAAATTTAAAACATGAAAATTGTGCTTATAACATGGGCTCTTATGGCGGTGTGGTATAAATTGAAACTTAAGTCATTGAAACTCCACTAAAAAATGCTGAGAATTTTTTAAAAGATGTTTTATTGTAAAGCTTATATTTTTAATAGTATTATCACTCGAGTAAAACAAATCTTCACAACGCCGTTTGCAAGTTTTTAGTTAAAAAAGAATTGTAAACGAATGATTTTAAAGTTACAGTCACTACGAATTTTATAGCCAGAACGAATCACGGCGCAGCACTGTAGGCACGTGGCACATACGATGCGCGTGTTAGTCGTTCATATACCATGTATACTATACAGAATTATTTATTTGCAGTTGGAAATCATTATTTTACCCCATACAAAAGTATAGACCACTACTCCTTACCCCGCGACCCAGTAAGACTATGACCAACTACCTTAATGATATATTTTTAGTAATAAAGAAAAGTTGTTCACACAAATATATTTCATTATCATATAAATTCGTATTCACCCACTGCTAAATGATAACCTCATTAAATGTTACCAATCTATACTACTTAATAATACTCACCACACTGTTTAGGCGGGTTTGTTAAACTTATATATTTATAACTATCTATATCTACATACATATATATATATATATATATATATATATATACATATACATATACATATACATATATATATATATATATATATATATATATATATATATATATATATATATATATAAATTTTTATGCAATAAAATATTAATACTCTAGAATAAAACCACACAAGTTATATATGTAAATATTTAGAATTACAATTATAAATTCTAAAAGATTTTTTTAAAACCATATCCGACCATTGTACATTTGTGGATTGTATTCTTGTGGGGTTATTTGATGACTTTAATATTTTTACAGAGTCAAGCATGAAATCTTTTGTTCAAAGTTTATTGTCTGCAGATTCACTGAATTGATAAATAAAATAATGGAAAATAGCATATATGCCATGTATTTTTTTTATTAAATGCATACTTATATGTGATTTAATATTTGAAGTTCATCTGTCTACATACAAGTATATATATATATATATATATATATATATATATATATATATATATATATATATATTGTGTGTGTATGCGTCTTTGTATATTTTCACGTCACAACATTTTTATAATAATGTAGGAAGGTTAAACAACCTAGGAAAACAGCAAATAGTCTAATTACATAAATAATTATAATTATATTCAAAATGTCTAATTCGTTATCGACGTAAAGTTCATCGAATGTCCTTATCCCAAAAAATAAATACATACACTTGCATGTTATTTATTTAAATTCTTTAGTGTTCATATCATATATCATATTTGCAGCATTAACATATTAATTAAGTGAAATAAGTCACGCGACTAGAGAACGGAATGAATTAAAATACAATAACAGTTGTTCACAGTTAAACAATAAATAAATTACTGTAATAAATAAGACGCACTGTTGTATAATTTAAGATTTTACAGCGAAATTAGGCAGTTATTTAAACGATTTCAAGCCATGAAACAAAAAATATAGTTATTAGTATTTAGAGATTTACATACTTCAAGGAAAAATTATACCAATATACAAATATTTTTAGTAAGAAGTTATTATTTGATTAAATATTTTATATACTGAATACCTTTTAAATGATATTAAAAACGATTATACTGTCTGAAAATGATAATAGCCACAATTAATCGTATGTAATAAAACATCAAAGGATAAATACGAAAAGCAAATAAATTAATGAAAAACTGAGTTTTATTTCATGAAATAGCAAATGAAATTTTAAATTCTTACAGACTAGACCTCGATTGTAACCGTTCATTATTTTAAGAACATTCTATATCGTAATTTGCATATATATTAACACTAATTCTCAATTCTTGCAGGATGTGTAAACATCGTATCTTAGCCACGTCACTATCCGCGAACGATGTTCATCTCAAAATGCAAATAACTCGTCGAGAATTACTTATAGAGTTCTTAGAATATATCAGATCTTATCGTAACTCCTGTAATGTTATTCATTGTACTCTAATTGTAGATGAGACGGTACGTTTCCGTTTTTTTTCATCTAATTGCATCCGAACAAATGTGATTTGGTGAATAATGTATTGCATGATGCCATATTTATATATAAATATTATACGTTGTTTACTCGTGTTGTGGAAATGTAAGTAGATAAAAATCACGTCAGTTTTGTACCTCAGTTGGTAATTTATCTTCCATTAAGATTATTTGAGAAAATATAATAATTATTAATATTAAAATGGAATAATCATTATTTTTGTAGAATGGATTTTTGCAAGATTCTGCAAATTTCATGTAAACACATACATTATATGATTTAATTTGCTTATGAATCATTCTTTACATTTTTTTAAATATGATTAATTTTTTAAAAGAGAAAGAATAAGAAGATTCTACTATATATATATATATATATATATATATATATATATATATATATATATATATATATAATCATAAAAATATTTTAAAAAATATCTTTTTGATTTGATTCAAAGCAGATTACTTGAGTATTTAAGTTCGATTTTGAATATGATTTTTATATTTTTTTTATTTACTGATTAAATATATTTTTGATGTTTGCCATTGTTGATTATATTTAAAATATAAGTACACAAAAATTAAAATGGTATTAAAAAAATGTAACGTATTAAATGGATAATCTAAATAAACTAAAATATATGTACCTTGATATGTTTAAAAATGTATGTTAAAAGAGAAGTGTGTTATTACGAAAAAAGTAACGAACGAATAAAGAAAGGAATAACTCAATGCAGTAATATATTTTAAACGACACACGGTACAATAGCGAAAGAAGGAAACAATAATTTTAAAATAAGTATAACACATCCAGAACATTGAATGTAACAATTAAGTTATATTTTTTTATAACAATGACTAACAGAATGTAGAAAAAGTCATAGCTGGATGTAGAATAGAAACGAAAGGTGGATTGTTAAAATGAGGAACTAAAATTGAGATGTATAAGATGAATATATTTTATGGATGAGAAAGATTGTTAACAGAAATGAGTTCTTGGAAAGGTGGTGTTTAATTCAGTAGTGAAATAATATAATGAAAAAGGTTAATGATTTTATCTGCATCTAATTATTAAATAAATACAGTATATATATTTGCATATACACCTACACATACGAACATACATATATATATTTGTGTGTGTATGAATATCTGTTTAAATATATCTTTGTTCTGTTATTATTTAAATCTAATTTATATTCAATTAATTTGTTTAATTGAATTGACCATCACATTTTCAGTAAATAATTTTAAAATTGAATCCTGTACCAACTCGTATACACAAATGCACATATACATACATACATACATACATACATACATACATACATATATATATATATATATATATATATATATATATATATATATATATGAACGTAAATCATCATTCAACTTTCACTACATTTAATTACAAACAAATCATGCTAGTATATCTAATTCGTGATATAAAACGTAACCTTGTATACAGTTAAACTAACATAAATATGTGTAGAGATATATGGTGTATATTTATGTGTGTGTATTTATACAAATTTGCATGAATTTGTAGCAACACGTTGAAAATACAACAATAGAAGCAAATGGCGAGCAAATGAACGACCTATATTTTGTGTTGTGGTTTGTAGTTACGTCATCGCAACGGTGTTGTCATAGCGACAACAACAAGATGGCGTCACGTTACTTAAGCTCGATAATTATTGTCATCACGAACGCTTAAATATCGCAGGATGACCTTCGTGGATGCAACGATACGTTAATTTACCGAAATTGCATACGCTTTGTATATATGTATATATATATATATATATATATATATATATATATATATATATATATATATATATAATGTATACATATATAACTGGTTAATTTTTCTAAAAGGTTAATTAATACAAAAGTTATTCCAGCTTTTGTAATTAATTAATACAAAATATAAAACACTGCAAGGTTTTAAAAAAGTGTTAGATAATTTTTGATTTTTTACTTTATTTGCTTAAAGCTGATGTATATTTAGATGGACATATTGTCATAGTCAATACGAATAATTATATAAATTGAATGGTATTTGGATAGTTTTGTAAAATATCGTGGAAAGTAAATGATTTGGAAGTGAATTATTCATTTGTATTAATCCTACTATTTTTTCAATATACAAAAAAGACTTCAATCCCTCTAGATTTTAAATTTTTATTTAGAAACTTATTTGGTTTATAAAATTTTTTTGGTTGGTTAATTGTAATGTATATATATATATATATATATATATATATATATATATATATATATATATATATATGTATATCAGTGGTAGATCATGAACACTGAACATAATAGGATGAGATTAAAAATATTTTTTTATAGACAATAGAAAATCATATTTTTATTATAAACAATTAAATAAATCTTCAACACTGTTTATTATATCTATTATGTATAAAAATTTTAAAAAAATGAAAGTAATAATGATCAATTAGTAAAATATGTAAGTCGTTAATGTAAGATCACTAAATTTGTATTGCTGTAATATGTGCCTTTTCTTACACGATTAGGTATACATTAATTAAATTCGTTTGGATCCAATGAAACTAGCCAAAATACTCTAACAATGTAAATTGCGAGTAATATGTCTATAATAACTAGTACCAAGGTAAAAAAAATCGCAACAAAAAATATATTCTTTTATGATAAATAATTTTAAATTTACAACACTAAAATATACATATTACAAAATATACACATTACTAAAAAATAAAATATCTATATAACACATTTTCAAGGGGGTATTCTAGTCTAGAATTACGAAAAAATCGAATTTTGTTTTTTTTGCATATTTTCAAAGTTTAGACCTTTAAGAATATGTCCTTAAGAGTATTTTTCGAAATTCGAATTATTTTCGGAGTTTAGCTATTTTTGTGACGCGCCAACCAATTCGGTCTGACCGGAACGAATCAATTTTAAACGCGTTTTTCTCGAAACTACTTTTTTCGACACGGTTGACGTGATATCTCAAGTTCTAATGGACCGATTTACTTGAAATTTGGTACAGAGCTTCTCAATACAACAGTGATTGCTCCCGCCTAGAATTTTTTGAAAATTTTGTTTTTTACTATTTTTAAAAAATTCCGAAAGTGGAAAAAATTGCGCCAAAAATGACTGTTATTTCACACTCCCGCCATTTTGCGAAAAAATTTTTTTTTTAATTTCCCTAGGCGGAGATACTACTACAACCTTATTTTTCAATAATTTCAAAAAAATTTTTGTTTCAAATGACCGAAAGGGTTGAAACCACATCAACCAGGAGACACCTTTTTTCGAGCCCCCACTTTGCCAGCCTGTACCTTTTTCAATTTTGATTTTGTTGTTTTTAATAATACTTTTTATACTCTTAAAATGTCAATAAATAACTGATAAAAAATGGATAGTGAAAATATTTGTTGGTTTTTTCTATAGCGCCCGAAAAAACACCTAAAATTCGTGCGTCTAGACTAGAATACCTCCTTAAGTTTTTTGACTGGTTTAATAAAATTACAGATGGGTTTCAGCTTCTCTAGTCTTTAATGTAACTTGTTACTAATATATAGGGTCATCCAAATGCGACGCCTAGATTTGTTTAATTAAAAAGAAACTATACACCACCTTATACACATGCTTCTTTTAAATAAAATATAAATCTAGGGGTCGCATTTGGATGATTCTATATATGTGTATATATATATATATATATATATATATATATATATATATATAAAATGTTTTTTTAAGAATGATAGAACTTTAAATTGAATCCCTATCGAAAGTTTTACCTAATTTAAAAACACTTTATCATACCTTTATATAAACATACACATACATATGTATTTGGTCGTGTAATAAGAAATGTCAGATTATTATATCGGAAATAATATAAAATCCGAAATTTTATATTACACGGCCTAATATATACGAAAATCGTTTGATAAGTATGGTAAAAAGATAAGAAAAATTGAATTGAAAAATTTAATTAAATTAATTAATTAATTAAATTAAACAATAAATAAATTTACCATACTTATTAAACGACCCTCGTATATTGTTTTTTAGGTTAGATAGAATTTTTGATAGGGATTCAATTTAAAGTTCTATCACGTTTAAAAAACACCTATGTATGTATGTATGTATGTATGTATGTATATATATATATATATATATATATATATATATATATATGCATACAATTTAAAAATTTGCAATCGGTATTACTTATCTTCAACAATTAATTAATTTCTGATTAATAATATATCCGTAATTACAATACAGGATAATTAAAAAATAGCCATACAAACTTAATATGTAATTACCACACTTGCATGGAGATGCATGCATGCATGCTATTTATCAGACAAATTCATCTCTTATGAAGTAGACACAGTTTGAAGTTTCTATTTGTTTTTTACTGTTCAATTTTGTGCGTGAAGTTTGCGAAAGGTTTTCGTTAATAGTTTCCTTTAGTTAATTATTTTATTTTATCGCATGACCATTTAATCAGTGAAGATATATAAATGTCACCAAGATTGATTTACGCTCTAGAAATATGTTAATTGAAGGTGCATTCTTAAAAAAATATTCTTTCGCAAGCAGTGTTGTGAAAAAAGGGTATTAAAGTGAAAAATGTGATATATTATTTAAATCATAACAAATAATATGTTTATCAATATATATGATTTTAGTGATTGATTATTTTAATCGTTGTTTTTATATAAGGAATTATGAACTTACTAGAAATATTATATAAAATTATACAATTTACTTCATATTTTTTAAATAAAATTTATTTTTAACACATATTCGTCCGCTTGACGAAAATTCGTCATCTTCCAGAGAATCGCCCACAGCCAAATGACGAAAATTCGTCATTTGTATATTACAGAGAATAATTGATTTTTGTTCTCTTAATTCTGAGTATATTAAATTATAATTTTAACCAAACAGAGATAATGCCATGAGAGAACTGATTTTAGCTTCAGTTGCATTGCATAACGATGCAAATGTAATCAAAAACAAAGTAAAACTGTATAAGTCGGTATTGGGTATAAAAAAATGCCGGAATTTGGTGAATGGTGGTGCAAAAAGTTACCAGACGAATATGTGTTAATATAAAAAATATATCTCATTTTTTTATAAAAATTCAAATGAATTTTTCAGTCAATTCAATATATTTATAAAGCAAAAGTACTTTTTGAGAAAATTGATGTTTAAATTGAAATCTTAGAATCATTCTTTATGATTGTTATCTTCAGACAGCTGATTAATACTCAATCAGCTATCTGAAATGACACAAAATTGTAAAAAGATACTAATTATAAAAGTAACTTTAAAATCTCAACAAAAAAACGATCGTAACAGAACGGGTTTATAGAAATGAATTCAAGAAATATCAATTAATTAATTGAAATTTAGAAATTATGTATCAATGTCAGTCAGTGTTTTGAAAATTAATATAAAATTTGAGCAATAAATATATATATATATATATATATATATATATATATATATATATTAGGTTGGCAAATATCTCCCTTCCGCCTTCTTGTCTTTTGAATTTCGCAGCTATGTGCAAAAAAATAAAAAAAAAAAAAAAAAGCAGAAGGAGAGACTTGCAACCTAACCTATATATATATATATATATATATATATATATATATATATATATATATATATATATATATAAAAGGTGTCCAAATTTGAGGTTAGGAAGTAAGTTGGCTATTATTTGATGGAATCTCAAATATTGAACTGTAATTATTTAACATTTGTTTATTAAGAACTTGGTAAATTTTAGTGATGGGGAATTTTTACGTCTTGTTGTTTGTTAATTGGTACCAAGAAAAAAAAGCAGAAAATGCTAAATTTTTTAACAAAATCATTTTCAGTGATGAATCGCATTATCTCTCTCTCTCTCTCTCTCTCTCTCTCTATATATATATATATATATATATATATATATATATATGTGTGTGTGTGTGTGTGTGTGTGTGTGTGTGTGTGTGTGTATGTATGTGTGTATTTGATAAAAAGTTATTTTTTATGAAAAATAATTATGAAGTATTGTTGAATTTCAAAAAATACATAAAGTTTTTTTCAGTTAAATCCATTAGTTATTGAGTATAATAATTTTTGATAAAATGAACAGACTTCATTTGTACAAATTAAAAATTGAACAGATTTTTTCTATGTACTCTTAACATCTGAAAATATTTTATGGTTAAATGTGTATTAGTAAAATAACATTTTATACTCATGATCATTTTGAAGACATGTTTCCATAAATGTACTTTAAATGGTTTAAATCTCTTACTAAAATAAACATATAAGGTATTAAAAAGTAATGTTGTTTAATAGAAACCTATATAGGTTTTAAAATTAAAAAAGTGTATTTATAAATTAATTATAATTGATATTCTTGTATTAGTAATTATAAAGCTCATCAAGCTCATCATTGAGCATTTATAGTCATTTAATAATTAATTATAACATTAAAAACGACACAACTAATTGAATGTTTTTAAAAATTGAATATTTAAGAAAAAAATAAGCACTAAATGATATGTCCACAGAAATATGAAATGATTTAACCCTTTGAACTCGAGGGCTCCGGAGCGGAGCCATTTAAAATTTATCTTCAAATTCGAGGGCTCCGCTATGGAGACAATGCAAATAATTTTCAGTTCATAACATAAGGACAAAAACAAATCGTAATAACTTCATTTATTCTTTTAACAAATTGCAAATTATATCTGTTCAAGAAAGATTTATTTATGTAACTGTAAAAAAAACTATTACTGCGCATATCATTTTCTAATATGTGAATATGATTTTTCTATTGAAATTGCTTCGAGTTTTTGGTAATATGAATGGAAAAAAAACTTCGAGTGCAAAGGGTTAATATATCTGATATATTTAAAAAGCAATTAAATGTAAATTCGATGTATTCAATAATATAAATCCATGTTTAATATAAATATTGTTTGTTTCTTATAGAGAAAATCTTTGTGAACTTACATCTTGGTTCGACAATCTCAGTAATGATAGAAGTCACTGATCCACCTCGATTGTTGTAAGCGTGCGATATGATTGGTTGTTGAGGTAGTCGGTGCTGTCCTCGGTGATCCGAATTGTAACTATTCGACGGTCTGGTTGCAGGTGCCATCTCTGTTAAAAGAAGGTAAGTGTCTGTTAATAAATTGTACAAATTTAACATATACGTATGCAACATACATTTTTAATACAAATCGCTATTCCTCAACTACATATCGTTTTAATATTTAACTTTATATTTCAAAGATAATATGTATATATATATATATATATATATATATATATATATATATGTGACCATATTTTCTTACAAATCTTGAAAGAGAATATTAAAAAATATTAAAATTATTTTTTACAAAATTGGACATTTTAGTGTGAAAATTAATATAATTTTTAAATCCTTTAATGATTATCTATCTTCCAAAAAGTAATTAACTTTAATTAATCGTTAAATTAGTAAAACTTAATATAAGAATTAAATTAAAGTACAATATTAGAGAAAAGATTTAGATAAAAAAATTCACTCATCAATTTTAAAAATTGAATTTTAAAAAAAGACAAATCAAAAAGATTGGAAATGGCAAAATGGTGATTAGACGTATAATATAGTATGATAGATAGAAATATTTTATTTTAAATGAACATAAAAATATCCTAATTTCAATTTTATATTTTGAAAACATTCTAATTTTGTATTTTTCTTTATCAAGAAGTAAAGTGGACAGTATATGATAAATAACAGATTTGATACAAAAACAACCCTGCTTACCAGATTAATTTAACTTGGACATAAATAATGAAGGTGTATGAAAGAGTTAGTGACATAGTTGGTAGAAAATTTTAGTTGTTATATAATATTTTTAAAAGAGAATGAAGAATACAAAGATATTATAAAAGATGTATATGAAGTTGTGTATACATATCATTCATATATATATATATACCCACATGTGTCTGTGTCTGTGAATTAGTGTATGTACATTAACATATGCTATTTATTTTTTATTTATAAATAGAATAAAATAATTTCAGTAGAAAAATATTTATGACTCATGTATATGATCTGATGAGAATTAAATTCGAATATTGTTAATTATTTTTAGTTATTCAAATTTTTCCAAAGAAAGAACCTTGAAAAATAATTAAAATATTATATAATTTTTTGTGTTATAATTTTATTTATAAAGATGTTTTCTTATCGCCTTAAATTAATCTTAAAATAAAATGTATCTGTATTATTCAGAATATATTTGCAAATATTCTTTTGATATATAAAATTTATTCATTTAGTTAAAAATATTTTTCAAATAATTTATTATATATATATATATATATATATATATACACTGGAAGAACTGTAGAGAAACCTAATTGAGAATATAAACGAATAAAAAGATTGTAAAGATACATAATCAGTTTACAGATGATAATTTTTTTCCTCAATGAACTCATATTATTTAAAAAAATAATCGAACTATTGGACAAAGTAAACAAGTCAACTTTTTTTGATAAACTATAGTAGTACAAGATTAATGTTCAATGAATTTTCAGATGAAATTAAAAAGAATTCAAATTAAGTGCTAGGTTTGTACAGGACATCTCATTTACTCAAAAAGAACATTTATGGATGACTTGAACACAAAAATAATAATGAGATGCTGTCAGTTTGGAAAAATTTCCAAAGTTGTAAAGTAAAATATTTTTGTTTTTACTTATGATAGCAAAATAAGAGTTTTAAATGACAGAATAATTCAGTTACTCTAGACAACATAGAATAACGTAGAAAGAAGCGTTTTGGGGGTAATACGTTAAAATAAAAAGAAAAGTAAATGGTTTTGAAATCAAATAAAAATTATAAGCATTATAATAAAAGTGAAAAGTTAAAAATGGAAATAGATCGTTTATATAGAAATCTTATATAGAAAAGAAGAATCTTATATAGAATAAATCGGTTATATAGAAAAGAAATTTTCAAATGACAATATAAATTATTTATTGAGAATTTTGATATGTAGAAATGTTTAGGAAGAGATTTATAGGTAAATTGGATAGAGACATGAGAAAATTTGTTGAAATTAAAGTATTCGAAAAATTAAAAACTGTAAGTAATGTTTTTGAGTAATATATTAATTGTGAAAATTCATATTTTTTAAGTTACTAATTTAGTAGAAAAAATAAATGTAGTAAATTTTGATTAATTGAAAATACAATTTTTAGAATCTGATATTTTATATGGAACAAACTAATTATATATATTTAAGTAAAATAATCAAATAAATATTTTACTGAATTTAATTAATTTTTTTTATTGATAATTCTGGAGAAATAATATTTTTTATTAAATTTTAAATATAATTCCATTCACAAAATTTTCAACTAAATTATTTTAATCATTAATTAAAAAGAAAATACTTATTAATGAATTTACTCTCATATGAAATAAAATCAATCTTTTTACATAAAAATGGCATTAACAATTAACAAACTAATATTAAAATTAAATACGTGTTGATAATCCATAAATATCACATAAAAATTAAAAAAAATATATTTCTTTTTCTAACTTCTAGAATAATGAATATAAAATATTATATTCAAGAGAGTAAGTAATCTGCAATTCCAATATATATTTAAATTTCATTTTACAACTGTATATTGAAAATTTCAGTTTGAACAGTTAGTTAAAATACAAATAAATTTTTGTAATATGTGGCCATGAATTAATATTTATTTAATTTCAATGTTGGAATTACAATACAATGATAATGGTATTGAAAAAATGTATAATGTAATTTTATAATCAACTAGTATCTACAAGTATTTCAGAAAAGATAAAAGAGAGGATAGAAGAATTTAATCGAAAAAGAAGATTAGAAACGAATATATTTGACTATTTTCAAATATGATTTTATATAAATTTAAAAATGTCTTCTTAATAAAATATCAGTGGAACAAATATAATTACCTCCTCCATAACTGTTTGGTTTAAAATCTGGTCTTGGTTCTGGTCCATCATAAGGTCTATTAAAATTCGGATTATTGTTTGTGTCATATCCATCTAACAAACCTCCACTCCCATAATCAGGTCTATCTGGACGATCGTTATACAATCCACTATTTGGTCCAGGTCCTGAATATCCATAGTCTCTGTACGGTCTTCCTGGAGCATATCCTTTATTTCCATCTTGTTGATTGTATGGATTTTCAAACGGTCGAGGTCGATCTACATTAGAATTATCGTAATATGGTTTATTAGGACTCAATCCATAATCTTTGTTATCGTGAGGATAATTTCCAGAATTTAGTCCATATTCATTATATGGTCGTTCAGGTGCATATCCAGAAAATCTCCGATCATCATCATATGGTCCTCTTATTGGTCTCGAGCCTAGACCAGCTCCTGGTTTGTAATAAGGTCTGTCATTAAAAGGTTTTTCAGGACGATAACCTGGATTATCATAAGGTCCATAATTCGATGAAGGACGTACACCAGGTCTGTCATCTGGATATTGAGATCCTGATGGACCATAACCAGAGTTTATATTATCATTGTTGTAAGGATTAAAATTTGGACCAGGTCTTCTTTCGGAATATGGTCTTTCAGGACCGTATCCTGGATTATTCAGATTATCATATCCTGGTTTTGGATCATTACTACCATATCCAGGACTCTTATCATTTTCATAAGGACGATAGTCCGGTTTCCTCCCTTCATCATAACTTGGTTTTGGATCGTTAGATCCATATCCAGTGTTTGGATTATCGTTTTCAAATGGACGATAGCCTGGTTTAGGTCTTGAAAGACCGTATCCTGGATTATTCATATCATCATATCCTGGTTTTGGATCATTGCTACCATATCCAGGACTCTTATTATCATTTTCGTAAGGACGATAATCCGGTTTCCTTCCTTCATCATAACTTGGTTTTGGATCATTAGATCCATATCCAGTGTTTGGATTGTTTTCAATTGGCCGATAGCCTGGTTTAGGTCTTTCGTTGGGTCTGTCTGAATAGGAAGGTGAGTTTGAACCATATTCTGGTTTTCTACGATTATCGTCGTACGGTTTATCAGATCCTATAGTATTTCTGTATGGATCTTCATAGGTAGGTCTCACGTTCGGATTATTATCGTATTGTGGACGTCCTGAATCTGGAGAGTTGCTTGGGTTAACATTAGGTTTTGATCCGCCGTAAACGTTTAAATTCGGATTATATGGATCTGATGGTCTGTCGTCATTCTTATTATAATTTGGATTTGGATTCGTGTATTCATAACCACCGTGGCCAGATTGTTCGTTCGATGACTCTGACATACAATTAATTTTTTTCACGTATAGATCGAAATCTGGATCTCTTTCTGTATCACGTGTTCGAATATTTGGACTTGTTTGACGTGTACGTGAAAGAAGGCATGTTGAATTACCCTTTGAACCAATTCTAAAAATTTAAAAATTATATCCTTCAGTAAAAAATAAAATCAATTCAAGTTGATATAACGATAACATATTAAAAAAATGAGTTTTTTTTATGAAATTCTTACCCAAAACTTAAAGAAGTACAGTCTGCAGCTGCACGAGAGCATTCATTTTGACAATCAGATACTGTAGCAATATCTAATAACATTCTGCTAACGTCGTGATCCAATAATTTCTCTCCAATGGCAATTCGTTCGAAACAATCTGAAAATATATTGAATACATAATATAGTATAATAAAAATGTTCAATTAATATGAATTATGAGTTTATTTTATTTTTTATTTTATTCGCATAATAAGTTTGAAAATTGAAATAAAAATAAAAGAGGACATTTTGTATTATATATATATATATATATATATATATATATATATATATATATATACACACACACACACACACACCCGTCCCTCAATTTACGCGGGGTATCCATTCCACGTGGATTTGTTTTACGCGAATGAAAATCGCGTAAATTGAGTCTGTCAGTACAATAGAAAAAATATTGGAAATCAAAGCTAGTAAAGTTGTAGAAACACATATTTATTTCACATAACTTAGTAAAAAAATAATAACGTTTTAGAAAACAAAAATAGATAAATTTTATTCGGTGCCACAATCGCTACTGTAATTCAAAACAATCAACCTTTTATATATTTATATCGTGCTTTTATACGTTCAAGTAAGAATTTGCGTCACTCTGATATATAATAAATTCCATGAAAAATTATATAAAATGAAATTTATCTGACCGCGTAAAAAAAGTCTCGCGTAAATAAACGTATAATTTTCTGCGTAAAAAAAGAAATCATTTTTATTCTGCGTAAAAGAGTAAATTTTTTTACTCGCGTAAAAAAAGTCCCGCGTAAATTGAGGGACGGGTATATATATATATATATATATATATTGTATTCAATTTATGTGATGAATTTTTAATATTTTACAATTTTAGGGAGAGAATGGAAATGTTTTTTAGGATTAATTTATCAAGAACAGTTATATTAATTATACTTGCTAAATATTTAATACTGTTAAATTGAAATAGTTTTAATGAAATATTTATCGATGTTTTATCATAATTATAAATTGCGTGATAAATTATACTTCATTTTATTCTCTTGTATACAAAATAAAAGCAAGCCATAAAATGTTACATTCTATGTAGATCGATTTAAAGTTTTACAAGTAGGTGTTAAAATTATACATTAGATGTTTCAACATAAATATTATAACAGAAAATATTTCTCAAAGAAGAATCCTTTAAGAGAGCATTTTACTTGTACAGTTGTATTAAATATTTCAAATTTTTAAATCTAGTTGAAAAAGTAGGTATTATATTTTATTGATATTCATTGTAATTTTTTAATTTTCTTTGTTTAATAGATTTAAATACTAATTCTCTTAATATCTTTTATTATTTGATCTCTGAATATTTTTCATACTTGTTTTACAGACATACAAAAAGATATATTGATTTAAATTTAATAATTTGTCAGTTTTTTGGAATATAATTCTGTATTACTGTTGTACTATGTATACTTTTTAAATGCAACAAATTTTTAAAAACATTTTCATCTATTTTGTTATTGTCGAAGATTTGACAAAAAGGTGATAATTTCTAATAGAAAAACTAGATTGTTTATTAAATGTTACTTTAGTTAATTAAAATAATTCAGTTGTCGATAAAACAAATCATTTTTATTATTAAATAATGATTTAATATTTAAAAAGGTTTAATATGATTTATTTCAAAAATTAAATTTTAAAATTTACATCATTATTCATAATTTAACAAAAAAGTTCTGAAAAAGTACATCGTGACTAAAATTATGTAGTATAAAATAAAACAAATATTAAATATTATATGTAAGATTATAATAATGTACTTTAAAGTACTGTCATAGGATTTGATGATGATGACAGTATCATTAAAATATGGATATAAGCAGTTTGATGTAATCATTTTTTAATTATATTATACATTTTGATGATTTTTGTCTTGCCAAATATTTGTCTTACTATCTAATTTTTTATTTATTCATTTCGTGTGAATATTTGTTTTAAATTTAACTTGATTTTAAATTTTGAATAATAAATTATATCCAATTTTGAACTGTTGAATTAAAAAATATTTTATCATTGTTTTATAATTTTATGTAAATAATTTACATTATACTGGTCATTAAATGTAATCATAATTGTGCACTTATACTTTATTTATAATGACAATGATTTTCTATTTTTGTATTAATGATTAAATTATATTACATTTAATTGGCAAAGTAAGTTTCATAATCTATATATAATGTCTTAAGATTTATTTAATAAAATAACTTTGAATGAAAACATTTTTTATATTGGAAGAAACATAACAATGTATTTTGCTTTTAATACTAATTTTAAAATGAGAAAAACAGATTTAATCTTAAATAAAATATATTCTATTCTAAATGATTGTATTTAATGCAGAGATTATTTATAAAATTTATTTATTTATCTATCTATAGGGTTTTCCAATAAACGCTTCAGAAGTAGAAATGGAAATAAAACAAAAAGTATTTAATTAATTAATTATGTTTTTATTTTTAAGCATATTCTATGGCATTAATGATGGAACACTATTTCACTCATATGACCATCACGACTTTGCTTGACATAGTGTATTCGTTTAATCTGATTTTTAGTCATTCTTTCACATAATTAAATTTATGTGTTTGAATTGATATTATAAATTCAAATATGGCTGCCACCAGCTGTCAAAGTTCTGATATTTTTATTGGAAAACACTTTGATTTTTTTGTACTATATTTTAGACACACATAACACTAAAGTATACATTATTTATTTTGATATTGTCATAAATTCATTTGAACACAAATAAATATTTCACTTTAATACTGCAAAATTGTATGAGTCTTTAATAATCACTTAATGTTCATTTTATTCGTTAATGTGCATTTCAATAATCATCTTATCAACTTAACCAGTTGCGCTGGAATGACGTGTTATGTACGTCAACTGCTATCTGTACCAAATGTCGATAAGACGTACATAGCACGTCGTGTGATTTTTGCTAAATTAAAATAACATCGGAATTCAGTTATCAAGTGTCATACTTCTGTTTTGAAGACATACAAGTGTTTTTTTGTAGAACTTCATTAATTTTACATATTTTCATTGAATAATAATCAAGTAACTACAAAACACAATTTTTTTTTATTATTATAAAAAACTATTTTATCAAAGAACTATTTTATTCTGATAATAGCGTATCAGAAAATATTGTACTGGATTTATGTAGACCTTTAGTTGATTTTGTACACACCCTCTTTTTAGATAACTGGTATTCGTCACCAAAACTGTATCGGAAATTATATTTGCAAAAAATTAATACTATCGGAACAGTCAGATCTAATAGAAAGAATATGCTAAAAGATCTCGCAGCGACAAAATTAAAAACATTTTACGTTCTTTTAAGATCTTACAATGGTATCTTAGCTGTAAAATGGAAGGATAAAAAAGATATATATTTACTTTCTTCAAAACATTCCAAAGCAGAAATGATTGTAACAAAAAAGAAAAAATGTAGAAATTATACAGACCAAAATGGAAACATTACAAAACCTAATATAGTTTTAGATTACAATGATGGTATGGGTGGAGTAGACCTGCAAGATAGCTATTTATCATCTTTTCCTTTAATGAGAAAATTTGCAAAAAGTTACAGAAAAATATTCTTTTATCTAATGGATATGGAATTTTTTAATACCTCTATTCTATTCGGTAAAATAACAAACGTACCAACACCCAAGAAATACTCCTTTTCAAAAATTATTTATAAATTTGCTAATCAATTTAAGAGTTTTACTATAATGTTAATGTGTGTGTGTGTGTCTAAAACTTTATAAAAAAATGATTTCAAATACCAACTCGTTGCGAATTGCTTCGGACGGATTTGCCACGCGTGCATGTTAATTAATTGCCAGCGCAACTGGTTAATTACTCTGCATTATAAAATCTTAAGCAAGTTTGATAATACAATACTCTAATAATAATACCGTGACCATTGAAATACGCAATAAAGAATGAAGTGAACAATATGTAATTAATAATCATTTTTATAAAATCTTGTAGTGTTGAGAGCTAATGAATCATTTATGTTAAACTATAATATACATCATATTAATTTAAGACAAATATTTGGCAAATCTAATTTTGAATGAATCTCTGGAATTCGATAACAATTTATTTTTTGTTAATGCCCATTTTGATAGTTGTATCATTTTTAAAATGTTGGATTATAATAAAAGAAAAAGTAAAACAGTCTGCAGATATACTCGTATATATATTACATGTCCTAAAAGCTTGTAAATATCTCTTATTAACAATTTATTTATGAAATAAATTAGAAAACAATTTGAGTTAATTCGAAATAACAATTTAAAATCAACATTTTTCAAACATGAAAATAATTTAATTCTAACATCGAATTTTATTTAAATATGGAATGATTAATAAAATTAATTGACATATATGATGAACTTACAAATTTCAATAAAAATGTTATATATTTATTAAAACTAGATTTATAGAATCTGTTTTATGTTTGTTTTGACAAAAATTATTTATTTTAAGTAAAAACTATTTAATTATTCAAAATGGTTAATTTATATATATATATATATATATATATATATATATATATATATTACATGTGTATACAGAAATTTGCTGCATTTATTTTAATATATTTTTTCAAGTATTAAACATATTATTGTTTAATACTTGACTACAAATATTTTTGTGCGCAATTATGTACATACATATATATATATATGTATGGATGTGTGTAATATACTTATTTATGTATAAATTACACAGATAAGTATATTTTGTAACTGTTAAATGTGAATATAACTGTTCAGATAAAACATGTATGAATAATTCGTAATTAAACGATTGAAACATTTTAATGAATAGACGGATATGGAGAGTTTTGTTTTTATTTTCGTCTGAAATTAGAAAAACAACAGGTAATCGGACAATAATTGTACAATATAACGTCATACTTTAACCCAACACGTTCTTTACAAAGCGTTTATACTATAAAAAGAAGCGATGACCGATGTATAAAGTACTGAACTGTAACTTTAGAATACGAAACAGTAAAATGAAAGACAAGGTTACAATAAAACCAAAATTAAATCTAAATTGATATATGCATTTGTGGTTAATAAATTCCAATAGTTTATTCAGTATTGTTATTAGTTTCATTCCTTTTTTGTCAATAATTTTAGAACATTCTTGTAGATGATGGGATATTAAAAAGAATTGATTTTTTATAAATTACCTTTTTATATAAAGGTCATTTTTAACTTTACTGTCTATAAGAGATGCTAAACAAATCAGTCAATACTAAGGAACAAATTCCTATTGTTGATTTAATAAATCGAATAAATTTAAGTTTCATATGTGTTAAATTTTTGTAATATAATAGAAGATTTTATAATGTAATGCTTTGATAATGACAGTATAGCTACTCAAATGTGATCTAGAAAAAAAGAATGGTAGAAAAATATTGAATAATATTATAAAATCTTGCCTTGTCGAGGAGATAAAAGTGAATTAACTTCAGTATCAAACCAATGTTGTAAAACTAGTGAAAAGTTTAAAATATAAATGAACTGATTATAGCAAAAAGGGAAATCCATTTATGTACAGACATTATTAAAAAATATAAAAATAATTTAGAAATATGAAAAGACTTAAGAAGAGATTCACGAATACAAATGAGTGAAAGAGAAAAATATTGGGTCGTTGGAAGTGGAATGTTTTTTGAAAAGGTGAATTCTTGAAAGGAATTTTCATCCAATAGTGGATGAAAACAAACTGATGATATATTATATATATATATATATGTATATATATATATATATATATATATATATATATATATATATAATATTTAATTTTATTGAAGTACTTACCATTTTTAGTGATAATTAATTGATTATCAATAGTAATAGCATTTACTAAGACAAGAAACGCAAGTCCAGCACTCATTATTAACACAACAATATTACAGTATGACATTTTGAATGAATTAATAAATATTGTATAGATATTTTTAATTTTATGTTATACTCATGATTAATTAAAAAAATATATCTTTTAGTAACCTCTGTAAAAATGTTATATATATATATATATATATATATATATATATATATATATATATATATATACATAGCTATTCCATACAAAAGAGAAAAATTTTAAGTTGAGCTTTTGAGACTTAACTGACATTTAATAAAAATGTAAAAAACATAAAAGATGCAATCTATATTTTACTTGTTTTATGCACATATGTAGTCAATTATGCTTGAATTTTGGTTTAATTTTGAGTTTTAGTACAATTGTACATTATTATAGCAGAATTAGATTTCATGTATTAATATCTTAGAACAATATCAAAGTTCGACGATTATTAGAAAATTAAATTCTTCCTAAAAATTTAAATGAACTCTTGATGCTAATTTGTCATCTAGTGCTATATTAAAAAAAGTTCTTGAAACTAAGTTGAATAATCTTTTTTTGACATTTTATTTCTTATTAAAAAATAAACAATAAATAAAAATCCTCTTATAAATTTTTATGTTAAATTAAAAAATATAATACTATACACGTTTTTCAGAATTATTTATTATCATTTAAAACTATAATTATTACATTATATTTAAAATTTCGAAAATCTACTTAATATATCCGAAGAAATAGTTTTTTAAAACTATACCTATACTACAAATTTTCATAAATATTCTCTTATAACAAAATGATATAGTAAGATATTTTTTATGCTCTTTGTATTTTCAGCAAGTCTCAGTAACATAAAAATAATCAATTTCGAATATTGTCATTTCTGCTTATTTTGTATAGAATAGTTAGTAAATTTATTTATATTTTAGAATTATATATGGTATTAAATTGATAATATTTTCTTTTAAAAAAATATTAAAATATTTTATGATTGTTATTATATTATTAATATTTAATACAATGTTAATAATTTATTATATTTGTTAATTGTTAATGGTTTATAAATTATTAAATGTTAACAAAATATTATTATTCCATTTTATATATATATATTAAATTATATATATATATATATATATATATATATATATATATATATATATATATATATATATATATATATAAACTCAGTTTTCAAAAATAAAGATATATTTTAGTTATTTTATTCTTTTAATATATTAATATTCCGATATAATATTATAATAACAACAGAAAAGTCAATTATTTGAAATCTTTATATAAATTTAATTAGTTAAAGGCTTTAATATGTGAAAAACATAAATTTTTAAAATTTATCTTTGTAGGTGTAAAATTCAAGTAGCAATATTTTCTTAGTTTTTATTTCCCATTTGGATGATCTCTCTTTCTCTCTCTCTCTCTCTCTCTCTCTCTCTCTATATATATATATATATATATATATATATATATATATATATATATATATATATATGTATATAGTTCGATCTTAAATTATTTTTCTCAATAAAATAATTCTTTATTCTGTATTTCCTAATATTTTATAAACTGAATTAAAAATCACTAGCAACAACAATAATAATAGTTATCATATAGAGATTTTTAAATCATCTGCATATTTGCGTGTTATGTTTGTGTTTTTATACGAATGTGTGACTTTATACATATTCATAAATTTCTGTGTGTATATATTGCTTTGTTTTTGAAAATACAATAAAATATTAACTTCTCATAAATGAAATTTGAAAAGAACTGGACGATAGATCATAACGAAGATAAAGTATAAAGGTCAATCCCTCCTTTTAATTTTTGACTGACTGATTTCATAATAAGTTGTTTTTTGCTGACTTATTCAAAATTTGTTGATTATTTATGAAATGAAAATTATGTTTCATTTTTATAGATAAATCGGTACCAGTGTTTTTTGCTTTTCGATAATATGAATTTTGATGTTAATACCATGTTTTTAGTCTTTCATTGTATAAAATTTGTAATTGTATAAGGAAACATGCATAATATAATGAACAAAAATATGTATTATAACAAAAAGATAGATTATCAACCATTCATAAAGATTTAGGCAATAATTAATTTGTGATAAATTGAATTTATCATAGTGTAAAAATTAACTATAAAATTTGTAATTTAATTTTTATTTCTTCATCAGAATATTTTACAAATGCTATACAGTAATTATAGAATTAATATATTATAAATATCTTTTTCTTGATTTTCATGTCTCTAGTTACATGAATAAATTAAATATTAATATTTTTTTAATACAAAATTACTTTTGTAATTAAATTATTATCGTATATTTATTTTTTATATTTTAAAATTTTAGAAAATAAAATATCTTATCGATAAATGTTGTTTTAATTGATTTTTAATTTTACACATCTTCAGTGTAATATTTTATTTTATTAAAAAAACATTCTATTTTAAGTATTTATTCATATAACTTTTAATAAAATGAATCAGTTCCTTAAATGACATTTATTTTTTGATTTAAAGTGAATTTAAATTGAAAAAAGGAGTTCATTTAAAGTGTCAAATTAAAATATTTATATAATTTTTAATATATATATATATATATATATATATATATATATATATATATATATATATATATATATATATATATATATATATATATATATATATATATATATATATATATATATATATATATATATATATATATATGTGTGTGTGTGTGTGTGTGTGTGTGTGTTTGTATGTACAGAAAATATTTAGAACCAGTTATAAGAAACTGAAACAGATGATTCAAAAAATTCATCATCATCATGATTAATGATTTTGTATACCGGCACTGATTAATAGTAACTGTATTAATCGATTATAAATGTCTTCATTGACTTTTTAATTTCTGCAAGGGTTTTTATATATATATATATATATATATATATATATATATATATATATATATGTGTGTGTGTGTGTGTGTGTGTGTGTGTGTGTGTGTGTGTGTATTTAAAAGAAAGAAAAAAATGCATTCATGTAATAATATTTTTTATATGTGCAATTTATAAATAGTTATATTAGAATTTAATACTGAAAACTTTAAATGAGTTTTTAATAAGCGTTGAATAATAAAATGATATTAAAGTTCAATGAAATTATTTTCGGAATATTACAGCAATTTTTTTATATTAATTATTATATTTAGGATCTCTTCAATAGTAATCATATTCCAACTAATAAAAAATCGTTCTTACAAAATTGCTTAAAGAAAATATTTTATATTTTTATTGTTAGTGAAAAATGTGTATGAGTATATAGGTTTTTGAAAACAATCCAAAAACATTTTTTCGTTTTATAAGGTAATCATATTGTTTGGTTTTTTTATAAATGAATATTGATATCTTTTAAAGAAATAAAAAAAATCAATAATATATAATATATCATCATATTTGCGTTCCATTAATGTAATATTTTATTTTATTCAATAAACATTTAAAAGTATGCTGAACTCCACAGTATAACATTTCTAAATCTGTTTTATTAAATTTTGTGTCCTGATGTACCTTACTGACCGATTTTTATTAACAAATTATGTCTTTTTATTTTGAAACTGATTCTTGTAAATAACATCTTTCTGGATAAAATAACTAATATAAAATAACTGGATAAAATAACTTATGGATAAAATAACTAATATACAATAACTGGATAAAATAACTTATGGATAAAATAACTTATTGAAGCTTTTAAATAATTACTAAATATAAAAGGAAATTTATATAATAATCATATATTTTCGTTATTATACGATTTTAAAACACAATTGTAACTAATTAACCATATTTTTTTAATTAATCAGTTTTTTTAGAGTATATTTTTTTTAAAATATATATGTAACAATTTATTTTGAATTTAAACAATAATTCAGAATGATACAACGTATTGATTTAAAAATGAAATTATAAACAATACTTATACTCTTTTAAATCGTTTTATATTTATATTAGGTTGGCAAATATCTCCCTTCCGCCTTCTGGTCTTTTGAATTTCGCAGCTATGTACAAAAAAAAAAAAAAAAAAAGCGGAAGGGAGATACTTGCCAACCTAATATATTAGGCATGTATGTGTGTGTACTGTGTGTATTTGAGAGAGAATGTGTGTTTTTGTATGTATATAGCACATGTAGACAGTAATAGATATAAATATTTAATAATAGGTTGTATACAAAAATATTTAATACCGGTTTTAAATATTCTTTTATGACAAAACTACTTATCTGATTTCATTCATTTATATTACGTTTTGTTTATGTGACACCTTAACCACGTGCATTCACATAGTAAATGAGTAGATTTACGAGGATCGTTTGATAAGTATGGTAAATTTATTTAATTAAATGATTTAATTAATTTTTCAATTTAGTTTTTCTTACTTTTTTACCATACTTATCAAACGACCCTCGTATGTTTAAAAAAGAGAAACAGTAATTTTTATTTGAGAAATAGTCAAAGTTTGTTTCAGTGAATCACAATATTAAATTCATATTAGATTAAAGCATAATTTTAATTATAATTAATACAGTATTTTTAAACATGTAATTTCATATTTTTTATTGCATTTTTTTAAAACTCATTTAATTTCCGTTTAGTTTATGTATGTATCTTTATAATGCATTTTTTAAGATTATTTACATATTTATTTAATATTCATTTATTTTAGTGTTTACATACAGTCACGGTTTGATTGATATCAGTAATTTATAAGAAAACTAAATTTAATATATATATATATATATATATATATATATATATATATATATATATGAATCATTTTTATATTATTTTATATTATTACAGCATTTTTAAATCTGCTTTTAAATATTCTTTTATGTTTTAAAAAATAAATCCGGAAGCAATTAATTTATAAATAAAATCACATAAATAGAAAACAACAAAAATTAACTGGTATAATTTATTAAATATTGTTATATAAGTTATTAATTTAATTTTGATTGAATATCACTTTTAATCACCAATATATATATATATATATATATATATATATATATATATATATATATATATATAATATTTACATGTATTTATTAAATAGAAATACACAATTCGTATTTCTTGAAACGGAAAGTACTTATTTCTTGACACCAATCAACAATCCCACCGGCCACACTACTCTAAATGCCTGTTTTGCAATCGTCCATTCTTTTATATATCTGGCGAACGAGTGGATAAAAGGTACGTGTTGTGGATTCACCCATCCAAAACCGTAATTATAATATCACTTAAGAATATAAGCAACACGCACACAGTGTCATTAATCATGAATGTGAGGTGCAGGTGTTGCAGTGATTGTCGTGATGACCGGTCATGTTGAATTTGACGGAGTGTACGAGAACTTTGACTTTTCTTCAGAGGAACTTCGTATGGTTTGCGAATGTTTCACATTGGCGTCACGAAATGTTTTTTTTAAGTGTTTTAATATATATATATATATATATATATATAATTTACTGCTTCATTAAACACATTTCCAATTATTAAATTGATAGTGAAAATCCATTATTTAAAATTTATCAATATTTTTATTTATATTTCAAGAGCTTTGCTTTGTCATGTTAACAAAGAAAGTCTGTTTTCAGCATTTCTTTTCATTTTCTACATATTTCATTAGAAGTTATTTTTTAATTCATACTTTTAAGTTCGTCTTTTTTATTTTTTACTTTTCTTTTTTTTAAAAAAAAAATCATTCCAAAATATTTATTATACTATATATTTAGTTTGGAACTGCGGTGAATTCACTTTCACTCAAATGGATTATGACTTTAACATCACAAAATATTTAAAAAACGTTCAATAAATAGTTATTGTTCATTTTATTTGTTTATAATCTGATAACCATTTTGATGCAATGGGCCTTTCCACACTAGTCAGCATATATACAGTATTCACGCCCATTACCGCTCGTCTCACACCCTCTAATCAAAACTCCCCCACCTAAAAAAATTAGTTTTCTGGTAAGAGCGTGTGAGACGAGTGGTAATGAGCTGTGAATACTGTATGCATGTTGATTAGTGTGGAAAGGCTCAGTAGTATCAGCATCATCGGAACACTGCATTATATTTTTTTATCATGCAGAGTTCTTATCATCATTAAACAAAAAAAGTTAACAATAAATAATTATTGAACACTTTTTTAACATCTTATAATGTTGGGGTGATAGTTCATTTATGTAAAATATTTATTAAAATTTTATTGTATTTGACAGCTAATAATTTGTTTAATTTGTGTATGTGGACTATCATTTTTTTCCTATTCTATAACAGCTAGTGTTTATCAAAATTTTTCTCTAATATAAATAATCACGTTTTTTTATCCCACTCCGACGAATTTTCTTATGTATTTGTACCATCTATTCATGGTTTTCTTCTGAGTCTTTTTATATTCTTGAGTTCCAAATCAATACTTTTCTTGTTCATTGATAGTATTTTTTTATATATGATTGGCCCATATCCATCTTAAACTTCTTATTTTTACTATATCTATAACTTTTTTTCTGATTCATTAACTTCTTTTCTGTCTTTACATGTTATATTAATAATATGCATTCTTTGTGTAGTTTGAAGAATGAATTGTAGTATTTAAGATCTATCTATATATACATATATATATATATATATATATATATATATATATATATATATATATATATATATATATATATATAGTCATCTAAATGTAACGCCTACATTTGTGTTTTATTAAACATGTGTATAGAGTGGTGAATAGTGAAACATTGGTTTCTTTTTAATAAAACACAAATCTATGCGTCACATTTGGATGACACTATATATATAATTTTATGTATCTGCAAAATCATTTTTTGTTTTCTCCTTTCTTTTCTCTTTTTATTATACTTGATAGACATATTTATAACACAATGAAAATATCAAATTTAACAATAGTGAAATATAAAATAATACTGCAATTTTAAAAATGTCAACATACATGATATTTATTTAAAATATACATATGTAAATATTAATCATACAAAAATTCTAAGATATATTTAGGACGTACTTGTAAAATATTGTTTTTATATTTATTAGATAAATTTGTTATAAAATATAATTTAATATTGTGCCCCCCAATGGATTTGTATCTTGACTTTGTATGATGGTGGACGACCTATCATGTCTAGGTAGTGTAATTTGCAAAGTGAGTCTGCACAGATTCTCCCCACCGATTACTATAGAAAAAAATTGTGTGGTTTGTATTTACTAAAAGAGATTATATCTTGTTTCCATTTTACAACTCTGAACATGTTTCTTATATAAATTAATGATCAAAACGGTATAAAATACTTCGAATAAAATGTTCTAGTGTATACAGTTGTCCTTCATATCTTATCCAAATATTAATCAGTTAATATATATATAAAAAAACAAATTTCTTTGTTTTTACTTATATTTTTATTAAGATTATTTTCTTTATTTACATTTTAAAAATTATAAATTTAAAATACACTGAAAAAGAAACTAAAAGGAATTTTCTTTTAAACATAAAAAATGTGCATTATATTATTTGTAAAAAATATTTGTCTCTTGTTATCTATTCTTAAATTATTATTTTTTATCCTTGCATTATAGGAAATAAATATAAAAATATCTAACCAATTGATACTAGAAGGATACATTATAACAGTGGGATTGTAAAAAAATAAATTGACAACTTTAAAGTAATTTCAATTTTATTATTTTGTAATAATTTCGAAAGTATATATTGATTTAATAAATATTTGTTTTTCAAAATATTTATTATATAAATCTACAATTATCTTCACTTTCTAAGCAATACTTCATATCATTCAATGTAAAATTGTTGATTTTTAGAGCTGAAAAATTTGTTAAATATTCTGAAGACATTGAGATGATTTTCATTTTTTTATATAAATAATTTTTCTCTAACAAAGAGTTATCTAAAAGAAAAATAGGAAAAACATTTGATAAATAGATGGAATTACTTGACATTTCTGAAAATTAATACATTTTCATTTTTCAAGGTACTTCTATTGATTCGATTTGAATATATGAAATTATTTAATAATTTTTAAACTTTGTCACTATACAGTTTAAATTGTATATTTTTAGAGAAATGCATTGAAAACCTTTAATAATTTTAAATAGATTTGAAACAAAAAAATAATCAAATAAATTTATAAAAGGATGGTTTTTATGCAGAAAAAAATCCTGATTTTGATATAAAATTATCTATCTATTTTTGTACTTTACGATATTTCGTAAGTGTATATCCTGTAAATCATGTTGCAAAAATTTGAACAGATGGTAATCGAAATGCGAAATATTTAGAGAATATGTTTAAGATTCTCAAATATTTATTTATTTGTTTATGTGTATTTTATTTTCAAAACAGTTCACCTTGTCATTGTAGTGAAATAAAACTTTTTTAAATTAAATGTAAATAACTCATTTTTAAAATGACTAATGCATGTTATAAGTTATTAAAAAAGAATTGGAGTATATTTTATTTATTTTCAAAAACCATGAGTAAAGAATTTGAATGAAATAACTTATTATTAGTCCCATTAACAATGCATTTTTGATTCTGGTCATGCAATCATACGATGTAGGAGTAACTATTATTATTAAAGTGCGGTTATACCAGTTTTCTTGCAAATAAGAAGTTAACCTTCATTTGATCGTCAAAGAAATGCAGATAATTAAACTCAAGACATTTATGCAAACTGATATAAGCGCATTTTTTGTTTGGTTTGTAACGGATGTCGTTATTATTGAAAATATCCTATTACAGAATTGACAAGCGAATAAAATATAAATAATAAATAAAACTATGATAGGTTAAAAATGGATAAAAAATATTTAATGACATTCGCTATTGCTATTTGATATTATCAAATCTGTACACTATTAAAATTTATCGTAATGTTACATATTTTAAATTGCATTTTTCTCTTTTTATTTTAATACTATGGTAAATTTACCTTAATAAAAATTATTCATATATGCGAATATATATTTTTTTTAATAATCATTAATTATTTATTTTATTCACTAATACACATTTCGACATCATAAATTATAAAATCTAATTCTAGATTTTATAATGCACATTGATGATGATGATAAATTATCATCGAAATAAGCATAAAGAATATATAGTGAATATATGATTATTAAATATTTTTATAAAATCTTATGTTATGGTGAAGTGGTACAATAATAAATTCGATTTTTTTAGAAAACGGGCGTACATTGCTAGAAAATGTAAATACAAATACATTTTTGATCAACTGTCAATAAACAGGGTACTTCTTTCACAAATAATTTTCTTTCAATTGAAATTTAAATTACGAATTCATCTGATATATAGACAATTTTAGAAATGTCATATATCTTTAATCTTCCAAAAAACAAACCGTACATTTTTACTGATTTTGTTGCAGTTTTCGGATGTTAAATGCGAGGATCTTTTAAAATTTTAAGATCACCTAATTGCTAACATTGTCTATGTACTTTCCTGTTGAACATTCACATATTAATGCGAATCTGGCTTTATATGTTCTATTATATAATGAAATAAAATGAAAAATATTTCGTTAAAGATAATGAAGGACATAACCTTGCTTTAATAACAAAACTTGCGTTAAATTAATCTTCAAAATATGTGCGTATATATATATATATATATATATATATATATATATATATATATATGTGTGTGTGTGTGTGTGTTTGAGTGAGTGAGTGTGTATTTAAATATGTCAATGTGTGGTTCGGTGTATTTATTTTGTTACACCTTGTTAACTCGCACTTTGCACTATAACGAAAGTGAAAATCATGTACGACAACTTAATAATCATGCGTGTATGATACACTTCGCAATCACATAAACGAAATTGAAATCTGAAAATCTCAACCGGGCTGCACTATTATAACACATTACGAACAAAAATATTCTCAGAATAGTATTTGTCTAACTACCCGTGAAAATTAATTCGGAAGTTAATATTATAGCTATAAAAATAAATTCCTTACGTTCTTAACAATAGAATGTTTCATACGGATTTCGATCAAAACTAATTATGTTTAAAACTTTAATTATTATATATATATATATATATATATATATATATATATATATATATATATATATATATATTCACACACACACACGTATATATGTATCAAAAAAAATATTCTAATTGCAATTATTTTTCACTTCAGTTTCTAAGAACATGTTATTTTAATTAATGCAGAAAAGATAGGTAAATTTTGATAAACTTTATGGTACTATGTGATTTGAAATGGCATGTAATAAAACATTAATTTTTATTTTAATTCACCGACAACAAAATATTTAAAATATATATTGCATTTTTTCCTAGCAATGTTAAAAAATAATACATATATTTGATTTATGTAATCATTTGTGATATTATATACATAAATTACTAGGTTATATAATTAATTTATTTTGAGATATATAAAATTAATTAATAAACTTGTCACCTTCTATTTGAAAAATATTTAATTTCTAATACCTGACTTTAGAAATTAAATGTACATTTTTTACCAATATAAAAAAATAAATTGTTTTCGTTTAATTTCTCACGGCTTAAATCGTATAGTTTATTATTATTATATTATTTTGAAAAAAATGTTTCTATGTTCTAATTTATGTGCTTTTATACTAGTAGAAATCATTTATGAGACCTATAGCGGAGGCTATTCCATAAAAAAGTGGTCTGGTACTACAATACCAGTGTTATAATTTAAAAGTGATTTTTACGAATGTTTAGTAATCGACTTCATCATTAGGTTTTTTTACTTGATTTTCTTTTCCATTAAATCTTTTATTTAAAGTTTAGTATATTAAAAAAATCTTCCTATGTATAAAATTATTGAAGAATACAAATTTATTATGTGCTATTTTAAAAAATATTCAAAATCAGGACAAATTGATAATTTAAAAGTAATTTTTATGACTGTTTAATGATAAGACATCATCATTAATATTTTGACTTGATCATTTTTTCAATAAATTTTTATCTTTTATTTGAAATTTGATATATTAAAAAAATTTGCTAATGTAAAATTATTAGACTTTGAATTTAATATTTTCTATTCTAAAAATATTAAAAATAATTGCGAAATTAGACACTCCATATGCAAATTTACTGCATTACTACTGCTTTTAATATATTTTTCTAAGTATTAAACATGTCAATATGTCATTTTATGTATCATATATATATACATATATATATATATATATATATATATATATATATATATATATATATATATATATCTCCCTTCCGCTTTTTTTTTTTTTTTTTATATATATAGCTGCGAAATTGAAAGACCAGAAGGCGGAAGGGAGATATTTGCCAACCTAATATATATATATATATATATATATATATATATATATATATATATATATATATATATGCGTATGCGGAGAAAAGAGATCCTCTTACATCCAAAGTGTTTGTTATTCTGAAAGAGTTGATCGCTTAGAGGGGTGAAAATACTTCATTTGGTCTATAGACATACATACATATATATATATATATATATATATATATATATATATATATATATATATATATATATATATATATATATATAGAGAGAGAGAGAGAGAGAGAGAGAGAGTAAAATTTAGAATTTTAAGCCAAAAAAAAATATCTCATATTTCAATAATAGTTCTTTTTATAGTGTTTTGTGTATCTACGAGGTATCTCAAAACGTCTATTAATTTTGAATTCAACATATGCAAACCATTGCATTGTTGTATGTTAATAAATTTGAATAAATAAATATATAATAAACGTACTATCAAAAAAACAGGAATTGTATATAATACATTCATTTTATTAGAGTGCATGCAACGAGAAAATTGAAAAACACGCATTTCCTTGACTCAAAACTTGCGTTCGTACAATATATATTCTAGATCGTTGACTTGGTCGCGAAAAACAAAGATGGGAATTTTTCTGCAAGTTCAATGTTAAAATGCGGGAGCCTCTCGAAGGTTGTTAAATCATCATTTTTGTGAACGCGTCGTTGTCCGTCAGTTCATCTCGTTTCTTTACAATTCTTTTATTTTATTTCTTTTTCCGTTTTTAATTACGGGATAAACTATCACGATTCGGAACAGACAACAACAGGCGTTGTTTGTTTTTCGCGATTATAATTACATGTTATGCGTTTTTAATTGATGCAATTAGTGAATACTATTGTTACGAATCGTACATATCTGCATTTTTATCTAATATTTTGTACATTGGCGTGACCTTAGGTTTACTAAAATGGGTTTCAAGTAAGATGAATTGGGGAAGTGCAGTCAATTGTCAATCGGATATTGTTTTTAATCATTTACTGTTTTTCTTTTAGAACCTGATAAAGAACATCATTTCAAGGATTTGATAATTTCTTCAATTGCAAGTACGACTCGCGATTTAAAATAATGTATTTGTCTATTTTAGTAATTTTGAAGATATAAATATATATATATATATATATATATATACATATACACACACACATACATACATATAGATAGATAGATAGTGTGTGTGTCACACACACACAACATTCGTATGCCACCCAACTTGCACACACACCATACACCAACCCACATATGCTACACACACACATACACCACTCACATCAAACATACACACTTGTGGGTGGCATGTGTGTGTATGATTTGTGTGGGCGCAGTGTGAGATATGTGTGGTTGGTGTGTGGGTGGAGTGTATGTGTGAGTGATGTATATGTGTGTGTGGTGCGAGGTGTGTGTGTGGTGCGAGGTGTGTGTGTGGGGGTTGTGTATATGGTGCGAGGTGTGTGTGGTGCATGTGTTTGATCCGTGTGTTGTGCGTATGTGTGTGTGATGTATATGTGTGTAGTGTGCGTGTTTGCAGTGTGTATGGTATGATGTGTGGATGTGGGTGGGTGCAATGTGAGAAGTGTGTAGTTGGTATGCGTGTGTGTGTGTGGGGGGGAAGTATGTGTGTGGTGTGTGGGATGTGTATGTGGGTTGTGTGTGATGAGTGTTGTGCGTATGTGTAGTGTGTGGGGGGGTGTTTGCGGTGCGTGTGTATGGTGTACGTGGATGCAGAGTGTGTGGTTGGAGTGTGTGTGTGTGTGGTTGGAGAGTGTGTGTGTGTGTGTGGTTGGAGTGTGTGTGTGTGTGGTTGGAGTGTGTGTGTGTGGTTGGAGTGTGTGTGTGTGTGTGGTTGGAGTGTGTGTGTGTGTGTGTGTGTGTGTGTGTGGTTGGAGTGTGTGTGTGTGTGGTTGGAGTGTGTGTGTGTGTGTGGTTGGAGTGTGTGTGTGTGTGGTTGGAGTGTGTGTGTGTGTGGTTGGAGTGTGTGTGTGTGTGGTTGGAGTGTGTGTGTGTGTGGTTGGGGTGTGTGTGTGTGGTTGGGGTGTGTGTGTGTGTGGTTGGGGTGTGTGTGTGTGGTTGGAGTGTGTGTGTGTGTGGTTGGGGTGTGTGTGTGGTTGGGGTGTGTGTGCGTGGTTGGAGTGTGTGTGTGTGTGTGTGGTTGGAGTGTGTGTGTGTGTGTGGTTGGAGTGTGTATAATGTGAGGTTTATGTGGTGTGTATAGGGTATGGTGTGTGTGTGGTCCGTATGTGGGTGGTGTGGTATGTGAGGTTTGTGTAGTGTGTATAGGGTGTGGTGTGTGTGGGTTGTGTGGTGATGCGTGCTACCTGTGTGATACGTGTGGTGTGTATGTGTAATGTGTGTGCGTGTGGTGTGTGTTTGTTGAATGTTTGTGTTTTGTATGTGTGTAACAAACTGCAAAAAATAGACCCTTGAAAATTGAATCTCAAAAAATAAACCTTGAAGATGACTATGAAAAATGAACACTGAAAACAGATCCTAGGAACATGCTGAAATATAGATCATGAAAAGATATCAACACGGTCCTGCACGGAAAGTTTTTGCACAAAAAAATAGTGTAGTGCAAAGACAAAAGACTAAGCTCTCTTTCAGAAGAATGAAACACAATATGTTTGTGACTGCAAAAATGGAAATGAACAATATCAATGTAAAAAATACTCCATGAAAGCAATTCATTATAACCAATACTTTATTTAATAGATTTTTTTATAATAATAAATTGAGATGCTTACTAATTACTAGATAATACTAATTTAAAACTTACATCACACAAAAATTGGTATTAAAATATTATATTACATGAAGTACTTACATATTAGTTGTAAATATGCTGGCTGTTTTGCAAGGAAAAATTAAAAACATTTTCCAAAATCATGTGCTCTTATAAAATATTGCATTAGGAACAAAAAACAAAGCATGTTTTTTTATAAGTCAATTTGAAACTTTTTGATATTAAATTCATGTACTTACATTCATTAAGTAATTTAACTAATGACTTATTTTAAAAATAACTAATAAAGTATTTACAATTCCAAAGACTTCTTTTATTTAAAACAGCACAAACCCAAAACATGATAAAATCACTTTACCGTGAAAAATTTCCTGTAAATGCTCCAAAACCTAATCCTACACCTCTCATTGTATGTGTTGCAGCTCTTGCAACTTCATATTGTGCTTCCATTGAATGGAACATTTCTTCTTGTTTCTTTAACGTTTCATTAGCGGTTAATTCTTTAGCAACCTGTTCTGAACCTGAATCTTTGATGCCCATTAATCGTTTGAATTTTGAAGCAACTTTCCCATCAGTATCATGGCTAAATTTAGTTTGTTCCCATATTTTTGGTATATTTGTTATACCTGTACTATTTATGCTTGTAGAACTCCCACTTGGATTATTTATAGTTATCTGACTTTCTGCTGCTTTGGTTTTATTTCCCCATAATAATTTTCTCTTTTGCATTTGCTCTGCATAACGAGATGGATTCATTATAGCTGGATTATAATACTTAGGTAATTCTATACCAGTAGCATTCTTAACTTCTTCAACTCTATCACTCATAGTTTTCTGTAATAACATTTGAGGTGTTACAAACTGGCAATCGGGTGTTTTGATTTCAATGCCGAGTTTTTCCATAGCTGCAAGTTTACTGGAAGTACGATTATATCTACTACTTTTAAATCGATTATCTGATCGTGGGCTTCTAGATCTTCTTCTATCACGATCTGGAGATCTCGAACGTTTTCTATAACTTCTATCTCTACTAGATGATCTATTTCTATCTCTTGATCTTGAACGTCTTCTTTCCCTTCTAGAATCATTTCCCTTATCCCGACTATATCTAAAAACAATGTTAATTTCATTTACAAAGTTTTTTGAAATAGCTGATAAAGTTTTTATTTGTAAATAGCTGAATACTTTTTTACTTACCTTTCATTATCTTTAAATTCATTTTTAGGTGAATCTTTTCTCTCTTTACGGTCATTACCCCTGTTGTCTCTACTGTCTCGTGAATCATTTTTATCCCTGCTGTCTCTAAAATCTGTTCTATCTCTGAAATCACTTCTGTTATCTCTCGAATCGTTTTTATCATAGCGACTTCTTCCGTTTCCTCTTCGTTCTTGCTCTTTCGATCTTGACCTTCTTGTTCTGGCATCTCGATATTTACTATCACGTTCACGTGATCTCGATCTCGATCGCTGAATATTTTTTTTATCCTTTTTATTTTCAAAATCTGAAGTTTTCGAATCCTGCCTCGAGTTCCCTTCTCCGGAATGTCTCCGCCCATTATCTCTTGAAACCGACCGATCATCTCTCGATCTAGTGTCTTGGTCATTGGAATTCGATTGATGTCTGCGATCTGAAGAACAGAACTTACTATCTGCAGGACTCCTGTCTTGTCGTGGTGGTGACTGATTGTTGTTTGATTCCTGCCAACACACCGGAATAACTGAAATTATTTCCTGAAATCTATAAAATATTATTTAAATATTTACTTTAAAAAAATTATTTTATACTTAAATATACAATTTTTGTTTATACTATATTTGGAATTAGACATTTTAAACAAAACAATTATCACCATTGTAACTAATTGACTCTTATAAAAATGAATGACAATGTAATTTCAAAAGACTATATAAATTTTCTATAATTACTGTTCACTTTATTCATTAGTATATACTTCAATGACTATGTTAAGATTTGAAAATGACAACACAGATTGAAGCATATATTGGTGGATACAATAAATAATAAGTGATTAACATATTCTATCTTATGGTTTTAAGAGAAATTAATTTGTGTTAAAAATGATTATAATTAAGAAACAAATAGATTTTACAATTTTGATTTTGTATATATTAAAAATATGTACACATTACAGCGAACATTTTTTATATAAACAGAAATAAACATTCTTGAAATAGTGGATTTTTGATACACAACAGTTTTATACTTTATATATAGGGTCATACAAATGTGATGCCTAGATGTGTTTTATTAAAAAGAAACATGTGTTTAGGGTGGTGTATAGGGAAACATGTGTATAGTTTATTTTGTTTCTTTTTAACCAAACACTCATCTAGGAGTCACATTTGGATGACCCAATATATATATATATATATATATACATACCTATAAAACACAAGAAATGTTTAATTTTGACATGTGGAAGTGTATTTTACCAATCATATATATAATTTAATAATGAAAATATTGTAATATTGAATACTTGTATTATTGAAACTTAATAAATCTAACATTTACCTTTATATTTTTCAAAATGAATAAAACTTTTCTTCACATAAAGAACATGTAATTTAATGAGTTTTAGATGAAGAAAAAGAATTTTAAATTAAAACATTTTAAATATTTTTACTTTCAATAAAGAAATAATTACAATGATCAATTACATTTTTTTCTATATAAATAATTTTTATTTTAACTTTTAATCAAATTAGAATGATAACAAAACTATCATAATACTTTTAAGATTAGTGAAAAAAAATTTCAATAATCTTAAAACTGATAAACAAAAGTGCCTGCAATTTAATTTCCAAAAAAGTAAAATAGATCAATTCATATAAAATTTAATAAGGTTCATTATCACTAAACAATAAAATCAGCAAAATGTGCATTTTACTGGTTAGTAGTTACTAACCATATATACTTATTTAGAAAATATTAATTATTCATCTTCTTTTATACAATAAATATTTTTTTCAAGTTAATAAATTTCAGTTTAGAAGAAAAATAACCAACAATAATTACATTATTAATCAAATAAAAAATGATTTATTAAAGTATTTCAAGATTCAATGTACGAACTGATATTTTATATATAATTAAAAATTTACATATAAAAATATATTTTTAAGTTAAAATTATATATTTATTGAACTCAATTAAATGAAATACAAAAGTTCTCCAATTCTCATCAAATGTAAAACAAAAAGGCAACAAATTAAAAAAATATACATTTCTTTTGCATTAGCAAAGTATTTATAATTACATGGAATAACTTTTTTGTAAATATTTTGAACAACTAGAATTATGATGAACCTTAAATTTAAATAATTTACCAATGTTTAAATTATAAATTAGTTGAAAAAGTATATTTATTTAAAAACAATTATTACACTTGAATGGGGGAAAAAAAATAAATTTATTAAGGTGACTAGAGGACCAAATTTAGACTTACGTGCTATATTTTACCTGTCAAGTGGAATGTTCAGAACAGGAATGTGGTTCACGGTATAGACTACTCACCGAATAAATCTTGGTAGTGCTTGTGGTTAGTCCGTTGGCTGACAATGAATGTTGAACCGTCATAACGTAGGAAGCAGGCACTTTCATATTGTCAATAGCAACAGAGCATATTAATATCAACGGTACATTTCAAGATGTTTGTGTTGTTTCTTTTTATTATTTACAAACAGAACACAGTCATTTATTTGTGATAATAATGTAGAATTTTGATAATTCTAAATGAACTAAAAATTGTCTAATAAATGCTAATTTATATAATAAACTAACTGCATTCCATTATTAATTTAGTGAAAAAGTAAAACTGTATTTTTTAATGCATATCATGAACTATTTTATAAATAGTTCATGTACAGCATCACAATTTGTATTCTCTTGAATATCATAACCTAATATTATGACATTGATGCTAATGAAGAAAAAAAATAATAAGAACAATCAGTGAAAATAAATGAATAAATATATGATGTATTAATTAAATTTAAAAAGATGATTGGTAAAAATTTTTAATACAAAAAGAAATAAATATATATAGACAAAATAGATATATAATGAAGAGACCACACCAAAAAATACAGTAGTGTTTTACTGAAATGAAATTAAAATTTATGTATAAATTGAAGTCTAATAAATAAATTTTCAATTATTTGATACGTATCTACAATTCATTGCACTACTATCACAAAACTAGTCGTGAATCTTAACATTATGACAAATGGAGGGTGTTTTCAAATATACTAAAAACAGAAAATAATGTGCAATATTACCTCCTCACTTAAGTCCATCCCGACATTATCATAGTTGTCTTCAGCTTCACGTTGAGTACTTTTTCCTTCATACGATCCATCCTGTTTCGATCGCCCCTGTTAATTTACGGTGCTTGTTGTACTATATGCATTAAGTATAAATGTTATTATATTTAGAAATAAAAATTTGAGACAACATGAATCTACTCTGAGTTTCGGAAACAAAATACCAATGCACAAATGCAAACATTTTTAATATATATATAATAAACTCATACACAATATGATCAATGTGGATATTTATATATTTTTAATATCAATTTTTTTAAAAAAATAACATTCTAAGAAGTAAAACACTATTTTGAAGAATAATCCCTTTTTATAAGCTTTAATCATCCATATAACTTTTAACACACATCATAATAAATTCTAAATTAATAAAATAATAACACATTTCCTTTATAATTAAAATCAATGAATTATTAATTCAAACGTGGGAACGAAGTTTTAATAATTATTATTATTATACGAAGTTATACACAGATTAATAAAAATAGTCAAAAAATAAACACATCAAATAATAATTCTAAGATTTAATTTCAAATAGTCATATCAAAATATATATTATGTTGGTTAAATGTTAAAAAATTATTCACAAATTAAATGTCATTATATCAATCAAAAAAATAGTCATATATATTTTGATATAGTCATATATATTGTGTATATATATATATATATATATATATACACACACACACACACACATATGTATAAAAAAATTTTTTATAAAGAACCCCTATTAGTGTACAACAAGAGTTTAGTATATAATACACCAAGGAAACACTTCTTTAATCACAGAAAATTTTCCTGGTAAACAATGGTATTATTTCAATGATTTTTTAAGTAATTAAAACCTATAAAATTTTATGATTCTGATGTAATTACATATCTATATATTTGGATGAATACTTTAAATTCATCAGCAAGATTTCTAAAATTGCTGTACTAAATTACTAACAGAAAAAATTTCAAATTACTCATCACTAGCAATTCTAAATATGAATAAAAATAACCGTATGTATTTAACAGGTGGTTACTGTTTGAGACTTACAAAAAACAAATTATTTAGATGAAAATTTATTTCAATTTATAACATTTAAAACTAATATTGAAATATAAAATGGGGAAGTTTTGATAATAAAATATAAAATAAAATATTTGTTTAAAATCAAATACCCATAGTATTATATACTTATTAAAATTATCGGTTCATTTATTAATAAGATAATATAATAGTGTTACTTGCACATTCATAAAATTTCACATAATAGAAACAATTAAGAAAAACTTGAATAAAGATAGAAATTTTGAAGCAAAGTAAAATATATAAATAAAAATGTCACCTTTATATTTATCTTAATTATATATATATGTACATACATACATACATACATATATATATATATATATATATATATATATATATATATATATATATAAACATATATATATATATAAACATATATACATAAATTATTTGCATAATAGATATTTAAATAAAAAAATGAAATTACGTATAAAAAATTAACTTCAATCCAAAATTGCTCTTTGACAGGCACGATTCTTCTAAATAAATAAAACATCAATAATAAATTTACACATTACAAGCTTATTTTTCTAAAAAAATCATTTAAATATCTAGCAACGAACATATAAATACCAAGTGATTACCGTAAAAAATAATATTAATAATTATAAAGTAAGTAAATATAACACAGAGACCAACATATAATCAATATTAATAGAGAAAGCCCTATTAATATATCATACAATAATTATACAATGACGAAAAACTTATTTGAATTTTGAATTTAAAACCAATAATATTTTTTCAATAATCTTCAAATATATTTACCATTTTTACAGTAGGAGATTCGTAATCCTGTTCTTCGTCACTATTATAATTCGCAAGGGAATCCATCTTGAAAATAAAATGAGTACTGAATATTACGTCATATATATTTCTGTATACTACTAGCTATTCACCAATAAGAAGGAGCAACACATGTATAATATCCAATTGAAATTTAGTTTTTATAATAGATACAAAATATTTAGAAAATTTAATAAAAATTAATTTTCTTATATAGATACGCACATAATATATATTTAAATATAAAATAATACATATGTATGTATGTACGTAGAGGTGGCCCAAATGAAATTAAAAGGTTTAGACATTTACTTGCTTACTATTTACTATCCTTCAGTCTCATTTGGGCCACTATATATATATATATATATATATATATATATATATATATATATATATATATATATATATATATATATATATATATATATAAAAATTTTAAAAAAATGGACTTCCAAAAAAATGCCACTGAATTGATTATATGGTTTATAAGCTAGTTGATATATACTTTTGAAGAGGGATTTTAAAAATGGTTTGTTAAAGATAATAAGGTAATCTTTTGAGTCTAAATGAATTGCAATTTTTATTACATGGATATATAAAAATGATGTATCTTAAACTTAAACTGCTATGGTATTTAAAAATTATAGAAATAAATTAAAATAAATACTTGTGCATGTTATATATGTTTATTGTCCAGTGAAGGAAATGAAATTATAAATAATTATATACACAAGATCTATATAAATAATATATAACAGGTACATTTCAGAATTTCAAATCCAATAAATACATTCAAGATACATAAATATTTACGAATGTTTAGAAATATACATCAAATATACATGAAATTAATTCCCAATGTTACAATGAATTTTCATATTTACACAGCACCATTATTATATTAAAAATATTTAAATTTTACATAAATATATTCTATATATTTAGTATAATCTGAATTTATTATTTAATAACATCAATTGATATAGAGTATTTTTTAAGTTATGGAATGCATTTTAGACTACATAAAAATTTCCATAATCACATTTATTAAAATATTTAAATAGATTTATTAAATTAAGAATGTACTAAAAATTATATAAATGTGAGAAAATTAAAAAAGTATTAAATTGTTTTTATTTTGACATACAATGAGTTGTGATTTAATTTGTACATCTGTTTGATTTATATGCGGCATTGTTTTTTACTATAATTTTTAATATATAAAATTTGTTTTAAATTGTTTATATACATATATATATATATATATATATATATATATATATATATATATATATATATATATATATATATATGTATGTATGTATATATATTTCAATAAAAATATTTAAAATATTTTGAATAAAAAATAAATTCATACATGCTGTTTTGGCTAAATATATAAAAAAATAAGTTTAACAATAAAAGAAATATAGATTTAATTGTTTATTCATTTTTTGAATATATTAGATAAGAGTGAACAATCATTTTATATTTGTATTACCATTTCTTGTTAAAAAATTTTATAACATTCATCAAAATATTTATTACACATAGCATGTGTACTATAGATTAATAAAATGGAGAACTAATATTAGCAGAAATAGCAATTATTATTATTAAGATTCGATAGTCAAATAATATTAATGTAAAATTAGAGTTTCAATACTTATAAATTTTGTATCTTTCTTTATGAAAAGTATTCTACTTTTATAAAATAATAGATAATGGTAATAAATAAAAAAAAATTAAATAATGTAAATATTACATTTTTGATGAATATCCAATAATTATTTAATTTAAGAATAACAATTAATGATTTTAGTATATTTTTTTAAAGAAATTTTGAAATTATTAAAATAAAATAAAATTATCTATTTAGCATTTTATAATTGATTTTAAAAATATTTTTTTGAAAAAATCAGCATTTAATCCTTTCAGTAGTCTATGGTTACACACTGTTGAGTGCTTGCCAAATCCTAAGAGTAACTACAATTATCTCATAAAATGTTTTTAGATAGATTTATCATAAATATTCTAACAATAGAATACTTGAACATTGTTTTCAGTGATTTTGCTGACTGAACAAATTTGAAGGCATTCAGTTTTAAATCAAATATCTTCTGATGTACCTATGCACTACTAAATATCCTGTTACACTTGTAATAGTTTTTGGCTAGATATAACCAAAAGGATTAATAACATAGTTTTTATAAGAATAATATAGATAAATAAATATGTTAAAAACAATATAATTAAATAAATATAAAGAAATATTTTGTTTAAAATAAAATGTGATTATGGAAATAATGAAATGATAACTCTACCATTTATATATTAAGTATACATTGTAATATTTTTTTTTATTTAATTAACGAATTAAACAAAAATGATCCACACTTTCCTACTCTTATACATACATGTTCACATATATACTATAACACTGATTGTTAATATACTAAAAGCTAATAGTTTTGATATAATTAGTATTTTCACATTATTATAAAGTTATAATGAATAAACATCACATTTATTATGATATAGATAAAATTTAATATGGAATCTGATTTTGATAATACTGTATCATGTCATAAGTACGTGTACGGAAATTTAAAAATGAACTTCTTATTACCGATAACATATATGTAGCAGCCTCTTTGTCAGTTACATCTGGTGCAAACCTAGTTCTTAATAATTTAATAGTCTGGCCTCTGAAACAAGGTAAACCCGTATCTAACATCAGTGATACTAACGATATGATTGCTTCTTGATATGGCCTATAAAAAAAGTTAAATGTTTATATGTTACTGTTTTAGTGTTTAAATAATTATAAGTTTATTTAGTGTTTAAATAATAATCACTTAGTGTTCTAATAAATATAATGTCAACACCCATGTAATCAATTAAAAATAAATTAATAAAATAACTATTTAAACATAAAGTAATGCAAAGTGTGATTTCAAAATTATTCGATTACCTCACAGCTAAGTAGGCTTGTACACAGAGTTCACAAAACCATCTAAAAGGTTGGGCTTCAATTTTACCTCCCATAACCATCACCATCTCATCTGTCAATTTTATATCTGGCTCAAATCCCAAATTTCCACCAGGAGATGATTCAAACATAAATCCAAAATCTATAAAAAATCATTTTAATTATGTATATATATGGAGGTCATTTAATAAGTATGGTAAAAAAAATAAGAAAAACTAAATTGAAAAATTTAATTAATTAATTAAATTAAACAATAAATAAATTTACCATACTTATCAAACGACCCTCGTATATATATATATATATAATTTATATACATGTAATAAATAAAATTATTAAGATTCTTCAAAAAATTATATTTGTAAATAAATTTATTGTAAAACAAGTTTAAAAGATAAGTATACCTATGTGGATGATATGTCCTTCATTGTCTAACATGATATTCCCATTATGCCGATCTTTTATTTGAAGTAAGAAACCAATAACACTATATGCTGCCATAGATCTGACAAAATTACGTCTTGCATTTTGAAATTCCTTTGTATTTTCATCACCATACTTTTTTATAAAGTATGTATACATATCAATATCAGTTTGTCGCCCAAGTTGATCTCTTGATTTTGCATTCGGAACACATTCAATTACACCACACTATAAATAATTTAGAAATTAACGGTACAAATTAAAAAATATAATAATAGAAATAATCCATTACTGAAGTTTTATACTACACAATGAACTTACTCCTGGAGAGGTAGCTACAACTCTATAAGGAAATAAATAAAGATCTAATCCCACTTGTTGGAAAATGTTTTTAAATATTCCAATAACCTGAAGGGCAAGCATATCTTGTCGTACATCATCACCGACTTTAAAAATAGCAGCTTGCCACATTTCAATACTAGTACATGTTGCTATTTCTTTTTTCAACTAAAATATATTTATTTAATAAATACACACACACATATTTATATATATATATATATATATATATATATATATAGAGAGAGAGAGAGAGAGATAGATACTTTGTCTCTCTCTCACACACACAAATAGTTTTAAATAAAATTTTGGAAAAATTATAAAATATATAATTTGTTGTAAATTTATCAGTTACTGAAACATATAAATTTTATAAAAGACAGTTATAATTTACAACAAAAATTAAATGGTAATAAAGTTTTATATAACTTACATCAGATTATAGAAAATAAATAATTGATTTATTTTTTAAATAATTAATAATAGTATATTCAAGTAAAACGAAATAAAAATAATTATAAACTTTTATATGCTAAATAAAAGTAAAATTTAAAATGTATATGTATAAAAGAAATTTTTGATTTATGAATTTTAGTTCACAAGTTACATACATCTTTTGTATCCTTTTCAGACACACTCATAGCTAGATTTTCAAGTTCCTGTATACCACATTTTTTAACTTTAAATCTAGCTAAATAAGGAGCTTTTGCTGCACTCTGCATAGGTGTTCCACTTTTATAATCAATATCAATAACCATTGCTTCTGGATTACTTGGTAGATAACATCCTTCTTGAACCTGTTGCAGAATATTATATATATATATATATATATATATATATATATATATATATATATATATATATATATATATATATATATATATATATATATATATATATATATATATATATATATATAATAACTAACTTTAATTTTACTAAGAGCTTCAAGACAAGCCCTTTTTCGTTCAGGTCCTTTAGGATATGGTCTGATCTCTCCACTAATATTCGTAATTTTACTGAAAAATTCAAATTCTCTTTCATAAAATTGTTTAGCTGGACCAGATAACGAATTTACAATGTTTTCAATCATTGTTTCTAATGTGTCATATATTGCATCTAAAAAATACATATTATTTATTTTTTATTGTATAATATATATTTGTAAACAAATATTTTTAGAAAATACACAACATTTAGTAAAATATTTAAAAATATATATTCATATATATATAAAAAGATTAAGTTATAATTTTACCATCTCGAATTTGCATATCTTCATCCATATACATATTGGTTCTCATATTCCAGATTAATTGATGAGCAACAACTTGAGATTTCCTTGAAATATATTTTATGAATTCAGTTACATACCCCATCTAAAATTAAAATGAATATTATCTATCAATGAAGAAACACTGATATTTAGATATTACTCTACAGTTAAATAACATCTCTTTTGAAAAAAATATATTTTAAAATTATATTTGAAATATTAATTATAAAATGTACTTATATATATATTTGAATCAGATGTAGCCCTATTTTTTATATAAATACTAGCTCTCAAAACTATGATACAGCACATACATTAAACAAAAATATCAAATATTAAAATATAATAATATCTAGTGTTCATTCTTACTTATAATTTTAAAAATAATACTTCAAATACATTAATTACTTTATAAAGTAAGTTTGTATATTTTATAAATTGCTATATTAATTTTTTTACGATATGTATTTAAATTTTAGAATTTTTAAGTTCAGCATAAACTAAAGAAATAAACTAAAAATATTAATTAATAGAATATTTAATTTTTCTTTATTTATGTTGTATGGATATATTTAAATATTAAAAAAAACTTTCTGAAATAATATATATATATATATATATATATTTATATTAAGGTGGCCCAAATGAGATTGAAGGATTTAGACATACATTTATTTACTTATTATTATTTACTACTCTTTAGTCTCATTTGGACCATTCTATATATCTAAATAACATTTCTATTAGTAAAATTCAAATCTTAAAATGAATAAATATTTATTTACTTACAGAATCATGTCTAACAGCTTGAACTAACTGTGGAATATAAAACAAAACTGCATCAGGTGGATGAGCTTGTAACACACGCACAGCATATTGCGCTGTAATAGGATGATGTGGAAACTGACGTGAAAAGTAGGATAGTGCTTGAATCGGAGTTGAATGGGCCCATGTTAAAGCATGTACTAATTCATGAGCATTTTCTAAAATTGCAGTAGTGGTTAATAATCGAGGTAATGCTGCAGGTATATGTCTTACAGCACCCGGTTGACTTCTAACTAATCGTTCTAATTCTTGAACGATACTTTCACTGTTTTTTAATCTGTACAAAAATTAAAAAAACATATTTTTATGATTTTCAACATTACATAAAATCATAGTATAAAAAGTTACAACAAAATCATAAAACAGCAAATTCAATACAAAAAAAAAAAATGCAAAATTAATACCTATCAGGTAAAAATACTGCTAGGGGAGGAGAAATTTCCCAAGCAAGTCGAGTATAATCACGCCAAACTTTTTCTGTAACTGGTTTTGCTCTCCATGCAGCAATGTGATCTTCACCAGATACTTGCAATTCTGTCCGAGAACTTGGATTATGCCAAATAATTAAAAATTCAATTTCAACAGCCTGTAGATATAAAAGTTTAAGTATAAATAACTGTATACACACACACACTCACATACACACTATACATACATACATACATACATATATATATATATATATATATATATATATATATATATATATATATATACATATATATAATGTAATAAAAGTTATAAAAGGAAGAATTTTTAATGAAAAGGCATATAATTTCATATTTACCAATAATTCTAAAATTAAATTTCGTTTTTTAATATAATCTTTGACAAAGATATCAACATCTGCTTGACGTTTTGATCTATTTGAGCGTTTACTTAAAGTATTAGTACTTGAAGATAATGGTACTGTATTCATCCAACTAGAAGCTGGTTTTGAAAAATCACTCCCAGCTTTGGGTGTTTCAGATTGATATGATGAAAGTGAATTTGTTGGTCCATAAAGATCAAAATCTATAATAAAATACATATATTTATAATTAATGACATTACAATGTTTGCATAATTTATGTTTTTACCTCCAACAACACTTGCTTTTAGATATTTTTTATCTGCATGCATTGTTTGCCAAAATTTTACAAGAATACTTATGTCCTCACGAAGACTTGAATGTGATTGTGTTGGACACATTTGTGGACCACAAAAGTAGTCTAAGCAATTGCAATAAATACGTTCACGTAAAACATTTTTTGCAAGACCTTTAGGTAAAATATCACCTTGTAACAATGATAAACCACATGACAACAGTCTAAAAAATATCACTCAATTAAAAACATTTTTTTTAAAAAAAACGAAATAATTTTTCAATTCAATACAAAAAGAAAAAAGTTAAAAAATAGTATTTGCATTTTTTAAACAAATATAAAGTTAAAGTTATTATATTAGTTTCATATTTAGATCACTAATAGTTAATATACTAATTATTTAAATATTATTTTAAAATAAAATTTATTACTTACTTAAATCTTACACCAACAGAGGCTACGTGTCTCATTTGAGTGGGTTCAGAACTGCCAACAGTCATAGGTAATGCTCGATGTAAAAGAGTTGCTAACATATCAACTTGTTGTTGACTACGATATTTTCCATTTTCTGCTATTTCACAAATAAACTGTAACCATATACCATGTGGTGCAACGAATGGTGGATTTGGTTCAAGAATACAACCTTAATTGAAATTATTTTTATGAATAAAAATAATTTATTATTGATAAAACATTTATATATATATATATGTGTATATATATATATATATATATATATATATATATATATATATATATATATATATATATATAAACAAACCTTCATATGCAGCTAAAGGACTAGTAGAATTTTTTTCTTGGGAGAATAATCCTAATTTCATGTCCACAGTACACTGCCAAGCAGAAAGTATTTCTTGCATAAAACGTAGTTCAAGATCTGGTCTAGCTGTTGTAATCCACTGCCAACATTCTACACTAGATGTCATTGCTTCCACAGAAAAAAGTTCAACCTAAATAAAATTATAAAAAATAATAATTTTTAAAAAAATTTCAATCTTTGTATTTATAGTTTTTTTAAAAAAAACTGATTGAAAAATTATTTATACCTGTGACCATGTGATTGCATGTAACAATTTTCTGTTCAATTCAGGAGTGTTTATTAAAAGAGCTGTGGCCCTCCATAATGCTTGCCAATGAGCAGAATCTGATTTTTCTTTGCATGCTTTCCAAACTTCATTTATAAGATAATCGGCAACTTTATCACGATTGTTTTCACCATATTGTGATAACAGACCCAGTACTTCACCTGCATATCGACTTCGCACACTCAAAAGTGATACAAACCTAAAATATTACATATTTTATTTATAGAAAACTTCTGTAATAAAGTTTATTACTATAACTAATTACTTCACCACAAGATTGACAAAACTTTAATAATTACATGTTGTCCATACTTTATTGTTCATAATTATTTTGATAGCAATGTGGGCACATAAAATCTTTAAAATGTCTTTTGTCTACAGATTGGTTGATGTACATAATTATGCATATATTTTGTTTGTATATATTATATTATTCTATTTACATATATCTTTAGTTTTTTTTTTTTATTTTTATAAATTATCTTAAATTATCATTTTACCTTGAACTATCGGTTTTCACACATTTAGGTCTTCTATCAAGCGTATTATTAGATAATGGTGCAGACTGAGTATTCAACCCTGTGTAAGCAAGAACTGCATCAGTAGCTAATGCAAGTCCTGAATGATGCCAAGATCCAGAACTTGGTATCTGATTAAGATATTCTTGTATATGAGATCTTGTGCTATGTGCAGCCCATTTCATAGCTTCCTGGACAATCTGTTGACAGCGTTTAGCAAAATCTGTAACTATCTGTTCTCTTGCTTCAAGAGTATCCATTAACTGAATACTATAAGGCATTGAAGGAACTTTCAATGTTGGTGTTTCCTGATTTGGATCAACATGTAAAGAGTAACTTAATACTTGAAGTATATCAAGCATGCCCCAAAGAACTCGACAATTCCATAATAAATGTGGAAAACGGTCAACAAGTCCAGAAAGATATTTATCTGCAACTCGACGTATTTGCTTGTGAGTATGATTGAAATTTATTAAGAGAAACTGAGCATGATTTTCAAGTTCACGTTCACGTGCTTCATCTTTGGGTTTCTTTGCCATAACATCAAGGAATTTTGCAAAAACACGATCACCAACACTGCATATGCAAATCCACATACCAGATTTATCTTTTTGTAATGCTGAATCACTCAAATATTCTAAAATTGGTTGAAGTGATGGTTGTTCTGAGTTTAAAACTCTGAAAATAAATTATTATTTTAAGATATTAATAAACAAAATATTTTAAAAATTAATTTTAATTCATTTACACTGGATTTAAACTGGCAATTAAAATATTTTTTTAGATTTTATTAATAAAAATTATTTTTTAACAAATAAATGTAAATGTTTTTAAGACTGTTTTGAGAATTTATATTTAAATGAATATTGTTAAAAGTGTCGTAATAATGTGTATATTTTAAAATTATATGACTCTAAAATTCATATATATATATTATAATGTTTTAGTGTGTTAATGGGCTATATAATTAAACAATTTTTATATAAATTTATAATTAAACTATAATACATATGTATTTACCTGTATGTTTCAAGCCAATAAACTGATAAAAGATAAGTACATTGTGCAAATGTTAGTTTATTCACATAGGTTATAACATCTGTAGCATGTTCAAGATATGTTAAAATTTGTTGTTTCAGTTCTTGTACGTCTGTTGGAGTTACACTTTCATTACGAACAGCACTAGTGTATTGCAATTCCCGCATTTCTGACCTACTTGATGTTTGAGATACAAGATATGGGGATTTGACAGCAATTTCCTTTACTCCTTCAACCCATTCTTCAGGCCAAAGACCTAAATTTAGGACAAAATACTATAAAGAAAATAATATTTTCAAATATTTTTAATATTATCTTTCAACTTCATAGTAATATAATTTTAGATTTAAAATCATTTACTTACGTGATTCAGTAAAGCTCATTACAACACAATATAGCCAAAAATCTTTGAAAAGTTTATGTAATCTTGGCTTAGGATTTCTAATAGGTGGTAAACGTCTCATTAGTACAGCAATAACAGGAATAAGCACACCAAGGTTTCCAGCACTTGATGAAGCTTTCTGAGAACCTGGTACTTTTTCTGAGGCACGTTTTCCTTCAAGACCAAGCTGCACATAAAGTTCTAACAATCTAACTAATAATTCAGTCATGGCTGCTTCACCTTGAAGGTTTGCAGCTATATTGGCTAAAGCATTGATGACAGCAGCAGATACATGACTGAAATATAAAGATAAAATATATTATTTGATTAATATTATTTAAAGTATACTAATTAATAAGAAATAATGCTAATGAATACTATTTCCACAAAAATGTAGTAATTATATAATCAATTATGTTTAAAATTTATGTTAACATACTATTTTTGAATCAATAAAATACTAACCGATATTGTTTACGATCATCAACAACATTACCGTATGATGCGCTGCTACCTTCAACTGTAATCATTGTGAACATTCTCATGATTTCTTCATATACTTGAGGTTCACATTTCGCTATGATCATACAACCAAGCTGATCAACAATAAGTGTATCTAATGCAGAAGGTTCCCGACAAAATCTTTGTTGAAAAAAAGTCAATATAGTTTCAGTTGTCTTTGGAGTATTGTTTAATGACATAGCAACATGGCCTAACATGATTACAATATTTGTAGAAATTAATGTTGATTCACTTGAAAAAAAATTGATTTTCATTACAAATATATACATAGAAAAATATTGTTATATACTTACGAATCAGATTTTTCTGCTGTAAATAATCGATTTGATACACTTGCAACTAACGCAGGAACGCAATGTGGTTCTACAGTATAATAAGCTTCTAAAGCAATGCAGAGATTTTCTATTGCAGCATCCCGTAATTTTTCAAAAGCACTTTGAGAAGTAGACATTGTTTTTGGTTCATTGTTACGCATTTCTTTTCCTTGTACTAAAAATTGTATTCAAATGTATATACATTTACATGAAATACATATTATCATATAAATAAAGTAATAAAACATTTAAGTATACCTGTTAGTTTAAATTTACTTTGTCTGTCAACAGATTGCCGATGTAATTTTAATAAAATTGGAGATGGAGTTACTAAGAAATCACGCAAGCAAAAAATAGAAGTATTAGCGATGTTAGGGAATTTTTGAGCCAATTTTCCTAGACCTTCCAAACAAACCATAAGTAAAGGCATATGTGCTAATACAAGTTTATGACCATGATTTGAATTCAATTTTTCAGTTAACCGACCACATAAACTATCTGCTCCTAGAAATCAAAAAATAAT
>CP092092.1:27000755-27015755 GCA_029203775.1 Neoneuromus ignobilis | reverse complement strand
TAAAAGACGAAAGTCTTAATAATATTTGATTTGTTGATGACATTATTACTTTAGCAATTACATCGAAAGAGATAAAAGAAATGTTTGAAGAATTAGATAATGTCATCTAGAAAACAAGACTTGAAATGAATTACGAAAAAAATAAAAGTGTTCTTTAATATATTTGTTTATCCAAAGAAAACTGAAATGAAAGAAACTGAAAACGAAGTTACTAAGGACGTTTATCGTGGCAAGAAGATATTGAAAAAGTTAATTCATTAGATAGTATTCATTCGATCGAAACGTTTTAATATTTAAATTAAAATTGTTATTCTCTGTGGAAAAACAGAATTTAATTAATACATTTTATCAGTTATTACTTACAGCAGTGAAATGCGTAATGTTAAAATAAATAAATAATTTAAACAGCTTAGAGAAGTATAGAATGATGCTTGTTATGAATAACAAGAATATCGAATGAATGTAAAAACAAACAAGTTATAAATCTAACGAGTTAAGAATTTGAAATAGAAATGATTGGGATGTAATGTAAGACGACGACACAAATAGTACACAGTGGAAGTCATTGTTAAGGAATCAATAAATATAGAGGCCAAGAAAGAGACTGATAAAGAGGTGGAATAAGATATTAGGTATTTTATTGGAGATTAATGGAAAAGGGAGGAAATGTATTTTTTCAATTAGAATAATTTAAAAACTATTTTTATCTAGCAGTCAATTAATAAGCACTGAAAATATTTTATATATATATATATATATATATATATATATATATATATATATATATATATAGAGAGAGAGAGAGAGAGAGAGAGAGAGAGAGAGGTGTGTACGTATTTGTTACATACAGAAAAAATAATTTATTAAAAGATATGCGGAAATTTTAGTAAAAGAATTTCATTAAAAAGTAAAAATAAAAATGTACATATCGTTTTAATTTGTATTCTGTTTTCTGTATAAATATTTACTTAGTAGTTTTAAAATCAACAACGTATGATATCTACATTACAAATCTATTTTTTTATTTCGTTTTAATGTGGTTTTTGTTCAAGTTTGAAATGTTTATTTACAATATGGATTCGTATAGCATTTTGAACTTTGACCTTTTTCTTCTTTTGTAACAGAATAATAGATTTTTTTAATTTAAATATAGTACAAACATACAAAACAAGTACTATGGTTTTTAATGTTATTAAGAACAATTTTGGTATATAGATTTATTATAAATGAACGAATCTGCTAAAGATTTATGTTAAAATATGTTACGTCTTGATAACGAAATTGCTTTTTTTTAAAAAAAATTAAATATTAACATTAAGCCTATTTCACTGGAAATAATTACAAGCAAATACATTAAAAATGAAGTATTAAAAATATAAAAATCTAAATCGTTAATTTCATAACTTTAATTTTTAAAAAATGATATTGACATTTATATAAAAAATTGTCTAGGTTAATTATTAAAATTACTGATTATGTAGATAAATGTAATAAAATTCTCCAACAAATTGAATATACGAAATAAACGTAAAAAGTTACATTTTGTCTGTTTTATAGTCGTAAAAAATCAAACTAAAGTTGTGTATTTCATTAAGGTTAGTCGTGAGTAGACCGCAATGCGGGTTTGGTCACTACATTTTTTTGTATGTGGGTAGTGTTTAAATCTTTTTGTTATAGTGTGTTTTATAAATATTCAACATTAACCTTTAACCTTATTTGTCTACGTTTATTTTTATTCTAGCGTTTATTATGTTTTCTGGATATTTTTTGTGTACAAAATTTAAGATTTATGAAGGATGTTATTTGGAAAATGTGTAACATAGATTGATTTCTTTATTGTTATCTTGTAGAAATATATTTTTTATGTATAATTATAAATCAATTACCTGTCCATTTTCCAATCATAACTGTCTGGTGCTGAATTTGAACGTCCTGATCTACCGATATGTTGCTTTTGTGTTGTTCTTACAGTAGTTTCAGCTGCGTTTGAAGCTCTATGACCAGTTGATCTTCGATGTAAAAATGGATTCTAAAAAAAAAAATTATTTCATTCTAAAATAATGAAACTATATTTTAACTGAAGTAATAATCACCTGGAAGCTATGTTTTTTCAACATAGTTTTAATTAAAATCAAAGTATCTAATTTAGGTATCGAAGTAACTACTTGTGATAAATCTTCTTCGGTGATTTCAACAAGTTGACAATTATCTTCTTCAGATGGTAATGGGAACTGACCATTATCTGTTATCCAAGGATCCACCTTAAATAATTGAAACGGTCATTATTTAAATATCGAAATTTTACATTATTCAATAATAACAAACCTTGATTTCTGGTAATGTTATTCTTTGTTGGGGATCCTTAATAAGCATTTTACGTATGAGATTTTTTAACGGTTCTGATATTTCTGGTATTACAGGAAATTCGATTGAATCGTGTCGAATTTTTGTATAAAGACCCATAATGTTTTCGTCATAAAAAGGTACTTTGCCATATATAAAAGCGAACAGTGTTATTCCCATTGACCAAATATCAGCAGCCTGAAAAGAAAATTATGCAATTAGTGTCAATTTTATTATTTTGACAATTAATTGTATTTTCATTTTCAATTTAGATAGTTGATATTATATATATATATATAATGTGTATGTATATTTATGTGTATATATGTGAGAAGCATTTTATAATTAAATTCATTTTTATAAATTGAAAATAATGTTTATGACTGATTTTTTTCAAAAATAAAAAAAACTTTTATTATATAAATGAGATACGTCGTGTAACGAATAACGAATGTAATTTTACGTTTGAAAATAAAAATAGCATTAAATGGTTTATGCACAAATACAAAAAACCCTCGAATGTATGACGGAAATAAGAGAGAAATTAGTTACCTTTCCACTGAAGTTCGCTGATTGGCCAAGTGCTTCCGGCGCTGTGAATGCTGGCGTACCTGCGGTATTTGAAAGAAGTGCGTCGGTGCCATGAAATTCATTACAAACGCCAAAATCAGCAATTTGTAATCGTCCATCTTCACTCAGCAATAAATTTGACGGTTTAATATCACGGTGGATTATACGTTGATAATGTACTAAAAATTAAACGAACACTTTGTAATCATTTAATCAATTTGAATTGTTTTTAATTGATTTTATTAGGTGACAGTGAAATATCTGATAAAAAATACATTAGCGAAATACTTACAGTACTCAATTCCTAAAATAACATCTCTGAAGTACGTCCATGCTTGTTTTTCTGTTAACGGCGTCTCAGTCGGAACAGCCATTACCTCCCCACCTTCGAGTAATTCAAATACTAAGTACAAGTGGTCTTCGATCGGATCATCAAGAACTTCGACTAGTTTGACAACATTTGGATGATCCAATTTTTTTAAGACGGCAATTTCACGATAAACGCGTTCTAGAGGACTAATCGGAATTTTTGGAGGCGATGGTATCGTTGCTGTCGTACCGGGTGCAATTGTTTTCGAACCTCGGCGAGGAGGTGTAAGACGACCGAACGGACCAGCTTTTTTAAGTAATCTTTTCTTCGAGAGAATTTTCATTGCCTGGAAATAAGAAAAGAAAACGGTTTTAAACAAGTTTATAAAAGAAATGTATATTAATTATAATAAAAGAATTATAATAAATTCATATTTGGAAATATTTTTTTATACATCTTAATACAATTTTTTTTATTAATCTATTTTATACTTCCTATTTGATAATAGCATAGTAAATTTTATTAATTATTCACTATTTAAAATGTTTCATTAATTTATTGCATATTTTTTAAAATTTAATGATATGTACCAATCTATTTTTAATATTCTGATAGAAATTAATTCTATTTTGGTTTTTGTATGCATTCGATCAAGTACATAGAAGCTAGTAGAACTATTTTCTGATGATTTGGTTAATAGAAATCAAAGAAACCAACAAAAAAATCATTTTAATATCAACATATCAATATTATGTATCTAATCTCTTCTTTAGTATTTTTTTTTATAATATTAACATTTTTAAATTGTTGGATAAATGTAAATATTGTTAAAGAACAAGCACAATTTATGGAAAAATGCTTTAAAAATATTTACTGAAATAAAAATGAAATAATTCTATAAAATCAATAAATAAATCGCAATAACTGAATGTTGTATATTTATTTATTTATTATTATTAGTAATTGGTAGTAAGGTTGAATAAATTAGAACGGATGTGTAAAACAGCAATAAACGAAACATTATGTGTGTATAGAATAGTTCATTTTTCTATACAAATATTTATTTCTGTATGTTTGTTCAATATAGGAAATACAATCGGCAAGCAATCCGATTTACGAATCGGAAAACTAAATGTCTAAAATAGACATTTGTATGCAGCCTAGAGCGTATAGAAAAATAAATGTGGGTTTTGGACGATGGTTCGTTCTTATCGAGGCAGCGCCATCAGCATGAATGTATTTTTCATGATGTGAACGAAAGAGGGTTAAGCGAATGATACTGTAGTAAATGTATGGGAGTGTTGAGTGATGGGAAATGCTAAGATACTAAGTGTGTTGAATGCACCTGAATTTTATTTTTACCTTTTGTCTATATTTCTCACGGGTGAATTTAAATTCACTGTTTTTCTTATGATATGAAACGGTTTATATATATATATATATATATATATATATATATATATATATATATATATATATATATATACATGTATGTATATGTATATATAAAACACAATTATAAATATTAATATAGAACTTGAGGAAAACGAAGAATGTATTCAAAGAATTTAAAATTATAATAATGAATATTAAAAATGTATTAAGAAGAATGAAATGCAAACAGGTTTTTATTTATATAATAGGGAATTAAAATTACATATATAAGATTTGTAGCATAAGATTTTTAAAAAAATTAAATTTATTTAATATACGCAGAGAAACAAATAGAACAATGTTCATATAATATAAGAAAAACTTTATATTATATAATATTTGAATGCTTCAAATATTAGACGTATAAAAAGTGAAAGAAAAGTCACTAATTATTTTGTGAAGAGAGACCTGCGAGTTAGAGGATAAAATAAAAGATAATGTTATATTTATGTAATTATTTAAAGAGATAAGTAAAAAAAAAATATAAAGCATCTAGGTATATGGGGAAGCAATCCTTGCATGACAAAAAATCATGGTAACGGTATGGAGATCTTTAGAAGAAATAATCTGTTATTGTTTTCTTTGTGGACATGAAATTGTAACATAAAAGTATTGTAAGGAAGTCTACGCAGTGTATAAAAAATTGGAATTATGATTAATAACTATCTTTTAATACCAAATTAAAATTCTTCTAACATATTTACAGGTTTATAATTTGTTTGTTTAATAAAAATGTTAATTTTTAAGGTATTAAGAGAATTTTTAAGTATTTAAAGAAATCAATAGATAAAAAAACAACAATAATACTAAATATTATTTAAAATGTGTCTAAATACTTACTAAATGAAAAAGTTAATATGAACTTATTGAGTAGTTAATATTTTAAGTTTGAAAGCAATTTACGCGATGTTGTGCAACTTATAAATTCATCTTATTGAATAATAAAAATCAAACGTTTTTAATATTTCAATTACACTGTAATTTTCGAGAATACTGTCTCTTACTGTCCTTAGAATATTATCTCATAATTATAGAATGGTTTTATCGTTCCAGTCGGAATATTAAATAGCTGTTTAATAAAAAATTATGCTGTTCCATTAAGTTAAAAGAAAGAAATTCAATCGATAAGAAAGAAGACAGTTGGGTCGACATCAAAGGAACATCAAAAATTCTACAACTTCTATAATATTTATTTTTATACCAGTTTAAGTTCATTATCGACAGTCGCATCATACAAATCTACTTCGTGTCGTTTTACCTTTGTATAAGTTTTGACGTGGGTTTATGTAATCTCATCTCTGTTTAGCTTCAAATATAACGGTGTGTATCGTTAATTTACTTTCTGTTTTACTTCCCCTTCGATGATAAAAACATGACTCGCATTTAAATTCATAGTACGTTTCTTTTCAAAGGTAGGAAACTTTAAATGTACGAGGTGTGACAATAAAGTTTTTAAAGTATGTCTATGAAAATTATAATTGCGTACTCAAGTATGGAAAATGACATATAATTTGTCATTTGAATATTGACTCAAATTTTACCAAAAAAATAAAATAAAAATTACACATAAAACATTTATTAGAAAATATCTTTATTTATTAATACCTATCTAAATTTATATTTAATATTTAATAAAATATATTTAGTATAAATTAATAACAATAAAACAATTATTAAATTGATGGAAAAGACAAAATCGTTTTCAAAATAAAAATTTAATTAATAATATTTCGCGATTTGATAATTCGATAAATTGATTCAATACTTAAGTTTATTTCAGTATTTTCTTGTACATCTATTCAGGTTAAAAAAATAATATGTCTGAGTATTGATAGTCGTGACAGGAATCTCATTTTTAAAACAATTATTACATCAATACATTTTACCATTCTTAATCAGATTTTCAAAAATCTTCACTAAAGAAGATGATGTTTTGAAAATACTAGAATGGAGAGAATTCCAAGAACGACTACTTCTGCAAAAAATTGAACTTTCCTAAACTTGTTCTTTGTAATTATTCAATTTAATTTTTAACTCACGATTTTCTGCTATAGAAAAAATAAGTTTTTCGTTGATTAAAATCATCCTATGCTAAATATCCTACAAAAGCTCTAAAATCACAAACCTCTGTTTACTTTTCATACTCTTTTAACCGAGCTGTTCAATTATATCATTACAACTATCCATCCTGAAGTATCTATTTAATATGAAACGAGTAGACTTTTTTGATTTCATTCTATGTTTCGTGCTTTTGTTGTTGAATGTGGATCTTGTACACTACTAAAGTACTTAAGCAAATGTCTCATCAAAATTAAGTATTTTTTTCTAACGACTGAAGTACATTCTTTAATTGTGCTTTTTATAAAAAGTAGGTTTTTATGAGTGTTGTTTATAATTTTTGAAATAAGTTCATTACTTATAAAGATGACTGTGACGTGATTCCAAGACGTTTACATGAATTTTTTCAGCACCTGTGTCAAGATTTATTTTTAAATAATTTAATTTTTTCTTACTGTTTATTTAATATTTTAGATTTCCTTAAAATTTTGAATTTTCTAGTAATATTTTGCATTGTAGTACATGAAGTATTAATCTCACAAGTAATTTAGAGTTATAAATATTTGTTTTTATTTCCAGATACAAGTTTTTCTCGATATTTTCATTATAAATTTCTCAAGTATTATTTAAATATATTATGCATTCATGTAATAATTGAAAGGATTTGGGCATTTATCTACAGAAATAGATAAATACCAGAATATTAAATTGTGGCCTTATATTTTTGTGTGTGCAAATATTCCATATTAAATTAAAAATGTTTATAATTTACTCAAATTTAGAAATAGAATAATTTGAAGCACCTCAATGAACAATAATAGAAATATATTTTAATTATTCTTTATTTCGTGTACATTTTTTTTGTGAAATAAAATTATTTTTGTAAATGACTGTATGTGTATTAAATAAAAAAAATAATTTCGTATTGAGATATTGTATGTAAATATATTCGAATTTGGATACATAAAATAATAAATACGAGTTTTTAAAACTTAAAACTTTTAATCAAATTCATGAAAAATGTAAATGTATTATTGAATTTAAATATTTTTATCTAGTAAACAATATTTATGTATATTTTTGATATACAATTTACAGTTACTTGTATATAAATATAAAATAAGTAAAAGTTTTGAATACATTTTATTGAAAAATTCAATATTATTTGCGACATTATTTAATAAAATGTGCCACATAATTACAGAACGTAGTCTCTTTTCTTAAATAATTCTATAGAGTCGTCGATTTAATATTTCATCGGGAATGTGAAATATTTCAAGTACTTAAATAATCGAAATTTTAATCGTCGATCTATATTATTTTCTGTATACGAAATATGAAACTGATTTTAGCAAGAACGTCTGATATTTATTAATATATTTTTTTTTACTTTTTAATAACATTCATATATATTTTTTGTTAAAATATAAGTACATGAATGCCACAAACATAAACTTGTAAAACCATAAACTTTATCTATTCGACTATCATCGTGGTTTTGAATAGAACTTAGAAAATGGAAAGGAAGTTTTGAGTTACATTCATGCAATTAGAAAATTATGTCATATACGTATATATATATATATATATATATATATATATATATATATATATATATGTATATATAAACTATGGTATTAGTAGTTTTTATACATTAAACTGGAAATTTGAAGAAATAAAAGTGAATGGAGACACTTAATCATTTCATGACGACGTTATTATTTTTTCAACAAGCCTAGATAACCTCAAAAAAATAATAAAAGTATTAGAAAAATAAACTTCAGAAAGATAAGAGTACTATACAATGAATTTCAGATCGAAGTAAATCTCAATTAAAATGAGTAGAAATAGAAGAAGTTGAAAATTATGTATATCTATGGCAACTTATGACCATCATCTAAATGGAATGGAACAAAAATAGCACTGAATCGTTCAAAGTGGAAAGTTATCTATTATTTTTCATGTTCATAAGAATTAATTTTTTTCGTACACAAAATATGGTTAATAAATGATTTTTCCCGTAGGTTTTTAAAAAAATGTATTAAAATTAATAGAATTGAATTTTGAATATTACAATATTAGAATTTGATTTATCTATTGAGGTTTTTATAAGACTATTACAACTTTTATTGTTAGTTGAAACTGTATTCTTCTTTTTTACAGAAATATAGAATGTTATGAAAATAGCTGATATAAATAAGCTTCTAAGTAACTATATCATTTCATCAAAATAACACAGTACAAACCACTGAAGCATATTTTGATTGACTTAATTCTCATTTCTATAACCGACTCTTTCATGTAGTGTAACCTTCACATATATATACATAAACACACACAAGCACATGCGTTTTATTTAATATCCATGTGTCCCTATAAACTATATTCTTCGTGTAAACTTGATTACAGGTAACACCAACAAGTCTAGTGAATACCATATATAGTGATATTGTGAAGAGACTCTGTTATTATATTCAGTTTCTGCGTGTCTAGACTTCGGTATCTGGCATGGTAACGCCGTCAGCTACATCTTTTGTCGACACGAAACTACCACAGTGTCGTCTGTGACACTTTACTCATTCGATATTTTCATCTGAATTATTTATTAGGCCGTTATTTATTCACGCTATCGACTTGTTAGTATAGACACACATATGTCAGGTTCATTCTATTATACTATGGATACATTTTTCGGTTATGAAGAGGAAATACAATCGATTTTTTTCCTCGAAAATCGTTTATGTGTACATACGTGCGCTTTTTAGTTTCAGAAGAATGATTACTGTACAAAGATAATATGAGTGCTGAAAAATAACGGGTTGTCAGATATTTTCCTACTTTTGGCTATTCATCTCACGGAATCACTCTCGGAGAACATAAATAGTAGTCTTTTGTACTTTGTTTCCTTTGTAGAAAGTATCTATGTTAAAAAGTAGATTTTGTCATTTCCGACATTGCGGGATTTTAATAAAAAAGATAAAAGTTTATTAAATTCGATTTGTGACAAGGACACATTCAAGCTTTAATCTTAGATTCTTTCAAACATGTTATTCTTCGTGCACACAAAGTAAATACGAAATAATATCTAGGGAGTGAATTTCTATAAACTACACACATCCACACATACTTGTGTGTGTTTATGTATATAAATGGACAAACAACACTATTATGAATTTAGTCGAAAGATGTTTATTTTTTATTTTTGCTTTACGAGATCATTTTAACACAAATATAAAAACTAGATTTCATAATATAAAGCTCTGATGTGGTCGTATGGGTATCTAAATGCATATTAACGAATAAAATAAACAGTACGTGATTATTGAACGTTTTTTTTTAAATCTTGGAGTGTTGTGGCAAATGATTCATTTGTATAAATTTCCAAGCTTTTTCAACCCTTTATTTTTTATATATCTTATGTATTTTATTAAGGAATATAAAATATAAACAAATTACAATTATTTTTCTTATATCCCAGCCAAATTTAACCAATTCAATCAATTTTGAAAGATTTAACAAATCATATATCTGTTATTAGTTAATATTTCAAAAAAAATATTAGATAATTAAATTAAGTTTCCATTGTGCCAAAACAAATAGTTGAACAATCGTATTTATATAAGCAAATATGCAAATTTTAGGTTAAAAAAATTATATAAAAAAGTATATCTAATTTAATTTTTCTTTATAATATTTAACTGAAAAAATAAAGATGTTCTCATTTTCAGATAAAATAGGATGTTTAATTAATTAAGAATAATGTATGTGAATTTAACTTTGTATATGAATGTAAAAGGCACATGGAATCATGTTAACATTATACAATGTATTGTCTTTATTGTAACATGTACGTGTTTGTAAAATTTATTGCTTTCCAGTTTTTATATTTTAAATTTTATTTTGTTTCAAGTTAACTTATTAAAAGTTCTTTTTTCCAACTTTAACAATTGACTAGGAAGTAACGAATGAAGAAATACGCCTTCAAGTCATTCTCATTGAATTCAGATCGCAGACTACTGAAAATTACTTCTTATAACTAATTTCTAAGAAGTTGAAATATTGTCATCTATCTTATAGTTGTGGCCATGGATTATCATGGCTGAGAATAAATGAGAAAAATGATCAATTTTTCTTTTAAAACATATTTTATATGTCTTTATTCATTTATTGTTTATTTTGTGTTACCATTAGATCTAAATCCAATTAATCTTCATGTTATCATTAGATGTAAATTATAACAGACCTCTGCTTATAATATTTAAGAAATTTCTTCGAATGGTATTCTTGAAAAAATACATTTATTTCAGTAGATATTTTGCATTTTTAATTTCATTTTAGGTTTTGCCTCTCTGATGATTTTGTACTAATTCTGTATGCTTTAAGATAAATAACACCTATTTATATTTTTCATCAGCCTTTTTTCAAATTAAACTGTTCTCACATTTACTATTTTATAGAAATATTTCATTAATAAATTTATATTTACTAACGAGCCTGTCTAATGTTTTTCAATATAAAAATATACAAGAGTTGAGGAAGTTTAAACGAATATTAAATTATTTATCATATTATCGATTTTAAATTAACTATTAATTACACTACAACATTTTATAAACGTTCAAAAATTCTTTACAGTTCATTTTGTTTGCTAATGTGTATTTCAAATCATGCCAACATTGACAAAATATTGTGATATAAAATCACTATTAAAATAAAGTGGATTTTATAATTTAGCATACTATCAATAGATATTTAAATGAGTATTAGTGAATAAAATTAATAATAAGTGATTATTGAACACTTTTATCAAATTATGTGGTATTGGGGCGAGTGATTTATTTACATTAAAACAAATTTGCAAAGTAATAAAATAAATAGTATTTTAAATAAATTCTATCAATTGTAGATAAACAAACGTAATTAATTTCAATTTGAAAATGCAACATTTTAATAGCACTAAATTAAATGTACGCAATGAGTATTTATTTGAAATTTACTTTGATAAAAACTCAGTAATTTTTGAAATGATCAACATATAACAAAAATATAATTTTATTTTCAACATTTTTTATAAATGCATTGAAATTAATAGTTAGCAATTAAAGTTTATAATCATTGTATATTAATAGTTAGTATACATTTTTATTAATAGTCTATGATTTTCAGAATTAGATATGCAATTGTGTAAAAAGATACATTTGTAAATTTATTAATAATATTTAGATAACAAAAAATATTTTAAGCCTTTATGATAGAACGTTTAATTTTTTTATATTTTTTTTTGGAAAAAATATATAAATATATTATAGAAAAATAAATATAAAGATTGTATAAAGTACTAAAAGCTGTAATAGTATGTAAAATAGTATAATTATCTATCTAAAATATGTTTAAAAATAACTTATATTGAGCTTTATCTTCAATGTATATCATTAATGCGCTTTTAAATAATTAGAATAAATTATTGCTCGATATGTTTGTGAAACGCAGAGAGTAATTTAAGGTAATGAACGCTGTTGTACCATTCTATACAAACATAAGAAATTTTAAAATCCCAATTAAATGTAAACATCAAGTTGAATTACACTTCCAAATAGTTTTCGAAATGAATAGATAAATTTAATCTCGTTAATAAAAATAAAGTACGTTTTAAAAGTGTATATAAATTATTTTCAAGAATAAGTGATAAATATATGTTTGAATAATTTACCTATCCATAGAACGAATATAAAATATGTAAATAGCGAAGTCATCAATCAAATGAAAAAAAAATTCTAACGAATTTTATTTCTGATCAACAAAAAAGGAAACGTGGCGAATTGAAAGTAATATGAAATAGTATAAAAATTGATTTATTTTTTACTTCTGTTTGGTAATAATTGATCAATTTATTTTTTATGTAAGCAATTATATAAATTACAAATCATCGTGATTTCATTCAACTACACATCATATCCTAATAAAAATTTAAATCTGCAAAATTAACAGAATCTTTAAATAACTTGTTCTTACTATATATAGCTAACATGTATATTTTTTAAATTGGGAAGCAAGTTTTTTCTGATTTATCGTTAGGAAATTTTCAAATATTTTTTTTAAAAAAATAAAATTATAACGAAACATGTTCTGAGATAAGAGGATTATATCAATATTTAAAGTGATCAATTTTCGAAAACTTAATAATATTATCGGATATATAAAAAAAATATATTATACCAGAAAATACATAATATCAATCTAATATAATAAAAAATTTGAAAATATACTAGTAAAAAGAAAAAATTATTAAAAATAATAAATAAAACTAAAACATGACAAGTTCAAAGTACGATAATAAAGAAATATATAAATCAATAATAATTTTGAAAAATATTGTTGAAAATTTTTAATAAAATTAAAAACAAAAAATAATTTATCTAATAATAAATGATAAATATCTTGTCTCATTTTTTATTTGATGAAAGATAAAGAAGAATGCAAGTAATATATTTTTCAACAAATAAATTTATTTCAAATTGTATCTATTTTATTTTAACACTCTTTATATATATATATATATATATATATATATATATATATATATATATATATATATATATATATATATATATATATATATGTGTGTGTGTGTGTGTGTGTATGTATTCATATGTAGGGTGGCCTAAATGAGACTGAAAAGTTTATACATACATTTACTTGCTTATTACAATTTATGATTCATGACTATCCTTCAGTCTCATTGGGGGTATTTACACTAGTCAACATTCATACAGTATTCACGGCCCATTACCACTCGTCTCACACGCTCTTACCCAAAAACTAATTTTTTTAGGTGGGGAATTTGTTGATAAGAGGGTGTGAGACGAGCGGTAATGGGCGTGAATACTGTATAAATGTTGACTAGTGTAAATATTCCCATTTAGATCACTTTCTCTCTTCATTAGCCCCCTCCCCCCACAATATATATATATATATATATATATATATATATATATATATATATATGGTTTTTCAATACGAATGTCAGAACTTTGACAGCTGGTGGCAGCCATGTTTGATTTTTTTAAGCTTATTTTCACATTTTAATTTAGTATAGTTTGGTAAATTATCATGGAACGTTTAACACTCAACAACGCTTAGAATAACTTTAACAACGCTTAGAAAAACTTGTAAAAAGTTCAATAGATTTATTGAAACAAACGTTTAATGAGTCCATTATTTCACGAAATGGACCTATCAATTGGCCACCAAGATCATTTGATCTAACTCCATTGGATTATTTTTTGTGGAGTTATGTTAAATCATTGATTTATGTTGATAAACCACAACCAACAGAAGCATTAAAAATAAACATTGAACATAATTCATGAAATTGGACTACAATTATGTGAAAGAGTGACTAAATTTGACTAAACGAATGCACTATGCCAAGCGAAGTCGTAGTGTTCATATGAGTGAAATTGTGTTCCATCATTAATTCCATAGAATACGCGTAAAAAATAAAAACCAAACAACTATTTAATTAAATACTTTTTGTTTTATTTCCATTTAAACTTCTGGAGCGCGTATTAAAAAACCTTTATATATATTTGTAATATTTTTTGTTCATCAGTCATATTTTTTCACCCAAATAAAACCCCGTAAGAAACGTTTCCTGTGATATTGAATAGATATTTGAACAAATCACTCAATATAAAAAATGATACTTTATGAGATGTTATTTTCGAAATATTTTCTATACGAATATTCCATAGGACAAAACATACCACTAAAAGTCAGTGCCTGCAGTCATGCGGTGTAAAACTAATCTCAGTTCAATTAACTACATCTATGTACTTCTTTATAATGAAATATCATGCAGTGGGTTTTAATAGAACAATCAAAACTCTGGTGGTATTATTACTTCATGTATATACATATACACATATTAGTAATATTATTAATATTCTGTATAACAGATATGTGCTCGTTTTAGACTTGTGTCTTTTTGTTATTCATGTTAATTATATGCTGTACATACATAAACGATGATTATTATATATTACTTCATATATATATATATATATATATATATATATATATATATATATATATATAGAAAGAGAGAGAGAAATATTTTATTTACATTCTCATTTTCACGGATATACTTCAATAACTTGGTATTTTCACTGCATAAAACAACATTTCAAATTACATAACTAACTCTATGTAAATAAAAACTTTTATTAGATTGATAATGTAAGCAAATATTATGTGAAAATCGCAAGTTCAACAATTTTACGAAA
>CP092092.1:26880755-26995755 GCA_029203775.1 Neoneuromus ignobilis | reverse complement strand
TCTAGGATAGTGATTTCTTTTTACTAGATAAATCAATTATTTATATTCTAATACATAAACGAAAAATTAGATTTCAAATACTAAAAAAAATTTTTAAACACTTACATAATGTGTATCATCTTCTTCATTGTACGCCAATTTCACGATACCATATGAACCCTGAAAAAGATATTCAAAATTAGAAATGATAAAAATAACTAATTATAAATAATAAATGTAACGCTTTTTTTAAAAAGAATGTGTCAAAATAGTCATAATTAAAATTTGAACAAGTAGTACACTATTCAAAATCCAACCTATCAAATGTCCAAATAACTTTTATATACGTAACTTAAATATGAGAATAGCTGTTGGATTTTAAAAATTCATTTTCTTTTATTTCAAATTTTTGCAAAACAATTATATCTTATCCTTTATTATCATTTTATATAAAAATAATCAGTTCATTGTTCCAATAATAAGAACGATGTTTTAATTAATTAGTCTAGATATTTATGTAATTTTTTTTATCTAGCTTATTATAGAATAATTTATTTAATTACTTAAATTTTATCGTTTGATTATATTAATAATTTCATTATATTATTGTAAATCTTTTATAGTTTAACCAAATTAGAATATTATTTGTTTTTCTTAATTAATTTAAAATTTCGAACCCAACATTGGTATACTAACAACTGTTTTCTAAAAAAAATCATTAATAAGTACAATTAATTTTCAACATTCATATTTCTATCAACGAATTAGAGTTTATTGCACAAAGAATCGATTTAGTCAATAACATTTTTAAAAAAATCTTACAGAAACATTTACTACTCAATTACTAAGTTAACTGAATTTTAATAACAATTTATAAAAATAATAAATTTCTTTCTAACCCTCTTAATATTTAACTGGTGATAAAAAGTCACAAAATAATTATTCTTGAGCTTGAAACATGAGTTATCTCTGATGTAGATGAAGTATTTTATGACACACAAAAAATTTAATTTATGTTTGCATTTAATGGCTAAAGAAATATTTTCCATCAACGTACTATAGACAAGACAACAATTAGCTTGCAAAACTGACGCGTATCCTTGTATTATTAAAGTGTAATTTTACTTCATCCGTGCTTTAATCGTACCTCAGGGCAACACTGGAATATTCTATATGATGTTAACTTCACATATACACACAAATATATATATATATATATATATATATATATATATATATATATATGTAAAGTCTTTAATAATCATTCTTATAGTATTATATTCAACGTACTAATCTTAGATGTAACAGAACGTTGTGTATGAAAAGAAAGAAAGAAAATCAAAACAAGAAATTTCTGGTTTTATTCTTAACTTGTAAATTATTAATTGCTATTAAAATTCTTTCGTAATATTATTTTTTAAATTTTGAGTAATATTTAAAAAAATAATGTTATAACTAATTTCAATCTCGTATCAATCATTTTAATTTCTAGTAAAAATCAACGAATTATTTTTTAATATGAAGCTATAATAAGCTATAATACAATATATGTCAGTGTTTTAGTATCTTATAAAATTTATGTGAAAAATATTTTCGTAATAAAACATTGTTACATTGTAAGAATTACTTCAATTACTTTTAATTTCATAAAAATTTAATCAATGATTTTTATAACAATATCATTGTATTATTTTTTAACATACAGGATATTGACTATTTTTTATTAACATAGTAAGAAAAAAAATGGAAATATATTATTATATTGTCATTATTTATTTTGGCACTGTGGTAAATTCATTTCAATACAAATAAATCATTGTACTTCTATATAAAAAATTCAATAATCATTTATTATTAATTTTATTTTTTGAGGGGTATTTGGTAATATTTAAGTTGATGGTAATGTCATCATCATGAAAATGCTGTAAATAATTAACGTTTTAGTATTTGTGTTCAAGATTTTTATAGTTTTGAACAGGAATGATGTTTGAAAAAATAAATATAAACTTTCTCTCACACACTCATGTATGTATATATATATATATATATATATATATATATATATATATATATATATATATAATAAACACACATAGATAATATTATTATAAATTACTGATTTTGATAAATAATTTTTATTTTAAAAATTGTTAAATAATTCTGTGAAAAATGTTTTTAAAAAATATCGCAAATATCTTTATGTATTTGAAGTGATCAAATGTAATAATTTTAAGATTGTATTTCAGGAAGAAATTATAATTCTTATTAATCTTACAATTTCTATTACTTATATCGAGTTATTGATGTACTCATTACCGAGTTGTATGCGAAAGAAAACATAATTAAAATGTCATTATGAAAGTGAATCTTCATACTAATTAACACGAAAGGCCGTATCATAAAATAATAATACTCTCACTCAATAACCATTCACTGAAGAACCAGTGATGAAAAAGTGTTACATCAATAATTGATTATACCTACAAGATATGACGACGCCATTGGTTGCTATACTTCACAAGTCTTTGCTTCATAAAAGCGCTCTTGTAATATAGCTTATAATGTTTAATTTTCCTATTAATTTAATTAAAACATACGGGCTTCTGTCACACTTTGATTTTTTCTTTACACACATGAAAAAATATAATTATATAAACTCTGTGATGGAAAATAAGACATGTGTCTGTATATGTATGTATGTATGTATGTATGTATGTATGTATATATATATATATATATATATATATATATATATATATATATATATATTTATGTGTGTGTGTGTGTGTATGTATTTTTTGAAAGCACTGAGTTCATCTGTGATGTTTGTCATTAGTAAAATTGATGAGGTGTTTTCATTTTTATACATATTTTTTCTTTCTTTTGATACACTAAATTTATAAAACACACACACAAACATATATATATATATATAATATATATATATATATATATATATATATATATATATATATATATATATATATAGAGAGAGAGAGAGAGAGAGAGAGTAAAAAAATAATGAAAACACTACCGAATTCTAAAACTGAAAGTATTTCCATAATAATTTGAGTAGGAACTGAAATTCGTGTGTATTTTATTAATCAACATTTATATTTTCATTAAAAATAAATATTTTTAATTAATTAAAATTTTTTTAGGAAAATAATCATGATAAAAATTACACAAAAATCACATTAATTTGATAATTTTGGATGTACAGAATATTTTGAACTGTAAAGGGTTAATGTACTAACCACGCCTTTACACTTAATACTGAATTATTTAATTTCCATAGAATTGTATTTACATGAATATAAATTTATTTGATCTACAAATACTTTTTCATTCTACTGTGTATACGCGTAGGTTTTAAATGTAGATATTTATTTTTTTCGTATAAATTAACTTCTCGACAGATTTACAAAAAAATACAAACGTAATTATATCATATGAGAAATAACATGACTTTGTTCATGTCCATTATTAATTATATATACGTACATACATTATTTATCATATAAAATATCATAAAAAAGTAACAAAGCTTTTTTCTATTATATAAATCAAAGTTAAATATTTGAACATGACTTGTAATATATTCTGAAATAAATTGCGAATTTCAATGACATTTCTTTATGTACATAAACAATACACACAAACACACATATTGTAGAATTTCAATTTTATTTTAAATTCAGTTAATAGTTTATATTTACAATATTTAAATGTTTGGAATGTCATAGGTCGTAAGTTTAAATTGAATGTTTTTGTTATTTTCACTTACACAATATTTCTATTTATTTAAAATGTTTTAATATAAAGTAATTTCAAAATTCCTAAATGTTACTAAGTGATTGTTTTTGATATTTTCAATTTCGTACAATATAAATTACGTACATTTATTAAATATCATGTTTATATATCTTTAAAATATTTTTGTCCACATAAAAATCAAATATACTGTTTTGTTGCAGAAATTATTGATTTTTATAATAAAAGCTGACTTGTGCTATTTATTTGCGTCCCGTGTATTTAATTAACAGATGAGAATGGGAAGTACTGGGATGTTTGGAAAGTTAGTGTTGATTTCGAGGTTACATTTTTTGTTTTTTACATATTTGGATATACATTCACACTCAAAAAATATATAGAATAAAAATTGTAATTATCTTAGTGCTAAATATTTTTAGGGATATGATGTTCTTATTAATTAATATTTATATCATATTACAAAAAAATCAAAACGTAGTGAAACATAGCAAATTAAAAATAAAAGTGTAGAATTTTTAAAAACACTAATTTATTATTTTAAAATCTTATAATATTCCTCATCTTTCTAATTTCTTTAACGAATCTTTATGGAATATTTTAACTGATTTTTTTACATTTATTAATCGATGCCTTTTCTACTAAAGATTATTTTATTATAAAATTTAACATTGTTAGTTTGTTTTTTAATTAAAATTTGAATAGAAAATTATTCACAGATATTCTATTCGATTTAAACTGACTGACTTAGTGATACCATAAATATATATATATATATATATATATATATATATATATATATATATATTTATAAAAAGTTATTTTATTATTACTTTATTAATTGTGGTTTATTTGATGTTTAGAAAACATTCTTTTAGAAATCAAGACACTAAGCTTAGAAATAATAATTTATGAGTTATAAAATTGTAAAATGATGTTAATTTTTGAAACTAATACAAAAAAAATAATACCTATGATTTAAATACTATTAACCAAAATGTATAAATATTTAATAAAGATTAAAATTCATGCTTTATTTGATAAATAAAAATAAATGTATTGGTTAATTATAAATTTAATAAGTGGTTTTGTTTTTTTTAAAAAATATAAATTTAGTTTATAAAAAAATCTGTTGTTATAGTTTATTTACAACTGTGCTTATTTATCCACAACTCACAAATTAATGACATATTTTTGATTTAATTAGAAGAATTAAAATATAAAATATTATCGTGTACGATGTTAGTATTTGGTATTAAAATATTTTAATCAAATACGAACAAAAATATTTTGTTAAATAAAATATTAACCAATATTGACTACATTAAAATTTACTCAAATTTTAAAAATAGAACAATATAACAATTTTAGGTACACCACTTATATGTGATATCTGAGAAAGAAATGAAAGATCGTGAATTTTAAAATAGACTATGAAATTTCTCCGAGAAAAGAAAAGATAAAAGAGATATATAATGTATACTGGAACTGTCAAGAAGTTTTCAAGCGTATATAACGGTCTAATTTTGATCATTGAATATAATTTGAGATAAGTTTGATGTAAGATTCAATTTTGTTTGATAAAAAATATATATAAAAGATAATTAAAAAAGAAAATTACCTGTCCAATCGAATCCAATAATTTATATTGATTGAGTTGGAGGTACATTCCGCTCTTCTCAATCGACACTCTTCTTGATTCTCGCAACGGCTGTCTTTTTCTATTAGATCTAGGCGAAGAGTTTGGACTTGCATAAGGGCTGTACGGACAATTTGGATATATAGGTTTATTGTTTGAATCTGTTCTAGTTGGTCCGAATAATTTCGGATTGATTGGACTCGGGCAAACGATAGATTTCGATGGTAATATACTAAAACTCGGTTTCGTCGAATCGCTTGGACAAGCAGATAAGCAATCGACATTTTCAGATTTCACTGTTTCACCAAACGCGATCGTTTCAATGTTATCTAGTTTTGATAAATCTTTAGTTCTGGATTCACTTTTACTTCGGCTTCGATCTGGTTCCTGTTTTCTAAGTGTATCGTCGATGAAGAGTCCAGATGCGTTATTTCTACAGTTTGATTGAGAACATATTTCTTTGAAATTAGTTCGTATTGTCGGACAACAATCAGTGTCGGATTGGTAAATACGATCGTTGGACTCGTGAGAGTTTTTAATTGAATTCTCTAAAGAATTTCGCTGTAAACAGTAATCACTCTTGCTCGAGTTGTTAATTGTCGTACAAGAATCGTTTAACATTTCTTCACTGTCAGTGGTCGAGATACATTTCTGATCATCGGTAGAAATGATTTCAGGAGATGATCTGTCAGATGTTAGAGTACTTAACGATGTATTTGTCCTTAATTGGATCGATTCGAATGTTTGTTGACATTCGTGTAAGTCCGTTGTCAATGGATCCTCGGATGAATCGTTCGATTCTAATAAATCGAGATCGATATTTTCAGTGCTCATCGGGACTGTCTCTGTGCGCGTACTTTCAAGCTGATTGGATGTTGCATGTTCATCGAAACGTGTACAGTTATCACCTAACCGACTTTCATCAGTAGCTAGGACGACGTCGCTATCAACTAGTTCAACTACTGGTTTATTTGACGATAAATCGGGAATAGAAGACAAAGGCACGGTATTGTCACGTAGACTACTATAATTGTTTGATTCATCGGTAAGATTTATCACAGTATTCACAGTAAGTACGCGGGTATTTTGATGAAAACGATTTTGATGATTGTTACAATGATCTTGTTGATAATATTTTGGTGGAAGTGACTTGTTTACATTAAATGTATCGTTCGTTGTCTGTCGGGTATCACTTTGATTCGTCACGATTGGTTCAGGACGGGTTTTGTTGTTATCCGATTGGGGTATTGAGCAAGGATTTGTTGTGTCGGCGATACAGGTGTGAACGTGCGACACTTTGGACGTGACAACTTTCGGTACCATTTGTGTACTGACGACGTTTTGCTGCGTTGTTGGTTTGTGCGCGGACAGTTCTTGTAACGTGGTTGTGTTTGAAGAAGTACACGATGGTTTCTTTGTTGCTGTGGACGTGGATGTCTTTGCATGGCGTATAGATGACTTTTCAGTGGGATCCGTTTTGCCGCACGAACAGTTGTCTGTCGATGTCGTTGTATTGATTTCCACCTCGAGAGCACCGTGGCTATAAAAATAAAAAAAATTAAATTAAAAAAATTAAGAAATAATTGCAAGTTAGAATTCTTTAAATAAACATTCCTATAAAATCTTATTTTAGAAAATAATAATATATTTAAATTAGAAAAAAATATTTTTAAAATAATGTGCAAAGAATATATATTTAAAAAAATATAGATTAAAAATAAACAATTTTAAGAAATATATATATATATATATATATATATATATATATATATATATATATATACTGTTTTAAAATACACCATGAAAATTGATGTTAGAAACATGAAACTTACTTAACAAACAAACTTATCAAAAGAAAGAACGAACTTTTCAAAAAAAACCTCTTCACCTATAAGAACTCTTTTCGAACGGAAGAAAATTCTATCCGGAATCAATCAATCAAACACTGCTGCTCTGTATCAGGACAACATGATAAGTAAAAAGACTTCGAAGTGCAAACTCTATGATATATAAAATTGTGGTTATTTTTATTATACGTTACAAAAACTTTATAGAGCTTTTAGTTATAGTAAACTTTAAATAACAGTTAGATGATCCTATAAATATAATGAATATTTGTGAAATGGATTTGTTCATTCGCATTTTTTTAATAACTGAATTGAAAATTTTAAAAAATACTTTTTTATAAACATATTTTTTAATATATATATATATATATGTATACTGAAATAGATTAGAGAATTATATTTCAATTATCAATAATCACTACAAAAATGTTTGATAGAAAATTTCATTTGTCGTTATTATTTTTACGAAATACCATTTAAATATGGATTTATATAATTAATTTTTTTTATTTCAATTATAATTTTAATTTATAATTTAAATATATCATTATATAATACATACAAAATTAAAATAATATTATGTAGTATTATAGTAAAAGTAATATAAAATAAAGTAATTGTTATTTTTAATAAATAAGATGATAATTTTTGAGGATATGTTAATAATGTAATATTATTTATATAAATAATATGAAGAGCCATTATAAAGTAACAGAATATTCTTTATAGCTGCTATGTGATTAATTTTTCGTTATAAAATCTCTGCATTACTTGTATAGACAAGTATAGACAGGGTATGAATGAAAATATCATCATCATCATCATCAATCCCTCTCTATCTATTGTTGGATGAAGACCTTTCCCAAAATTTGACATATATATATATATATATATATATGTGTGCGTGTGTGTGTGTGTGTGTGTATGTGTGTGTATGCATTTCAATTTATTGAGTAAAAATAATACATAAAACAGTAATTAGAAATAGAACTGGTTTTTCAGTGTGACAGAAAATTTTGGAATTTTAAATTAAATAAAAAAAAATAACTATTTAGGGTCATCCAAATGTAACGCCTAGATTTGTGTTTTATTAAAAAGAAACATTTGTTTAGGATGGTGTATAGGGAAACATGTGTACAGTTTCTTTTTTTAAATAAAACATAAAAGCTGTTGCATTTAGATGACCCTATATTTTTTGTAAAACAGAAACATTTTTAGTGGTTAAAATCGTAATTGTGCTTGAATTACCTTTAGTTTTATTTACCTGAATATATATTTTTTATAATATATATTTATAGAATACAGTTTATAATTTTATATTATTGATTTCATTATTATTTTAAATATAAATTTAGTTTTTACAAAATTATCTTTAAAATGATAAGAATATGAAAAACAATGGATTCATTTTTTAAGATATTAAATTTTAGTTTCAGAAAATTATTCTATACAAAATATAATGATAAAATATTATGAGTATTAATAAAAATATACATCTGGTTAATACAAAAACTATTTTTAATATATTTGAATTCAACTAAACTTAATAAAATCTATTAAAAATTCACTGATTTAGTTCAAATATAAATTTCTTAACTACAATTCCGTACTAAAACATTATTGACTTTTTGTCTGAAACACATTTCACCAAATTTTAATGAGCAAACGACTAAAATACTCTTAACTATAAAATATACATTTTGTTCATTTATCAATACTTTTCGTAATAGCGTTCAATGTTTAGTTAAGAACATTTATTTCTTCTTTTTTCGCAAGAATACGTTTTAATTAACGGTCGTGTGTCGAAGGTTAACATTTACATTGCTTCTGAATTTCAGAGCTTTTTCATTTGATGTTAAGGGATCACGAAAGATAAGGGAAGGTCGTGAAATGGAAAAACCACAAAAATCGACGCGAGTCGTCGAACGAGCGGGAATGTCGATAATCCAAGCAGAAAAAGAATATATTTCCGTTCAGTGACTGTATTAGATGTTCATTATAGATTTTTTTCGATTGATATATTAGCTTTAGGAAGAATTCAATATACATACATACATACATACATACATACATATATATATATATATATATATATATATACATGAGGGTCGTTTGATAAGTATGGTAAATTTATTTATTGTTTAATTTAATTGATTAATTAATTTAATTAAATTTTTCAATTTAGTTTTTCTTACTTTTTTATCCTACTTCACAAACGACCCTCATATATATATATATATATATATATATATATATATATGTGTGTGTGTGTGTGTGTGTCACACATATACACACAGGCTTATAAAACTACATAGATTAAACAAGTTTTAATTTAAACCCTACTTGACAATACAAGAGTTGTTTGCATCATAGAAAATAATTTTTCGTGGAAAGAGATTTGTATATTTCATAAAATAAAATTGTATAATTGTACAGAATTAAATTATTTTTGTATTATCATGGGTTATATATACTGTATATAGGATTTCCAATAAGCGCTTCAAAAGTTTAAATGGAAATAAAACAAAAAATATTTAAGTAATTAGTTTTCTTAAGCATTATTCTATGGCATTAATGATGGATTACAATTTCACCCATATGACCACCATGACTTCATTTGACATAGTGTATTCGTTTAATCTAATTTTTAGTTACTTTTTCACATAATTGTGGTCCAATTTTATGAATCAGATTCAATGTTTATTTTCAATGCTTCTGTTGTTTGTGGTTTGTCAGCATAAACCAATGATTTCATATAACATCACAAAAAATATTTTAATGGAGTTAGATCATATGATCTTGGAGGCCAATTGATGGGTTCATTTCGTGAAATAATGGACTCATTAATTGTTTCAACAAGTCTATTGAAGTTTTTACAATTTCTAAGCGTTGTTGAAGTGTTAAACGTTCAATGACAATTTGCCAAATTATACTGAGTTGAAATGTCAAAATGAGCTTTAAAAAAATTCAAACTTGGCTGCCATCAGCTGTCAAAGTACTGACATTCTTATTGAAAACTCCTTTATATAGAATATAGTATTTAAAAAAAATATTTTTTTATGAAAACCAAATGAATTTATACAATATTAGTAAACAGGTTGTTTTTAAATCAATAGTTATTAATATAAAGCGATTCATTTACAATGAATGTATTTTTGTATAATATTTTGATAATTATAAATATAATTTACTATTCAATTCTACATGATGTATAAAATATATTAATCAGCATACGAATAATTAATGTAATATTTCAAAAATACTGTACTGTCTTTCATTTTTAAATAAGGTTCAATAATTAATGTTTTTAATACATTTCATTATCTCCTTTAGTGCTGCACATATCATTACTCGTTGGCGTTCTAATTAAAGCTACTGAAAATGGACGGAACTCTAACAAGTATGTAAGTTATGTTTTAACTATCAACATGCAGGTAAATTGTCTATATAGCTACCAAGAATTTTCTATTAACAAAGGAATTATTTTGTATGACAGCTTTTGGAATATTAATTAAATCTTCTTTGCCATTCAATACTTCTATATAAAACAATTTTAATGATTAAAAGATTCTTCTCTTAGCAATTATTTTTTATAAAAGTATACCATTAAACAATATTTATTATAATTAATATATTTTATTGTTATTACTATATTTTTAACTCTGTCCCTCTCTCTCTCTCTCTTTATATATATATATATATATATATATATATATATATATATATATATACATGCACACACACATAAATTTATATTACTGATATAATAAGGAATAAATATAAATCAACAGCAATTTAAATTATTATTTTGACAAAAAAATATCATAAAATGTAATTATAATTTGTAACATTTTTTTATTTAATTAAGTTGTGATTAAACATTTTTGTAAATAAAATTCCGTTTAAATTTTTGTTCATGTTGCAGTATTTTATTTGATTACTAGCCTGGAAAAATGTGGTTTTAGTATGAAGAGGATATGATTTTGTTATTATTGTTAAAAAATAGAATATTTATAAATTTATATAATATCTTGTTGTATATATATAATCAACTTTTTTCTATCGATTTATGATGAAAACTTCTCAACATGTATTTTGTATTCATACATGTATTTTTCTTGTTGATTGACAATCACAGTTATGGATGTATTGTGATAATATAAATCTATTATATTTTATAATATGTAATTATATGATAAATAAATGTATGATGTTGCATATTTTTAACTAGCTTATTAGAATTCAAACGGTACATTGTTTTCTTCTAGTTTCAATACTATGCTAGAGATTGTTTTTTTTTTGTCTACATAGTTTAATTTCGTTAAATCTCAGTTTATGATATATATATATATATATATCCGCCTCACCGCGTGTCATGAAGAATGGGGAGTCTGGTATTTATATATTTCTGTATATATATAAAAATAAATATATATATATATATATATATATATATATATATATATATATATATATATATATATATATTGGGTTGGCACAAAAGTCATTGCGTTTTTTATTATGATTTTCAAAGCAATTTTATTAATATAAATAGCAAACATTAATCAATTATATATTGGCCGTTTTGTTCGATGACCTTTTGCCATCTTTCAGTCAACTTCATAATTCCGCTTTCGTAAAAAGTTTGGTTTTTAGAGGAAAAAAACTGAACCAACTCATTTTTGACAGCCTCATTGGAATCGAATGTTTTTCCATTCAAATGGTTTTGAAGTGAACGGAATAAATGATAATCCGATGGCGCAAGGTCAGGGCTATACGGTGGATGAGGCATCACTTCCCATCCTAACGCCAATAATTTTTGGCGAGTGACCAAAGATGTGTGTGGTCTGGCGTTGTCGTGATGGAAGATGACGCCTTTACGATTTGCCAGTTTTGACCACTTTTCCCTAATTTCTTTGTCCAATTCCATTAGCTGGCGACAGTAGACATCCGAATTGATGGTTTGGTTCCTTGGTAGCAGACCAAAATAAACAATACCTGTGAAATCCCACCAAACACTCAGCAAAACCTTCTTTTGATGAATATCGGCTTTTGATGTCGATTGCGCAGGCTCATCTCGCTTGCTCCATGATCTTTTTCGCACGACGTTATCGTAAACAACCCATTTTTCATCGCCCGTTATGATTCGCTTTAAAAATGGATCGGTAACGTTACGTTTCAGCAATGAATCGCAGATGGAAATTCGTTTGGCGAGATGCATTTCTTTCAACTTGTGGGGAACCCAAATATCGAGCTTATCAACATAACCAAGTTGTTTTAAATGTCTTTCAACGCTTGTATGTGATATGTGAAGCTTCTCTGCGATCTCTCGTGTCGTACTACGATTTCGATCGTTGCCTTTATTTTCGATTTCGATCATTGCCTTTATTTTGTCGTCGTCAACTTCAGTTGGGCGTCCAGACCGTGGTGCGTCTTCGAGATTAAAATCTCCGGAACGAAAACGAGAAAACCAATTCTGACATTGGCGTTCTTTTAGTGAGTCTTCACCATAAACCGCACATATTTTTTTCTGAGCTTGCACTGCGTTCTTACCTTTCCGGAAGTAAGAAAGTAAAATATGGCGAAAATGACCGTCTGGAATATCCATTTCAAATCAATGTAAAATACTAAATAAACAACAAAACTTAAAACTTTTTTTACTGAATAATCTATGAAATGTCAGCTGTCAAATACCATATACGGTCTGAAGTTTGCAATGGAGAAGAACTACTTAGAATGACTACAACCATCTTGCGGAAAAAAACGCAATGACTTTTGTGCCAACACAATATATAAGGAAAAGGCTTCAGAAAGTATAAAGAAGCATGAAAAGAATAATATTAGGAATAACAAGAAGAAAAGATAGAAAGACTATAGAGTGAATTGGAAAACAGATATTAATTATAGATTTTGTAACATTAGTAAACAACACGAAATAGACGAGGTATATTATAAAACCTGCAATTATGAGGCAATTAACATTATCAATTAAGAATCAAAAAGTACAAAAAAATAAGAAGAAAAACGTCGATTGACAGTTGTGGAAAAATATAAAAACATTACCTAAAAACTTGTAGAATAGAAAAAGGTCATTAAAAATTAAACAAATTTAAAAGTTTAAAAACAAATTTAAAAGTTACACAAACTTAATTTTAATGAATAGTTGATAGTGGCTCAAAACTATGTATGTATATATATATATATATATATATATATATATATATATATATATAATTAGTGTTTCTTTTTCAGTTCTAGATGAAAGCCTCTTTCAAAACTTTAAATTTCAGCGATCCAATATATATATTTTCTATTCCACATCGTTCTCTTTCAATACATACCGATAAATTTTCTCATGTTTTTATTAAATTTACCAATAGATCATTTCTTAAACTTTTTCATATTACTGGTTTCCCAATCAATAATTACTGTATATTCATAGTCTCTTACTATATGAATAGTACATATATTTGAAACTCTTTACTCTAATTATAATATTCATAACTTTGTTTCCTTTCGAATCCATTTATTTTTATTAACTCTACGAGATACTTCAAACATACACATTTCTATATTTATCTGTATTATCTGATGTTAAAATATTCTGGAATTTAAGACCAATGTATCATTACTACAATTGAGAAGAGGCAAGATATATCTATGAACTTTTTTAAAAAACATGGAGGAATATTTATTTTGCAAATTAACATGATCTTATGTTTATTCTCCTGTTTATTTCATCTATAAGTGATTTTTTTATATATATATATATATATATATATATATATATATATAAATTTATAATAAAGTATTTTTAACGCACTGTGCTGTTTTTTATTTTTTATAAAATATTGAAATTAATTTGTACATAACCAAGAAAACTTTATAATATGCTTTTCAAAACCAGTACACGTAACTTTCTCATATTTGTAATTAACTATTATCCTTTGGAAAACCTTCATGTAATATTAGCAGATATTCAACTAGTAGTGACTTAGACATTAGTAGAGGCCACAGCAGGCTTATATGTTACTCGTCACGTACATCCCACAATGTTGTAATTAGTTATTAAATATATTAAAATACAAACTACGAAATATACTCGGAAAGTTCGAGCAATTAACCTATTTCGAAATTATATACTTACTATGGGCGTACAATGTTTGGAACTAGGGGGAATATAATACAATATTACATTATTTGTATGCGTGTGTGTGTGTAACTGTGTAGTAATAGTTCATATCAAGGAAATACGCAGCATACTCGAGAGATAATTGTATGATTGTTTGTGGAACTTTGATAATTACATTATAAATCCATCTGAAATGAATACTTCACGTAGTCTCCACATATATGTATATGTACATGTATTATATGGAATAAATGATATTTACTTACATTAAAATTATGTCAAAATACGTGACAAATAGAACGAATTGCAAGAGACTTAAATCGTAGGATGTTTGACGACATTAAATAATTAACAGAGAAATATATAGAAATTAACACATCTTAAAATATTAATTTTCTTAAATTATAAAAGTGATAGTATTAATTTACATATTTATAAAATAAATATGTAGTTTTCTAAATATAACATATAGTATAAAGATTTTTTAGAGATAATTTAAGGTTATAATAACTAAACTTCATTTTTTTAACTTAACATCTTTTACAGAAATGTGATTTGACCAAATCTTTTATCATTCTGTTTATCTTAGTTTGTTTAATCCAAAAAACCTTTCAAATATATATATATATACACACACACACACACACACACATATATATATATATATATATATATACGAGGTCGTTTGATAAGTCCGTGTAAATTCCGATAGATGGCACCACTGGTGCATATCGAGGTTATTTTTAATTAGTAGCACCTCTTGGAAGAACACACATCAAGTTTCAGCCATATCGGTCTATTCCTATGTGTTTGACAATCGTTGGAATCAAGGAAATCGACAAATAATGGACGAAAAAGAATTTCGTGTGTTGATTAAATACTACTTCATTAAAGGCAAAACGCCTCAGGAGACTAAACAGAAGCTTGATAAACATTATGGTGACTCTGCACCTTCGATTAGTGCGGTTTATAAGTGGTTTCAACATTTTCGGAGTGCCCATATGAGCACAAGAGACGCTGAACGTTCTGGACGCCCTGTTGAGGTCATCACTCCAGAAATCATTGATAAAATCCATGATATGGTGATGGATGACAGAAGAGTGAAAGTGCGTGAGATTACTAGTGCTGTAGGCATCTCGTGTGAACGGGTACATAATATTTTGCACCAACATTTGGACATGAAAAAGCTATCCGCCAGGTGGGTGCCGTGATTGCTCACGATCGACCAAAACGGTCGATTGCTCACGGCCGCAAAACTAATGGAAATAGGGTTCCAAATCGTTTCACATCCCCCCTATTCTCCAGACTTGGCTCCATCGGACTATTATTTGTTCCCTAATATGAAGAAATGGCTCGCGGGAAAAAGATTTTATTCGAACGAGGAGGTGATTGCAGGAACGAATGACTATTTTACAGACTTGGACAAATCCTATTATTCGGAAGGGATCAACAAACTAGAGCAGCGTTGGATGAAGTGTATAAGCCTAAAAGGAGACTATGTTGAAAAATAAAAACGATTTATTGAAAAAAATGAAGCAGTTTTTATTTTTACACGGTCTTATCAAACAACCTCGTATATATATATATATATATATATATATATATATATATATATATATATATATACGAAGGTCGTTTGTTAAGTATGATAAAATTATTTATTGTTTAATTAAATTAATTAATTAATTAAATTAATTTTTTCAATTTAGTTTTTTTTACTTTTTGACCATACTTATCAAACGACCTCGTGTATATATTTATATATATATATAAATATATATAAAACAGCAGAATTTTTTTTATTTACTACTGAATGTAGATCTCTAAATTTTCTATTTCTAGCAATATTATATTTTTCTATTTCATTCAACACTGACAAAATTTCACATATCACTATTCCATTTATTTTTGGATCTATTTTTGGGTCCTATTTATTTCTAAGTTCACAATCAATAATTTATGTAGTCCATTAATGGTGTTTTCAATATCTTAAAAGCTTATATCAGCTCAGTGCTGGGTAAAAACCCCATCGAATGCTATTAGATCATCTTAAATGTTTCTCAAGATTCTTCTATTGTTTCAGGGCTAATTTCACTCAACCTACACGTCCATTATACTTCGTAATTGAATTCCTCCCATCTTTAATATGGTCTATTCCTTGATCTCGTTTTGTCTTTTGGTAGCCATTTCATAATTATTATTACCTATTTATTGCCTTTTCTTCTTGATATATGTTTTGTTCATACTCATTTTTTCTTGCTCTCTCTCTCTCTCTCTCTCTCTCTCTCTCTCTCTCTATATATATATATATATATATATATATATATATATATATATCAGTAAAAAGCAAACGTCAATCACAAACTAAATTTATAAATCTGATATATGACGCAAGCTAGAAACGTGATCATCATAGATAATAATTCAGATAAAAAGTCATTCAGATGATCGATCTTCGAATAATTGATATCCTACTGTATAATAAAAAACTATGCATTTTTTCACGTTTTACGACTGAAATAATTACGAGTGTACGTATTATGAGTAAGATTTCGAAATCTGAATCTATTTGGAACGTTTTAACAACTGTTGTCTGTTAAATAATGATAGATAAAGTAGATTCGTGATTTAAGTTGTAGATACTAGATTGATTAATAGAATGACGATGACGTTTCGAAACAGGAAATGTTTCACAATTTTTTTTTAGAGATGTAAATAAGGAATATAAATGAATGTTAACATTTGAAAATACATTTATTATAACTTTTCTCATCAATATAAATATAAAACATATTTGATATATGTGTAATATATATGTAACATATAAGAGAGAATATTTCATTCTTAAAGTGATGTATTAAAAAATATGTTAAGAAAAAATTCAAGCAAAAGTAAAAATTAAATACTGATATATGTTATTGAAATATATTATAATTGTATGTGCAAATTTTGAAGTGAATTTTATTTCATTGCATGAAAAACTAGTCAAAGGTAAACATGGAATTAAAAAATGTGTGTAGATTAAAATAACTAATGCAATTTTTAATGTTATTTGTATTTTTTAATAAAAAAAAAATAAAACGAATAAAGGTAGTTTTTTTTAATTCATTTGAATGAATGAAATTTTTTTTAAAGGAAAGCTTTATTCCGATTTAAAATTATTTGAATACTTCCTTCGTTAAAAAATGTTCATCCTTAAAAATCCACAATTTAAAAATGGCTCTTCACACATTTCCAAATAACAATAAGTGTCTGAAACCAGGCCAAAAGAATAGAAATGTTGCAGTCTAATAATATCCAAATGCAAATCTCATAGCGTCGATAGTTGCAGAGTCATAAAGGGAATAACGTTTGTGACGATATTATGGAACCTTTTTACTAATCCTCCCCATTAGTTCTGGATAGATGAGTTAGAATGAGATTCAGGATAGGGATCGTCTGTTTTTAAGACTGTAATAAGATAAACGTTTATATACGTATAGTTTATGTGTATAGTTAACTCCTTATTTCTTTGAATTTAAATTTTCAATTTAATTTACTATCCATGAGAGTTTTATTGGAGTAATTATATAATATAATAAATAAATTGTATATTTTTTATTTTGTATTCATTCATAGTTTAATCTTACATAATTGAAAAATATATTCAAATAAAACAATTTTAACAGAGTATTATAAAAAACGCAAGTTTTTATATCTCATTAACCGTAAATTGAAATATAAGTGAAAAAGGAGATTCATTTCGAAAAGATATTATATAAAAATATAAGAAAATGTTTGTATTGTAAACTTACATATTTTTCTTTTGTATTTTTTCATTACTTGATACATTTCTAAAGACGTATTTTCATATATAACAGAATAATTTCAATTAATAAGAAATGAGAATAAATTGAAATTAAAAACATGCTTTATATAAAAAAGTATGTTATATATAAAAACTATTTTATTAAGAAAATATCATTATATATTTTCTTACATTGCAATTATGTACTCTAGTATATATATATATATATATATATATATATATATATATATATATATAAATTGTTTGAAAAGTTCGTTCGTTTTTTAAAGTTAAGTTCAAAGTTTGTAGTTTTTTTTAAATTTATATATCAATGTATAAATCATTTGTATCGACGACTTATCGTCGTCTTTCAGACATCTTCTATGCAAATTTTATAATTGGAAATATAATTATATAATGTTATTATAATTGTATCAAAATGTTCAACAAAAAATTAATAACCAAGAAAATACAACGTTTTTACGTCCAATTATGCACTTGGAATTTCTATATTTTTAGTAATTTTTATAATTAATGTTAAAAATTTTAACATACGTGTTTACACACACACACATATATATATCTGTATTTTTTTTATTTATTCAGTTTCGATTTTTATTTTTTAAATATCATTTATCAACGAAATGAGAATAGATCTTATGTTATTTTAAAAAGGTGCTTATAAATAAACATTACATTTAAAAATAAGTGTTATTTTTAACTATTTAATTTTGGTTTATATATTTATGAATATTATATTTTTAGTAGGAAATACACACACACATATGTATATATATATATATATATATATATATATATATATATATATTTATTGTGTAAGTATGCAAACAAAACCTGGATATATTTGTATTTTCGATTTACGTACCACAAAAATGTGTATGTATATATTTGAATGGAATGTTAATGAAGGTCTGGAACGTCAAACTCTGAAGGAAAGAATGGGTTACCGTAGAGAAACTGGTATTTCGTAATGAACAATTTATATATGAAAATTGTTTTAAATCTATTATTAAAACGAAACGTTTTCACAAGATAAATAATTAGATTAATTCTACTGAATAATATCAGTAACGAATAGATATAAGTGTTCTTATTATTTTATATATATATATATATATATATATATATATATATATATATATATATATAGATATATAATGCGTGTATGTCTGATATTGAAGTATTCGGTAGTTTTGATAAAAAATTTCAATGATTTTTATTTAAAAATCATGTAAAAATGTTGTGTTACATGATATTTAATATACGAGTATACGATCTAATATTTTTACTAATATTAGCGAGTGAATGTTCACCCCAAAATTACAAGATATTGAAAAAGTATTTAATAATTATTTATCGAAGCCTTTAAATGTCTTTCATTTATTTTGTATACTTTCATGAAAATAATTTAGAAATTATTATACTTAATTAAAAATCATTTCCACTTTCAAACTAAAAACATTTTCCTATATTTGTAAGAATTTGTAGTATTTTAGTTTTCTTAATAAAAAATAATTAAATAATATTTATTAGTATACACTAACCAATAATGATTCAATATATAAAACGAGTTGAAAAAGTCAGTAAGACATAATTTCAATAAAAAATTATTAATTATAAGAACTTAAATTGTTTTCATTTCTCTAAACCTATTTTAAATGCAAAATATTTTTATAATTAATACTTTTATTTGATTTGTTTAACATCTTTCTACTACTAAATATAACAAAGTTGTATTCTTGAGGCAGATCTTATGATATTTTAGTAATTATTTTTTTATCTCTTTTTTAAATATTTTCGTTAAACGGTTTCTTTATTTTAGTACTACTTTACTTTTTTTAATAACAGAGGATTTTATTACATTCAACATCATTAAAATGTTTACTAACTTTATAATTTCGCAGAATTTATCATAGGAAAATCTCTTAATTTGAGAAAATATTTTAAATATACAATTTGTTGGATTTAGACTATGAAATGACGTTGAATCCGCAATTAAATTAATGATAAAATTTAATATCAAAATCAACTACAATGAAGAATAAATTTAAATTATATTGTATTGTGTGAAAGAGTATAGTTATCTGCACTTGATTGTGCTAAACAAATAATAAAATACAATTAAAATAAAATTTAGGATTGCATAAAATAATAAGACTTACAATTACTGTCAATTAGCAATATTATTTTTTTTATTTTTTTTTCGAATTCTCATTTATTTTACTTTCATATAATAATAGAACATATTGTTCTTTGTTGGAAAAAATAATATTTGTTTGAGATGAAATTTATTATATATTTTTATTTATTGATAGGGGTTTGGGTAATATTCCAAAATAACAAAACTATGAGCTTTGATAAAAAAATAAAGAACACTTTAATTTTTAGTTACATATATATAAATATACACACACACACACACACACACACATATATATATATATATATATATATATATGTGTGTGTGTGTGTGTGTGTGTGTGTGTATAAAACAGAGGAAGAAATATTTAAAACATAAATCGCATTTCAGTAAACAAGATCAAATAAAATATGGAATGACAACCACGTAGAACCAACTATTTTAAAACATAAATAGTAGTGAAGTTATATCGAGTGTTTCCAGGAAAAAAGGTAGTAGCAAATAAAAAAGAAAATACAAACACTTGCGATCGCAAATGTCGAAAAATAGAAAAGCTATATCAGCTCTATATCTTATTTGCTGTCTGAAACATATAATAAAGAAATTAAGTTCGGTTAGTTGGATATACGTTTTGAGTTAATGAAACAAGATATACAGAGGCAAATTGTATTATCTTTCAATTTATATCGTACTGATGATACTAGCTTCATACATAATTAAATTGAAAATAATATAGCTGTCTATATATCCACATACACCCACACACACACACACACACACATATATATATATATATATATATATATGTATGGATGTATTTTATATATAGATGAAAGTTATTGAACTACATATACATTCGAACATACATATATATATATATATATATATATATATATATATATAAACATATGTATATGCGATTGATATGTTTTTTTTACAATTCTATAGTATTGTTTTTACAAAATATATCCCACGGATTTGTATTCCGTTCGAATAGAATACACCGGCTTTAGAAGATTTATTTTTTGTGCCATGTTTATAAAATACACTGAAAAAGATGTGGTGCGATTAAAAAGTTCAATTACTGATTTAATACATCTGAAATGATTAATTTAATATATAAATTATTTTGACAGGAGATTCCAATGTATTAGAAATTTTAAAAATATTTCAGTTCTAAGAAGTTATTGATATTTATAACAATTAATTTGACATATTAGGAAATTTTTATCTGTAATTTCTAAGTACAGTAAAATTACATTAAAATAATACTAAAATTTAAAAAATTAAAATATGTATTGTTTAGAACTACAACCGTAACTTAAAATAAATATAGTATTTTTTCTTCAGAAAATATTTAGACATTAACATTACTTTTTAAATAAGTTATTAATTGTTTACTGATTTTAAAATTTAATAATTTTAAAATTTATGTTAATTACCATATTTATATATAAATATGATTAATTCACATTCTTTTTAAGTTCATTCAAATTTGAAAAAAAATAATAATGTCAACATAAAATAATAAGGACACATTTAAAATGATTAAATATTTCACCATTTACTTTCACGCTTTTATATTTCCTAGTTAAGTGTCTTAACACATATTCGTCCGCTTGACGAAAATTCGTCATCTTCCAGAGAATCACCCACAGCCAAATGACGAAAATTCGTCATTTGTATATTACAGAGAATAATTGATTTTTGTTCTCTTAATTCTGAGTATATTAAATTATAATTTTAACCAAACAGAGATAATGCCATGAGAGAACTGATTTTAGCTTCAGTTGCATCGCATAACGGTGCAAATGTAATCAAAAACAAAGTAAAACTGTATAAGTCGGTATTGGGTATAAAAGAATTTTATTCAAAGTTTAAGCGCTCGGGTGTTCGAATAACTAAACAAATTTAGTTGTATTATTGTTAATTTTTTACCCTTTCTTATCAAATAATAAAATATACCTAAAATGGAAGACAAAAATGAAATATATGCAGGCATTTTATCTGATTTTTCACAAACTAATTTTGATAATAATGATAGTGACAGTATGTGACTTTTGCAACATTCCTCTTCATACTGGCACATGTTTTGAACAGTACCATTCACTGAAAAATTATTAATTATTTATAAAATTAAAGACTCAAAAATAATGTATTTCATCTAGAAAAAAGAGAATAATAACTTTGTGTTTTTAGAAATTCATTTAAACTTTTTTATGAATTTAATTGTTTTTTAACTAAGAAAAGCCAAAAAAAAAATAAAAATTTATATATAAAGATAAATTTGTTTTATATCATTTTCCAAGATTTCACTGAAAAATATATGATTTCTAACAAGTTACATTAGTTTTATATAGACCATATCATTTCTACAGATAGTGTCAAAAAATGCCGGCATTTGGTGAATGGCGGTGCAAAAAGTTACCCGACGAATATGTGTTAAATATTCTTTTAACGTCGCTGTAAATAGAACTTTAGTGATATTGTATCATTCTGTCTGATTCAATAATTATTAATTTTTTTATTTTCTTATGCAAAGAATTTTTATAAATATTTTTTATAAAAGTTCAATATATGTTTCTTCAATTACTTGATTTTTCAATGCTTAACATATATATTATATATATATATATATATATATATATATATATATATATATATATGATACAGTGATATATCTTCAGAAAGATGATGTACCTTTATAAATTTCAATTCAACTTGCAAAGGAACAGCGTTCGTTGCATTTGCATAAGATTATGTAAAGTAAATATAGTTTGCCTCTAGATGTTTGTACGACGATGTTTCATACGATAAATGTGTTTGTTATTTTATTTGTAAATATCATCGTACGTTCACTAAGATAGGTATTAGATATGTATTTATTGTAAATTTACTCCATATTGACGTGTATATATACACACATACATGAATTAATCATATGTGTATATACGAAAAGCATCCACTTGTATTCTTGGCACTGGTTTAGAATTCGTGAACTACACTTCAAAAGTATGTGTAAACAGATCTTGAACAGTGAATAAAGTTGGATACGGTTTGCTGTGCTACGAATTTATGTATGCCATTTTTGATAATGCATGGACTAGTTTTACTTTACAATATCATCTGATATATATAAACTCCCATTTTAAAAAGTGCTACAAAACAAGAGCTGTTTTCAAGAGATAAATTTTCATCTTTAAACTTTTCTAAACATAAATATTAGAATTAAATCAAAAACACTACACAACATTTTACTTCTAATGATTGTCAAAAATGATACTTGTAATGATAATCGTTAATATGATTTTTATTTGTTTCTATTTTTAAACAAATTGAAAATATGTTAATAATAATAATACTCTGACGTGTGATTTTTTAATAGAGGTTAACGAAAATCTGATAATGGAATATTTTGTAACTTTCTAATATAACATGTCTTCTGATATTAAATTATCAGCAGTTAAAAATTAACTTCAATAATCAAACATTTTCATGAGTAAATATAGTTTTAATTACTTATAATTCATTTATTAACATCTCATAAAATTATTAAACATTTTATTTCAAAATTTATTATTAACATAGTATATCACAAATGTATTATATCATTGAGCATATCTAATAAAAGCTAATCATTTAATTAACTTTAAATTGATATGAATAATGTTGTGTGTATTTTTATTAGATTTTTTTAAACAAAATAAAGCAATAAAAAATCAGCTCAATATGTTGTTAACAGTTTTTTTGTATTTATGTTTTTAACTGATATAAAATAACATTTACATGCATTGTAGAGAGTATAACAAATTAAATTGTAGTAATATTGCTACAAATTTAATTTATCGAAATTGCTAACGTAGAAATTTAACTTTACAGAACTGGCAAGTTGTAACCATCAAGAGTATTGTTTTATATGTCCACAGTTTGAAAATGTGGATACTTATATTATATAGAGTGAGATTGGTGTAGAGGTTTATAATAACACAAACATTTTTTAAAAAATGTACAAATGAATTAGCTAAATGAATATTACCTGTAAAAGATTAATAAATAGTAAATTAAAATTGTAAAAGCACTGTATTTATTTTTGGATAGACATTGTATTTAATTAATTTTTATACAAATAAATCATTCATTCTAAAACTATAAGATTTTAGTGATAAATAAGCATTTATAATTCACTCTATTCATCAATTAGAATTTAAATGATCATAATATGATCCTCTACAGCAGGGGTCGGCAACCTTTTTTGTCTGTGATTATTAAGAAGACGTTTCGGGTCAGTGGTATTTTCATTTTAAAACAGTCTTTTAGTGAATAATAAGATACATTTTATTGGGAAAATAATTACAAGATGCTTTTAAAACATAAAAATTCAAAATTATAATTGTAATTACTATAAAAAAAATATAATTGTCAAATTTTAGTTCATTAATTTATGAACTTTATTTATAAACGTTCTCTTCGTGTTTAATGGCTCCCCTGATGCTGAATTTGTGATGTCAATTTAATCAAGTCTGGTTTATGATTAATCATCTTGAGACAAATAGAAGCGTCTGAATTTTCGGTAGTTAAGGTGCTCCTAATCTTACTTAAAATAAATTTCATATGTGAAAATATTTACTCGCATTTATAAGTAGAACCGAACGCGGACAAAATGGTAAAACTAATTTTTTTCAAAGATGAAAATTTCGTAGGAAGTGATGCCCAACACGTTGATATCAGAAGAAGATGATTATCTTTCGTTTTTTATAAATCTTTTAGCAATGTCTTGAATTTATACGTCCACAACGTTGGACTTTTAAAATCAATCACTTCTGAACTTAAATTGTCAATTTCAAGATATTTAAAATACTGAAAATCTAAACTATTTTTGTCTATTTCGTCGGGCTTTATTATAAATGTCAATATTTTACCGTACTACTTAACACTTTGAAATCTACTTTCAATTTCACTTCTAATGTTAAAAATTCAACTTTCGAACATATTTAGATTGCTTTCATTGATATTTTTTTCATATTGGCTTTTTTTAACAAAGGAAAGAAAAGAAATATTTTAGTTTTTATGTCAGTTTCAAATAATATTAATTTTGAAGAATTTGTTTGATAATTTATTTCTATATATTATAGTTCATTTGCGGAACTCAAATGGGTCACTTGGTGACCCGCGGGTCATAGGTTGCCGACCTCTGCTCTCGAGTAGCATTATAAAATATAATAGCATGACTATTGAAATGTATATTAACGAATAAAGTAAGTAATAAGTTTTTATTAAATGCTTTTAACATGTTTATGTGTTGAAGAGAATGGTCCATTTGTGCAAAAATGTTAATGTACTTTCATAAATTTGTTTAAATTCAATCCGAGTATAATTTAAGTGACCTTTCAACATTTTCAACTCTATGAATTCGCAATTATATTTCCGTACATTTACAAAAATATGTCTTTAATTTTTAATATTTATGAAACACTGGCGGATAATGTAATGTTTTTTTTTGTTATTTATACAAAAAGCGATAAACTATTAAATATTAAATTTTCGGTAAATAGTAATATAATTCTTGTAGTTTTTGCAGTATAATGTTAGCTTATAATTTAGTGCTGTTGTAATAGCATTAAAACCGTCTGGCGCGTTCCAGATACATGTATTATATTACAGTTGAGAGTTTAATGAGATTCTTTTTCTATATAAAATAGTAGAAGTAATTAGTATATATTTTTAGAAAAATAAAAAAGGTTATGAATCCATAACTTATAGAATATTTTAAAAATTATTCAGATCAATATAATATTCTAAATTTATTTTTAACATCAATTTCTGGAATATGTAATAAAGATATGATTTTAATTCATCATAAAAGCAATCTACACATATTTACATATATATTATATTATACGTTTTGAAACAAACATATTAGTAACAATTTTAATGATATATAAGTTTAAACACATTCCAAACAAATCTGTAATTCAAATCGAATACCCTGTAAATAGCGTACACTAATGCAGTGTTAAAATGCAAACTAACTTCGATTTATCATAACATAAATGTATACACTGTTTGTTCAAAATTTAAATATTTAAAATAGTTAAATCGTACCAGATTTTGTATATTAATTCAGGTATTATTCTTAATACGAATAAAATAAATACCACAACAATAATATCAAGAAATAGAACAGAATGTTGCTGATATTTATATCACTGTACATTAGAAGTAAATTGTTACACTATTTTGTAATTTATATAAATAAAAGTATTAATTTAGTGATATCAGGATGAATGTTAATTTATTCTTTAATTATAAATTTATGGTTATTCATATTTATGAAGAATATAAAGATGTAATATGCACTTGCATAATTATTGACACGAAAAATAACTTAGAACACAATCTGTCCAGAGAATTATTTAATTTTTTTCATATACAAAATTATCAAATTTTAGTAATAAAGAATGTGAATACTATTTGTTTTGGAACTGTGGCGAATTCACTTTCACACAAATGAACTATCACACCCAGTACTACAAAATATTAAAAAGTGTTTAAAATTTTATAGCACAACGCTTTAATGATAATGGCATCTCCATCGAAATATACATTAGCTTGTTTGAAATAAATAAAATGAACAATAAGTAATTATTGATCATTTTTTAATATCTTATGGTGCTGAGAATGATAATTCATTTGTGTGAAAAATAAATATGAATAATAACAAAAAATTGACTATTATGACATTTCTGCTTTCATGTTTCACTCTTTAAATCCAATTTTTTATTCAATTTCTTCCTAATTTTTCCCTATTCTTTTCAATCTTAAAAGTTGTATTTGTTTTCATCTATGAAAATTACGTTCGTACATAACAGATGTATTTCTGTATTTTTTAGTAAACTCTACACGTTTCTTCCTACTGTTATATTAACATATTCTTATACATTTATTATTAAAATAATGTTTGAGGATACTGTATTCTTTGTCGATACGAATTATTAACTTTTATCAAATTGAAATTTAACATATTTTTTATCGTAATATTAGGAAAAATAAAAAAACAGCAAGAGTTAGGGACTATAACAAATATATATATATATATATTTATATATTATATATATATATATATATATATATATATATATATATATATATATATATATATATATATATATATATATATATACCTATATATATATATATATATATATATATATATATATATATATATATATATATATATATATATATATATATATATATATATATATATATATATATATATATATATATATATATATATATATATATATATATATATATATATATATATTATATATAAAGATATATAGTATATCTATATATTATATATATATATATATATATATATAATATTTTATGAAAATATATAATGGAACAATATTAATTTACATAAAAATCTATTACATTACTGAGAAAAAATAAACAGGCAGTTATATATAACATAAATACCTGTTACATATATACATAAATAATGTATATACATACATATATCATATATATATATATATATATATATATATATATATATATATATATATATATACATATATATATATATATATATATATATATATATATATATATATATATATACATATATATATATATATATATATATATATATATATATATATATATATATATATATATATATATATATATATATATATATATATATATATATATATATATGTGTGTGTGTGTGTGTGTGTGTGTAAGTATATACGAATATAATCCGCTTAGTGAAATATTTCCATCGAATTTTAAGAAAGGTTTTTTTTAAGTATTGAATTCCTTACGGATTATACAAAATGATATTCCGAAATTAATTTGAAACGATTGCACACAAAAAAATACGGTAAGGCTTTCAACGAATTGTATATATGCTCTGGTTAATTGACTCGTATCGATCGAACCGATTCTGTTCCGGCTGTTTTCTTGATTCGTAAACGTCAATGATTTTAATAATTTCAGATATCAGACGGGTATCAAATATCGACATATATTTATTGTAACAAGAATTCATTGAAACTGTAAGAAATCGAGATTATATTTAATGGAAACCAGTGATATTGTGAAGAGGAATTACTTGGCTGAACAGCATACATATTATCGTTTACTAATTGTATTAATTTATTTTATTTATATAAAACAATTCTATTGGTAGGTAAATACTTATTATCTATAGATATATTCTTCAATACATACACAAAATATATATGAATGTATCTGTATGTGTTCTAAAAGGTCGGTATCGACAGAAAAAGATCGTTTTTTATTTACAATTAAAAATAAAATTAACATTGGTTGATACAGTGACGATTTTTTTTTTTTTGGAAATCGTCAAGAATAAACATTGGGAAAAAAGTTATATGTGAACAAATCCGTAATGTAAAACTACACTGTGTGATAGTGGATTTTTTCAATATAAATGAATTCATGTGTAATTTTTTCAGTTTCATCTCTGAGGACTACTAAGGAATATCATCATTTCATTAACCAATATTAATGCGATTTTTTACCTTTAAAGAAAAAATATTTTTATGGATTCATTATGGATGTTAGATAACTGTGTATGTGTGCGTGTGTGTGTATACATATATATATATATATATATATATATATATATATATATAAATATTTTTTGTAATATTTAATTATTTAAGTAAGAAAATATAATACACAGAGTAAAATTTGAATTTGTATAGTTTGATATTAATGCAAATTATTTAACCCAATTCCTCTTTATAACGTCAAAAACTACTAAGAACTTCAAAATATAATGATTAGATGCGAAAAATCACCTTTTTAAAGAAATGAATTTATATTACAAAATTTTATAAGGAAATTATTTTATATTTATGTAAGAGATGTAAGAATTATAAATTTATCAACAAGAGAAATTTGAATTTATATATATATATATATAAACAAAAATAGAAAAAATCAAATTTTTCTCTTTAATAATTTCTCTTTATGATGTAAATTACTTTTAAGTAATTGTTTTTTATTAGTCATCGTGGTGATTTACATTATATAGGGTCATCCAAATGTGACGTCTAGATTTGTGTTTTATTAAAAAAAAACTCATATTTAGCCTATATAGGTGTTTCTTTTTAATAAAACACAAATCTAGGCGTCACATTTGGATGATCCTATATTACAAGAAGGATTAAAATATTTATGGAGAAACAGTAATTATAATCATTTTTGTCTCTATATTCTTAACTCTATAAATATAAATATATATATATATATATATATATATATATATATATAACATTTAGTTTTATTTATTGCATTGTATCTACTCATGGGTTAAAATTTCTGATACTTCTGTATATACAAATAGTACATTTCAGAAGTAGAAAAGTTTACAATGAAACCTGCATAATATTTATATTGAGTTTTGTATACATATGTACTCCTGACCGTTTTTATCACCATTTCATTTTACACTCGATCAGTGTTTCCAGCATCACAGATAGATATTCTACCGCATGCTATATTGACGATGATAACGCCCGATTAAATTCAAAATAGATCAAAAGGCGTACATGTGTTACACACATCGCAGAACATAAATACAATACACAGATGTACGTGTGAGTATATGTGTATGTGTATATATATATATATATATATATATATATATATATATATATATACACACACACACACATATGTGGGTGTGTACATATGTATATGTTTCATATATGTGAGTGTATACATACATGATATCTAACTCATTCAGTTTAGGATTTGTGCTTCGACGGGATTCGAATTAAGGTCTTTAGTGAAACGTACATCGTTGTCCTTTTGATGTATCTCTGATTACAGATACGTTTATTTGAACTTCAACTGGGGAGTAAACATTTCTTTGAGTCGTTTCACGAGTATTGTTCTTGTTTTCGTGCTTGGAAATATACGCTTGCTTTCCATTGTCGCTGTTCTCCCAATTGTAAGATGAAAATCGTTCGTTCGGAGTACGAATTTATTACACTACTACACGCTGATGAATTGTTATTGTAACAAGGTACAGTTTTAGAGACTATCGTGTGTGTAATACGAATAGTTATTTATGTTTTGGATGAAACGTGTTATATCGAGCGAATGTTGAAAGGGACGAATTTAGTGAAAACTTCGAATGTAGTTATTGAAACTTAGAAATGTGGGCGTGTTTGAAATTAATTTTACTTTCTAATATTTAATTAAAAATATCAAAATAATATACATAATATCACAGTTTTTTCTAAATTGACATCATCTCATATTTAATTTCTTGTTCACTTCATCTATAAACATGTTTTTAGAGTTAATGAGTTGTTTCAGATACACAATATTTTCAACTTCTTCTATTTCTATTTCTTTTAGTTTGATTATTCTATGATCTGAAAATTTATTGAAAATTACTCTTATCTTACTAAGGTTCATCATAAAATCAATTTTTGATTTATCTAATTCTTCTATTATTTCTTAAAGTTCATCTGGGCTTGTTGGAAAAAATAATGTTATCAGCAAATTCCAAGTGATTAAGTATCTCTTTATTCATTTTTATTCCTCTAGATTCCTAATTTAGTACCTCAAATATTTCTTTGAAAGTAGATGTAAATAGTTTTGGAATATTGTATCGTCTTATCTCACTCTTTTCATAATTTTAAACTTCCTTCTTTCTTCCTATATTTGTACAAAGGGTGTAGTATTTTTATAAATGTTTCCTAAAAGTTCCATGTATGCTTCTTCAATTTCTTGATTTATCAATGCATTTAATATCATTGACATACTGACTGAGTCAAAGGCTTATTTTAAAAAACCTATTTATTTTAAAACACATTTCACCTAAAACCTTTTGTATAATCAAAGTTCGGATACTTTTGGGTCAAATCATGCATAAAATTAAGTATCGAGTTTTTTTATTTGTAATGTAGAATTTTTATGAACAAAATAAAATGCTACTTATAAGTTTTCAAGCTAAATTATTAAAGAAAATATAACCTATTTCATTTTATCAATTATTATATATAGATTATAAAATCAAAATGTCTTTGTTGAAAAAATCTTAATTTTTTGTTAACATTAATTCTTAAAAGACTTTGATGATATTGGGAGATTTAAGAAGTATTTATTGTGAAATTCTCTGAAATATCCGGAAATAAGGGCGATGCAGCCAAATTTCATATACTTTGAAATAAGTTCGACATATGTATACAATGATATAACTTTGACAGTTTTTATATCATAATCTACGAAATATGTCTAACGTTGACATCAAGAAATATGATACTGTATCTGTTCACCAATATAGTCTGTTTTTTTATTAAGTTTTTTATGTATATTTTCATTTTTCGTACAATACTTCACTGCACTAAATGTTTTGGTATTATTAAAAAAATAATAATAAATGATTCAAGTTGAGGAAACTTTAATCTATCATAGAAGTGTTCAGATATACTCGTATAATACTCTTTATTGAAGAACTTTCAAAATTCAGTTAAGGTTTTAAAAAATTAATTAAACGAAAGAAAAAATGTAATAAAATTCACATTGTAAAAACAAATTCCTTGTTATCAGAATTACAATCTTAAGAAGAAGTATTATTATTATTATTTATTGATTGTAGTTATTAAAGAAATATTAATTTTTAACTAATAATTAAAATGAAACCATTTATTATTTTTATGGACATGAATATATTATGAATGATTGATATTAAATATTTTTATAATTATCAATATATTATAAAACAAGTATATTATTGATAAATTGAAATGGAAATAAGTATTGTATATAGCAATTATCTTAAATAAAATTAAAATATACAAATATTGAAAATAAACGATTTATTTAAAGGAATAAAATATGTCGTTGTTTTTTCTCAAAAAAATATATCGCCTGAATTTATATTTTATTTATGTTTGATATAAATCATTCAACCTATTATAAAATATAAATTTATAAAAACATTCTCTTTCTGTTATAATAAATCATGTAACAAGTTGAAAACCAATAAATAATATTTAATTATATTCGTTGAAAAATGTACAGTTTGACGAAACTTTTTATATAAAATTGTATTTAAGTGAATAGATGAAAAACAATATTATATTTTCACAATTTTGGCAATTATCCAATATATATGTTCATGATTCAACAGATCAACAAGTTGGATTTGAATAAATCATTGTTTATTCAAAAATAGTTTTACTTGTGTGAGTCACAACTGTTGAATATTATAATTAGAGATAAAAAATCTTTCAGGAAATAACAGTACATTTCAAAAGACTGATATTCGAAATAATTTATAAAAATTTAAAGAACAAATCTGAATTTTCGTAATAAATGTATTGAAGTTTCTCTTGTAATATTAGAAGTTATTAATTGATTATAAATAATTTAAAACAGTTTGTAATAAATTGTGTGTAATCAAAAATTACTTGCAAGATTAAATATTAGTAAATAATTCTCTCTCTCTCTTTATATATATATATATATATATTCAGAACTTAAATCTGAATTAATATTTATGTCAACGAAGTTTGAAATTTCTTATTATGTTGAATTTATCGACTTCCTGGGAAAAAAGCATGTAATATCAATCGTTATCGGTAGTTGTCGCGTTATTTGAAACCAATTACTATCGAACTAAAAGATGACAGCTTCTTTAGATAGGATGAACTTATATATCAAATGAAATCTATATATAAAATTATATATATATATATACATGATAATTTTAAATTAAATTTGTGGTATTATTAGACATATATTTGCTTTAAATGATAAATTTTTAGTATTTAAGTAAAGGTATTTTTTTATAATAAAATATGTATATAAAAATAATATTTCTTATAAAAATGAATAGCAAAATAAAAATTACGATTTGTTATATCAATGAAATGTATTTTGGTTGTAAAGTTAATATTAATTAATTTTTTAATAAGAGATTTGTTTACCATTTTAAATTTTTTCAAGTAAATTAAAGTATCAATATTACTGAATTTTCAACAATTTAGTTAACAATATTATAATGATTTTTTTATGAATATTAAAATAATTATTTGATACATAAATATTATTTTTAACAGCGACAAACAAAATATTTTTTTTAAATAGTATTGATAGTTTCAAATTTGAATTAAGTTTAGATTTTAATTCAAATGAAAATATGTAATGAATATTTATTAGAAAGGAATATAATTATTCAAATTAAAAATTGTGAAAATTAGACAAGGGAATTCTCTCAATTCATAAAGATATTTTTGAACAATTTTAAATAAATATTTTAATAAAAAATAAAAGACTTAAAATATATTTACAATTAGGAATTACATTTTCAAATTTATTTTACTATTTAAATAACACAAACTTCTAATATCTAAATCTCAATGTGGTTAATAAAATTATAAAATCTATACTTAAAGGGCGTGTTGCTGTAATTAAAACCGATAATTGTTATGCGATTGAACAATAATAATATTAACTTAAATATTAATTAATATTTAGTTGCATAGGATATTGGATTTAATATTAAGTTAATAATATTAAATTAGATAATTATTTCTTTAGAAATGCATGACCTTGTCACTGTGTGCTTCAATGTCATGTAGTACTATACCAGGGATAGTATTGTATTTTACTCCTGACAGGGCTTTCCATCCCAAAAAGGTTAAAAAATAAAAGACACTAATTTTTTTGATCCATTCGGTTCTCATTCTATTTTTACATTATATATATATATATATATATATATATATATATGTATATAATTTGAATAAATATGTAATATAACAGCAGATTGACGTGATTTAAATTTAAATTGAAATAAAGACATTTATGTCTGTTTAATATTTACGAAACAGCGTCTCAAAACAGAATCAAATTTGTATCGAACGTGTTTTTATATTATATATTAATAAAATAACATTGAGATTCTCAACGTAATATGAAATTTGTTTAAAAACGTACGTTTGCCCTCCGGTCCTAAAAACGAAATTAATTAACACACCGTCGATTCGAACATTTAAAACAGACCTTATACATACAATATAACATACATACACACTTACGGACATGAATAGCAAGTTCATTGGCGACGGTTCTGTTAAAAGAGTCCATAGGCAATAATAAAAGTTAAACATATCGTGCCAGCTTAGTACGGAACAAATCTGTTAAATTAAAGATAACGTCACGTTATTCATTATGTATGTACCAATTATGTGTTCAGGCAAAGTCATATAGACCGTTTGTAAAAAGCTGCTAGTGCTACTGAAATGTCCAAAGATTAAATCAATGGAAACGCAACGGTCCATGTGTTAGATATTTTCGTATGTGTATTTGTATGTTTTATTTAGATAATATTTCATATCGTTGTTGTATTGATTTATTATATTCGACTAGAAAGGCGTGCGCGGTTTTTTCATACTAGACACGATGAAAAATGCTCTTCGGTCTGGAGTGAGATAAATGAGACATAATTGCATGACATTTGTTTGACATTTTTTATGCGAACTGTCGAAAAAGGTTTATCTGTCATATCAGTATAAATCTGCTTGTATATGGTTAGATCATATCGGATATTTTTTTATCAGTATTTTTGATTGTAAAATTTACATACACAGACGTTCATATAGGACAATTCGTATGAGTTATTTAAATGGTTATTTTTGTTATTTTTAGACAATGGAATTTTGGTAAAATATACAAAAAAAGACTTTATATCAATAAAAAATTTCAAATGTATTTATTATTTTTTCACTCTCAGAAATTTTAGTAATAAAACTCTTGTAATTCATACTATTATTTAATCATAATTAAGTTAATTCAATAACTGAAATAAACATTTTTTACTCGATAATCATTTACTGTTTGCTTTATTCGGTAATACACATTTTAAAAGCCATGCTGTTGGAATTTTGGAATCAAATTCAGTTACAAAAACGTGACACATAAAAAGAATTAAAAAATTACTCGTTTTGTACTTAACAGATATTTCATTTGGAAGAGTTTGGAAAGTAGACGAATGCTCATTACTTTAGTTAGCCTATTTAAATATTTAAGGAGATATCCGGCATAGAATAATTTTAATCAAAGAACAATTGCGTATTTTGTATGACAAAAATGATCATCCGATAAAAGTTAAACTGACAAATTACAAAAAAAGTTGAGAAAAATTAAATCTTTCATAGATATTCTTGGATTTAGAATGGTATTCATTCTAGTATTTTCAAAACATCGTGTTTCTCAATTAAGACTTTTAAAAATCAAAATAAGAAAGATAAAATCAATTAATATAAGAGCTGTTCCAAAATTGGAATCCTTGCTATTATATTTGCAATTATAAGTCGCTATATTATTATTGTTATTACCATTAAAACATTGCATTAGAAGATTTCACAATGCAGGATTTAGATGATGATAATATAGTTATTGAAATACATGCAGTAAATAAAATGAAAAATACATGATTACTAAACATTTTTATATAATTTTATGATATTTGAGAAAGTAATTTATTTATTTAAAAGTAAATTAAACACAATTGTTAAATATAAATAAACTATTTTGGTTACAAATAAATTATTTGTTCTTATTGTAAAATTTGCATACTATTTTTGCAAACAATACAAAAAGTTGTTAAAAATAAATTATCTCTAAAAATGGGTTTATATTCATTTTTTAATTGTTCTAGACATTGGTTATTAACCTGGGGTGCGAGAGAAGTTTCTAAATTTTCAAATACATGTGATGACTTACGCGTGGCTTTTCAAAAAAGGAGCTTCGCTCCAAAAATATTGTTATGAATAAAAAACAACAATGTAGCCATAAAAATTAAGATATTGTTTTGTATGTATATGTAAATGTATGTGTTTATTTTTCAATAAAAAAAATATCTTGCAATAGATGTAATTTCTTAAATAAAGAAATAGAAACACATTTTTCAAACGGGTGTAGGAACTTATTTTTAGATTCAAGGGGGATGCCGATTACTAACAAGGTTAAGGACTACTACTCTAGAGTATCAAAAAATTATTGATAACTAAATGAAAAAATATTGCGAAATAATGTAGTCATATGGTTCATATAAAATGAAATGGTCTATCCCATTCATGTACATTAAATAAAACCGGGGTCATCACGCTTGCCTGCGGGATTGCGTCCATTGGTTTAGTTTATTATATTAGTTGTACAGTATTTGGACATTAACCTGTATATGAAATTACATATAAATATTTTTTATATAAATCTCATACAATAAAATACAGATAAACATTTCATAAAACGACAAGAAAATGTATTCTTTGAAGTTAAACTTATAAGACAGATGTTTGTTTACACTGATACATAAATTTAAAGCAGTTTAAAACGACCGAATGAAATTTTAATAATTTAAAAGAAATATGAAAATAATAATTCACTGAAAATTTATGACAGTGATATTTAATAGAATTTATGAAACTGTGTATTTGATGTTAGTTATTATTTTAATAGCTTCGTTTAACGTTAAATATTGACGTTGGCATTTTTTTTATATAGAATCGTAATAAATAAATCAAACGATGAACGTATGAACGAACACACATAAATATATATATATATATATATATATATAAGTAAATCTTGATCCGTTAAAGCCTCAGATATATACGATACGCCACGCAATGTGATTGTCCACATAAATCAAGCGATTTTTTTTATCTTTTTTTTATAAAATAATATATATATCGTGATAATAGCGGACAGATAAGAAAAACCGTACGCTTCGAGGTCACATGTATAAAAAGTTCATAATTTTTCAGCTAGTGAAACCATTTTTCAATACTACACGGACTTTGAAACGGTGTATGAATGTGTGTCGAACCATGACTCGAGCAGTTAACGGCCGTTTTAGTTTGGGGTGAGGTTATTAACGACCACATAAAAGAAATGCGTCGGCGAGAAACTCAATACGTATAGAAAAGCTCATATATATATCCCGGCCTGGTTTTAAACGGCAATTTATGACTGCAGGAACAATGTCTAAACAACAACTGTCTGATTTAGTTGTGTTTATTCTTGTTCGTATTGATCTCATATGTTGTTGCTTATTTATGACTGAACTCTGTTTTATAGTTTTCGTGAACGGAAATGTATTTTAGTCAAGGTGTGTGTTTTAATTAATAGATTAAATGAGTAAGGAAATGATTATTTCACATGCATGTAAGTTGAGTTATATTTAATACACGATTATAGACCAAACGTATGATTTATATTACATGTTATTTCTTCATCAATACTTAAACTTAGCTATAATAATAGTTTAGTAATTTTTTTCATTCTATTTTAAATTAAAAAGATTTCCAAGTTAAATTTAATACAAGTTTATCAAGAGTATTATTATTATTTAAACTCAAAATAAATTAAAAAAGAAAAATCCAGAAATTGAATTTTTAAATAATATTTATAGAAATGCCACATCCTCTGTACATATATAAAGAAATAAAAACAATTTAAATAAGGAAAAATGTGGTATCACCAAAAATTTTAATAACATTTGAAAAAAGATTTAAGACACGTAATTTGGAAATTGAAAATAAAAAACAAGATACTTAATAATTTTCGATCATTATTATTTTTCAAAAAATTCAGATAAACTTAAAAAAAAGTTAATAAATCCAAAACGAATAGCAAGAAAGTTATTTTCTAATGATTTAAGAGGAAATAATGTCATAAAAACTTGTATTTTTTTATTTCATCTTCTTTTGTCGAATTTTTATCAATATAAATATTTTTACTATAACAACTTTTGCTAATACACTTTGTATGAAAAAAGTTTTTCAATGTTTAAAAAATTCATTTAATCAAAATGCGGACTTCGTATGACCGACACAAAGAGTAAGATTGTTTTATTTTCAAAAGACTGAGTCTTTATCTATTACAATACCTAAAGACTCTATAGACCCGAATAAATAATCTCTTTGCATCTTTTACCCGCTATAAACATTGAAATAAAACGTAGTCATTAATTATTCATTCGTATATAAACGACCGGCTCTACTTTCACCTATAAATATAGCGTTCTTCTTTATAAAGCTCATATACTTGAAGTTACATAGTTTATCGAATAAAGCTCACTTTCATTTCAATGAATATGTAAACAGATGAAAACCAAGACTTCGACCTTCGAAATGTAGTCATCACATCTTGTTTGACAACCGACTATACATGAAATAGGGTGACCGTTTATTCAAACTACTGGAAAATGGAATGTTGTGTCACAGTGAAAAGAATTTGTAACAATAGAAAACATTTGGAATATATGAAAGTTTTAACAGAGGAATAACAATAGAATAAAAGAACTTTTTTCCACAAAAATATAAATTTAAATGCAATAATAACATAATTTTGTAATTAAAAATATATGATACACGCATATATATATATATATATATATATATATATATATATATATATATATAGAGAGAGAGAGAGAGAGAGAGAGAGAGAATTGTATAAAATTAAAATAGTTTCAATTTTAGAAAAATATTACAGTAGAATTTTTATGATACATTTTTATCTAAATAGATCTTAAGAATTTACAATAGAATAATTTTAATTTTCATGTATAACTGTTTTTTATTCAACAAAATGAAATTTTAAAAGAATTTTATAAAACGAAAAGTTTTATGAGAGGCGGTGGGATAAATTTTTAAAAAATAAAAAAGAATGATACATTTTTAATTATTTCTTTATTCTGAGTTGATCTTAAAAATCACTGGTTTGAATATACTGAATTAAATAATATTGTAAACTTAAGAATCTTTATGAAAATTTGTATTTTTAAAAAACATGTTTTTTTGTAAAAATGTAGTTTTCAACAAAAATATGTTTTTTTTATATTTTGGTTTTGAGTTCTGTGTGTAATTAAATATTTCTTTCCTGCAAAGGACAGCTTATTGTGTACTTCAAAGTCGTGCCAAAGACATTTTAAGGTTAGAGTGACTTGTTTACTCGTAAATAATAAAATCTTAATTTTTTTTGCAATTTATGGTGAAATGGCCAGCCAAATACCAGAAGAGGTACATATCCGGCATTGTATGCTTTTTGAGTTTCACAAGGGTAGTAACGCAACGGTTGCTACCAAAAACATTTGCGATGTTTATCAAAACGCATTAGACGTTCGTAAATGCCAAAGGTGGTTTTCTAAGTTCAAATCCGGTAATTTCGATCTTTCCGACTCGTACCGATCAGGAAGACCAACAACTTTAGACAGTGACATGTTAGGGGCGGAAGTGGAAGCAAATCCGTGTCAGACAATCGAAGAACTGTCAAACACTCTTAACCAATCTCAGTCGACCATTCAAGAACATTTGTAGTAGATTGGTAAAGTAAGCAGAGCAGGTGTTTGGGTCCCGCATAATCTGTCCGAAGAAAACAAAGCTAACCGATCCACCACATCCAACTTATTGCTTCAGCGGCACAATACAGAAGCGTTTTTTGATCGTTTGATCACTGGAGATGAAAAATGGGTCCTCTATGATAATCCAAAACGCAAAAGGCAGTGGCTCTCTCCGAATGAATCGCCACGAAGTACAGCTAAGCCAGGTTTACACCCCAAAAAGGCGCTTTTGTGTGTTTGGTGGAGTATTCGCGGGATCGTTCATTTTGAAGTGCTGAAACCTGGACAAATTGTGAATGCAGACCTTTACTGTGAATAATTGGATTGAGTAAATCAATCTTTAATTGAAAAGTGCCTAGCGATTGTCAACAGAAAAGGTGTTATTCTGCAACACGATAATGCAAGACCGCACTGTGCAAGACGAACCGTGGAAAAAATTAATAAATTGGGAAGGGAAGTATTACCTCACCCACCATACTCGCCCGATATTGCGCCATCGGATTTCCATTTATTCCGATCGCTACAACATTTTCTAAGTGGCAAAAAATTTGAAAATTCGGATGATGTCCAAAATACCATCTCCAGATATTTTACTCAAAAACCAATTGATTTTTATCGATCCGGCATTGAAAATTTGTACACTAGATGGCAAAAGGTTGTTGATAACGAGGATGATTACATTATTGATTAAAAATAAAAACTTGGTAAAAATTTATCTGTTTGAATTTAATGTAGAAAAACGATATTACTTTCCGGTCCTCCTAATATATTTTGTGACTATATATCTTAGAATACTTCTAAATTTTTCTATCTAAAATGTTTTATTATTTCATTTAAAATATTCGATCTAAAATAACTATTAGTATAAAACTATTAACTTGTTTTTGTATAGGGTCATTCAAATGTGATGCCTAGATTTGTATTTTATTAAAAATTAACAAGGGCGATGTATATAATTTTTTTGTTTCTTTTTAATAAAATACAAATCTAGGCGTCACATTTGAATGATCGTATATGTGTTATAAATTCACGTTTTAATATTCAATTTTTATTTCAAATAAAATTATTAATGTTTATATATATAAGTACATTTAACCTGATAAAATCTCAACTAAATAAATTTCTTTTTTAATAATCGTATCATCGAAACAAATGATTTTATTCGAAACTATGCCGCGTAACTGTAATTTGGAATGCTTTATTAGTTTCTAACAAATGATTACTCGTCAAACGTAGAACATTTTCAACTGACAGCACTGATGAAACGGCTATAAACTATATTCCAAATTGAAGATACATAGATATAATCAGTACAATAATTTAACAGAAAAATATGCGAAGCAATGGTTGGAAACGGTACTAAAATAAAATTCTCAAATATTATTTCAGGGCAATGACGTTTTTGTCTGTCCCGGGAGTCGTATAAAAACTGTACAGCGTGTTGTAAAATGGCTAGTGAAACTAGGCCGGGAAAATATATATGTAATAGAAACTTGTGCGCGTTTTTTTACGCTTACTCCGTCGAGACAATGAGTGGTCGCTATGGGAATTTTCAATGGTTAGTTGCAACTCTGTTTATTTGATACAAAAACAATCCTACTCGCGAATTATAATGATCGTAAACACAAACGCTCATGGTTGTATTTGTATTAAATTAACTTTTAGTATAAGATGTCGTTAATAAATTTTGATGTTTTATTTAATATAAATTTTATTAGCAGTTTTTTATCATTTATTTACAAAAAATGATAATATGAATTGAATGATTTTTATAAAAGTATATCATATTTTTTTAATCGAAAACAGATATATTATTATTAAGAAATTTATTATGTATTATATGATTAATAATTAGGGGAAATATTTATATTTTCTAATATATATAAATAAAAAATTAAGGAAATTTTACACATTTCACATAAACTTAATTTTCATTTAATTTTATATTCCTTTCAATTACTTTTATAATCAACTAATTTTAATAAAAAAAATCAAAGTCTTACCATACAAGAGAAGTTTTTTTAATAAAATATAGTACGCTCATTGAAGACTTACCTGAAACAAAATTGGAAAAAAATATTAAATATGGATTAAAAATTAAAATAATGTTAATAATTATTAATAGTACTTTAGAATATTATTTATTTTAATTTTAGGATGTTTATATTATATTACAAATGAATACATTAAATATTAGAAAAATATAATTATCAAAATTTCACGACAATTTCCAAATTACGTTTAACCCCTTGGCATACAATGACGTCTGGGAGACGTCATCCATTTCATGTACCATTGTAGACTTTGACGTCTCCGAGACGTCAAGAACTGTAGCATGTGTCTTATGCGAAAGAGTGCCAAAGGATATAAAAAAATGTTCTTTTATCTGCTTGACATAGCTATTTATAATGCTTATGTCCTGTATTCTAAGTTGCCGAATTCAACAAAGCAATCGATTGTAAATTTTCGATTGAATATCGCAGAAGATATGCTACACAATTTGTCTCTTCCTAATTATACGACACGCGGTAGACTGTCACAAAGTGAATGCCCAACTCGGCTACAGGCAAAACATTGAGCACCTTTTCCTGAACATATACCTCCGACTAATAAAAAGGAACATCCTGCAAAGAGATGCCATGTGTGCGCAAAAAATAATATAAGAAGCGAAACAACTTGGGAGTGTAAAAAATGTCTAGTTCCTCTCCATATTCCAAAATGTTTTGAAATGTATCATACCTTACAAAATTATTAATTTATTATTTTATAATCTTACTTAATTACTGTCCACTAACATTATCATTAACCTGATTAAATATTATACAACAATGTAAATTTCGAAATAAAATGTTCTGTTTCTAAGCTTACATATAACTGTTTAGTTCAGCCAGATTAAATAGTATTCTTCGGACGCATCAAATTCCATTTTATTTGTACCTCAAGGGGTTAATGACCAATTGCATATAAAACAGTATACTATATTTTTCACAAAAGCAGTGCTCCCTTTAAGGGAGGCCAATAATTAAACAATACATACATACATATATATATATATATATATGTGTGTGTGTGTGTGTGTGTGTATACATATATTCGAATTAAAATTACAGAGGTTATTTTTTATAGATGTTATTTATTACAGAGGTTATAACACAAGTAAAAAGTTTAAAATGTGCACTGGCTAACCATATAGCCAGAAGAAAACATCATCAATGGATAAGAAAAGAACCAAGAAGAAATTCATGAATAGATAGAACAGAGGTTTAGGAAAATTTTTTGGTGTAGAATGGAAAAGGAGGACATTGGATCAGTGATAGTAGAAAGTTTCTGGAGATGTCTTCATCAAGCAGTGAATAGAAATAAATTGTCGATACACACACACACACACACACACACACACACACATATATATATATATATATATATATATATATATATATATATATAGAGAGAGAGAGAGAGAGAGAAGGTGATCCAAATGTGATGCCTAGATTTGTGTTTTATTAAAAAGAAACATGTGTATAAAGTGGTGTATAGGAAAACATGTGTATAGTTTTGTTTGTTTCTTGTTAATAAAACACAAATCTAAGTGCCATATTTGGATGACCTTTTATGAGATAGAGAGAAAATAAAATACATTATTCTGTCAGATTATTTTAAGGTTCATTCGAATACAAAACATGAGTACTAGGCGTGTAAATATTTATGAACATTATTTAAGTCAATTAAAACTTTTATCAATTTTTTTGTGTACTTAAAAAAGATTATTTTCATATATTTTTATTTTATACATGTTCATTTTAAATTTGCTCTTGTAATGAGATATCGATCGAACCTTCTGGGCTTAATATATACAATATATATTTATAAATATACATTTATACACACACACACACATTTATATATATATATATATATGTATAAACAATTTTCGAAAGACATGAAAAATATTTGGTGCGTGGGTGAATGCTCGCTGTACTTATTATTGAATGAGTATTTAAATACAATCCAGGGAATGTTTTTTGTTGACATAAATATTATATAATCATTGTAACATTTGAAACGTTATATATGTATATAAACTTGTATACATTGCTATTTTAAGATATTTGAGTAAAAATATAAAGGAAATATAATTTTATTCAGTAAATAATTTTATTACATTTAGTTATACGGTTGATGATAATAATTATTGAATGAAAATTAAAATGCCTTTTAATTATCGAAAAAAATATTTTTTTTAACCTCGTTACGTTTTATAATCTTGTAACATCAAATTCTAGTTATATCCAAAAGTATTTTTTTCCTATTTCTTTAGCTATTTTGTAGACCTATATTCTTCTTTATTCGTATTCAATAACAATTTTATTAGAATTTATTTAACTATTTAATTGAGAAGGTGAGTAAGGTACACTTTTCTTTGTATAGTGCTATAATCGGTTTCAATAACGTATGCCATCTTTATGATATTGATCAGTATTAAGGGGTTATACGCAGTTAGAAATTTCAAAAAATCGATTTTTTTTTGCATTTTCGGAATGCAAATATATTTGAGTATATTCTCTGAAAATTTGAAGTAAATCCGATAAATATTTTCGGACATACACCTGAATTTTTACCAAATTTTTAACTATGTGTAAACTACTTCCGAAACTTCAAACGCGTTTATCTCAAAACGGTGTTTTCATAGTCGGTGATCTCGATATCTCAGAAATGGCTGAACCGATCGGTCTCAAATTTTCACACAATCTTCTCAAATATATTCCTCAGGTATTGAACGAAAGAATAAGGTTTACAAAAATTATTACTATTTTTTTAAACAATTTGGAGCGAAAATTTTAGTAAAAAACGAAAAATTTTTTTCAAGTAGACACCATTTTGTCAAAAATGAAAATTTTTATTATTCCTTCGTTCAATACCTGCATTAATCTATCCTTTAAAAGAATTGACCATATTTTTTGATTTCGGATAATCCAAACCGCCGATATGGAGATCACCGCCAAGCGCCTTTTTTTGGAGGTCGTTCGGGACATCGTCTGCAGGAGCGGTGCACTTCAATATTTTTTTATGATCGACATGTTATTTTATTCTTGAAAGTAGGATCTATTCAAATAACCATAATTTGTAATTGTAAAATAAATACTGTTTCTAAAAAAAATTCCTAAAAAAACGTCGTTTTTGCGCCTCGCAACTGCGTATAACCCCTTAAAAGACCTCTTGAAAATGACAAACAAGTCGCAACTGGTTATAGTAAGATACAAACAAAGAAAAGTAACTTTAAAGTCTTAACAAATAAGTTATTAAAAAAATAGTTTATCAAGTCTCACAATTTTAAATATTTTATTAACACCAAAACTTTATTTTTTTTTTGTTTACAAAAAATAATGCTTAAACTAACATAATCATTACAGTACTAATTTTTTTCTGGTATAGAAATTATCTAGTTGAATATCATTTTTATAGTTTTTCGAAAAATCAAGCTGTGCAAAAGTACTTCATTCCAAAACTGCAAAATGTTGATTTTTAATATACAAAATATAGTAACAATGTTGAAATCAATAAATAATTAATGTTCATTTAATACTAAATTATTGCACAAACGGACAATGCAAGTGAAATATAATTGACAACTCGCAAATTATATTGGTATGTAGTTTCATTGAACATGAAATAAAATCAATATGTATTTTGCATAATTGATAACTAATGCTTTTTAAAACCATGTCTGTATTTGTTTTTATGTTTGTTTCTCATACGAATATATATATATATATATATATATATATATATATATATATATATATATATGTCCGAAACATTTATACACTTCTAGTTTAAATGTGTAAATACCTGGAATCATATAATTAGATAAATAAATCATTCGATACTTGCTTGTCACCTGCCTTCATTGTTAGATTCTGATATCGATATTTATTTCTGATGACATAATTGAACACAACATAAATTCTATTATATGTAACAGTGTTACAATTTCAATATAATAAACAAACATGTCTGACAATATTCGAAGAAGTTGACATCTTTTTTTAAAATAAAATTTAAGTATAGACTGAAATATGACGTTACGTTACCCGTGCTATTTTTTGTATTATAATGAGAATTTCACTCGATAATATATTTTCGTCAGTAGGTTTGACCATTTTTATATTGATTTTTATTAACACAGGTATAAAATTAATTTAAATTCACACCGTGTGCGTTTAACTGATCGTTTTATTTTGTTCGTTTTTTTTTAGAAATTCTATTATAAGGTTGAATGATTCTTCGACGTTTGTTTGCTTTTAGAGTAAATGTAATTGGAATAATTTTGTATTAAAATATTATTTTTAAAAAAATCATGATATACTTGAATTTTTGATTAATTCAGTAAGGTCAAATGTTTTTATATTTTTCTTTTAAAATATATACTAATAAAATATCAGATAACAATAAATGTTCAGTAAAAGTGCTGATAATTTATTTTTATAAATATATCATCAATACAATTAAATATATATTTGGTTTAAGTTGCATTTTCATTTATAAAAATATCAGTTAAAAAGTAAAAACGTTATAATAAATATTTTTTTTAATAAATTACTTTTACATGTAACATATAACATTAAAAAAATCAAACTTTATAGTATCTTCAAATATTTATTAATAAAAATGAAATTAATCAAAATAATATGGAAGGAACATAATTTCATTTTCACAAAAATATAATTTATGTTTTTAAAGGATTTTTGTGTTAGTAAGTTTTAATGATAATTCAAATTAATTCTTATTTATTTTATCAAACGAAAAATAATTATAACCGAAAAATATCAACATATATATATATATATATTATATTATAATTAAATATTTGTACAATTTGCATCCATCTTACAAATACATAAAAGATAGAAGTTTGAAATTATGAGTGATATACGGGGTGGTCCCAGAAGTACCCGACCCAACAAAGAAAACACAAAAATTTTGTAAAAAAATATATTTATTTTTCAACATAATTTCCTTTCAGCTCTATACACTTTTTCCAGCGATGTTCAATAAGTTCGATACCCTTTTTATAATAAGAACTGTCTTGCTCCTCAAAATACCCATTAACTGCCGACATCACTTCTTCATCGTTGGGAAATCTTTGACCACTGAGCCATTTTTTCAAGTTTGGGAACAGAAAATAATCCGAGGGGGCTAAATCTGGCGAATAGGGTGCATGAGGTAGCAATTCAAACTTTAATTCATTAATTTTGGCCATTGCAATAACGGATTTGTGAGCTGGTGCATTGTCTTGATGAAACAACACTTTCTTCTTAGCCAAATGCGGCCGTTTTTGCTTGATTTCTTCGCTCAAACGTTGCAATAAGTTCGCATAATACTCGCCGTTGATAGTTTTTCCTTTTTCAAGATAGTCAATGAAAATTATCCCACGCGCATCCTAAAAAACCGACGCCATGACCTTGCCTGCAGATGAAACGGTCTTCGCCTTCTTTGGAGCCGGTTCTCCCTTTTCAGTCCATTGTTTTGATTGTTCTTTTGTCTCGGGTGTGAAGTGATAGACCCATGTTTCATCCATGGTTATGAAACAGCGCAAAAATTTTACTTTGTTGCTGTGAAACTTCGCTAAACACTCAATTGAAACATCTTCACGACACTGTTTTTGCTCGAGTGTGAGCAAACGCGGCACCCATCTTGCACACAGCTTTCTCATGTCCAAATTTTCAGATAATATGCGATGTACCGCACTTTTTGAAATGCCTACTATGTCTGCTAGCTCGCGCACTTTCAGTCGACGATCATCCAGTACCGCTTTGTGGATTTTCTTCATCATTTCTGGAGTCGTCACCTCATTTGGTCGACCACTGCGATGCTCGTCTTGGCAGCTCGTACGGCCTCGTTTAAACTCTGCTACCCAATATTTCACTGTTGTAAACGAAGGAGCAGACTCACCCAGAGTAGAATCCAGTTCAGTTTTTATATTGGTTGGGCTGAGGCCTTTCAAATAAAAGTATTGTATCACGTAACGATGACCAATTTTCTCCATTTTCACAAATTCACTGAAAACGTTCACTATTGATGCCTGCCAAACAAATACTAAACAACGTGGCGTCCTCAAACTTGAAACATATGCTTTATAGATTGTGTACTTTCTAATACAGTGATATTTTTCAAACAACTACCGCCATCTCTAGGTCAGGCCGGGTACTTATGGGACTACCCTCGTAGAGTGATGATATTACGAAACCTACTTATGGGCACTAAACTGGAAATTTATATAAATACAAGTTAATGACGAGATATTCAATTACCTAAGATTTACTGAAGATATTATTATTTCTTAACAAGATCGGAAAAATTTAAAATAGACATAGAATGGTCATATACTAAAAAGAGAAAACCACTGATAGATAAGAATAAGTATCGACTGATAAAAAAACATGATAACGTACAAAAAGAAATAGATGGTTATTTAGGACAGAGATATAAAAAAATCGCAGATACAAAATGGAAAAAAGGCATTGAATAGTTGGAAGTTGAAAGTTTTGTGAAAGAACTTCATGTAGCTTTGGATAGAGAAAAAAAGAAAATGGTGATTATATATATATTGATGAAAAAAATTATAACAGATAATATATTTTACTTCTTGAACATTTGTTTCAATTACAACTGACATTTAAATACTATTTCGATGATCAAAGTTATTTAAAAATCATCAAAGATCCTGTAATCATCTGTAATTTGATTTATTATGATGTACTTCAATTATAATCTTCCACAGTAAAAACTTATTGGATTAACGTCAATGTTTGTTCTGAGCGTGGTAAAATTTCTTTAAAGTTATTGATTAGAAAACGATAAAAAAGTTCTTCGGAAGTGGATGCAACCAAGTGTAAATTTCACTAGCTAGGTTTTTATTTCTTCGTAACTTTCAACTCGACTGCCTGAGTAAGTTTCAAATGTCTATATTTTACAAGTAAACGTTTAAAACATATCGTTTTTGTGAGCTTCCAGACATAGATCGATTTCTTTTATATTTACGTTTATTCGAAATAATACATTTACTTGTTAAAAAAACGTTCTGTTCGAATAGAATCAGATAATATATAAAACACTCAATACAAAAATTAGAAACTAAATATATAAACGAGTTGGTAAAATTATTTAAAAATAAATAAACTTTTTATTAAAATATCTACACAATTGATTCAATTAGTTTCAATGCCACAAACAATAGTATAAATAAAAAATAAATATTTAAATAAGTTATTTGTTAAAATGTCTATTAAATAATTAACACTAAGACATATGATATTTAAGAATAGAAACTGTGGATCCAAATTACAGATAGTTTCTTCCTAAATACGCGAACACAGTTTTTGTTATTTCCAAACGATGACATTTTCAACATTGAGTATTTTATTCCAATTATTTTTTTGGAAAATATTGAAGTAAATTACTTTGTTCATAACCCCATTAATAATAGATTGCCTATTTCATAATCGGACATAAATAACATGTTCAAATGCAGATCAAAAATTTCCTTTACAATTTTAATGACTACAACAGAGGTAGGTGTTTTACAATACGTCAAACTAATAACCAGTGAATTGTAAATTGTAATCCGCTCAATGTTATTTTTCACTCAGTGATTCAATGTCAATTTGTATGCTTGGAAATATCAGCAGATAAAAACAGTTCAAAAACATTTATTGTACAAATATTTCATGCAGAACAAGAGCTTTTCGAATAATCACCATTCAAGTTTGTAATCATTATAGTTATTATATTTTTTCATTATTTTTAAATATATATATATATATATATATATATATATATATATATGTGTGTGTGTGTGTGTGTGTGTACATGTGTATTCCAAGAGAGAGAGAGATTATTTTTTAATGTTGTTTTTCCAATTTATAGGAACAATAATATAGAAATAACTTCAGAAATTGCTGTGTATGCTATTCATAGACATAATTGTGATAAAATAACTACATCTTCGTGATTTCAATGAATGTAAACGTTCAAAATAGTAAATATGTAACCATATAGCATAAATCAGAAATATAAGACTTTGAAGTATATTGGTGTCGAAGTTGAAAACACTCGAAAAGAAAACCAATAAATGTTAACGGAAGTATACTGGGAAGGTAATAACTGTCACAGTGGGTATTTGAAATACTTCATTATTACAAAAGTACCTTTGTGTATCGTGCAAATAAAGACTATCGACCGACTAATGGATGTATGACATTCAAGGAATGCTGATCTTCACACTAACATTCGTTTTATTTATTACTTGCCTTTAAATATTGATGAAAAATTGTTTTCAGCCTACAATGACACCTAAACATACTGATTATTTATATATATATATATACACCTATATTTATTTCTTCTACATTTTTAAACATAACATATTAAAAAATATTAAAATAAATTTTTGACAATAGCATGTGTTAGAAACATATGTTGTAGTGTAATTTAATTACTTTTTTCTTTAATCTCTTAAGAAGGTATTCTAGTCTAGAATTTCGAAATAATCAATTTTTTTTGCATATTTTCGAAGTTTAGACCTTTAAGAATATGTTCTTAAGAGGATTTTTCGAAATTCGAATTATTTTCGGAGTTATAGCTATTTTTGTGACGCGCCAACCAATCCGATCTGGCCGGAACGAATCAACTTTAAACGCGTTTTTCTCGAAACTACTTTTTTCGACACGGTTGACGTGATATCTCAAGTTCTAATGGACCGATTTACTTGAAATTTGGTACAGAGCTTCTCAATATAACAGTGATTGTCCCCGCCTAGGATTTTTTGAAAATTTTGTTTTTTACTATTTTTAAAAAATTCCGAAAATTGAAAAAATAGGGCAAAAAATGACTGTTTTTTCACACTCCCGCCATTTTGCGAAACTTTTTTTTTAAATTCCCTAGGCGGAGATACTACTACAACCTTCTTTTTCAATAATTTCAAAAAAAAATTTGTTTCAGATGACCGGAAGGGTTGGAACACATCAACCAGGAGATACCTTTTTTTTCGAGTCCCCACTTTACCAGCCTGTACCTTTTTCAATTTTGAATTTTTTGTTTTTAATAATACTTTTTTATACTCTTAAAATGTCAATAAATAACTGATAAAAAATGGACAGTGAAAATATTTGTTGTTTTTTTTATAGCGCCCGAAAAAACACCTAAAATTTGTGCGTCTAGACTAGAAAACCCCCGTAATAAAAGTAATTGTTTTTAAAATAGATATGTATTATGTGTGTGTGTGTATGTACATGTATGTATGTATATGTATATATATATATATATATATATATATATATATATATATATATATATATATATATATATATATATATATATATATATATATATTAGGTTGGCAAATATCTCCCTTCCGCCTTCTGGTCTTTTGAATTTCGCAGCTATGTACAAAAAAAAAAGCGGAAGGGAGATACTTGCCAACCTAATATATATATATATATATTAAAGGAAATAGAAAATAAATTGGCATATAATTTTTTTTAAGAAAAAAAACTAAAAACCTTATTATATTTAAAGGTAACTATTTTAAAAAATTAATTTCGTTTGATAAATTCTATCACTAAAGAACCTACATGATTTTTATATGATTTGATATGTAAAATAAAATTGAAAAAAAAATTATAAAATAATAACAGTTCTTTTTTAACACAAATGAATTTTAATCCCAACACCACAATAGTCTAAAGCAGGCATCGGCAACTTTTTTGGCTGCGGGTCAAAATCAGCGAAAATGTGATTATTAAGAAGACGTTTCGAGTCAGTGGTATTTTCATTTTAAAACAGTCTTTTAGTGAATAATAAGATAAATTTTATGGAGAAAATAATTACAAGATGTTTTTAAAACATAAAAATTCAAAATTATAATTGTAATTACTACAAAAACAAATATAATTGTTAAGTTTTAGTTTATTAATTTATTAACTTTATTTATAAACGTTCTCTTCGTTTTCAATGACTCCACTGATGCTGAATTTGTAATCCCAATTTAATCAAGTCTGGTTTATAATTAGTCATCTTGAGACAAATACAAGCGTCTGAATTTTCGGTAGTTAAGCTGCTCGTGTTCTTATTTAAAATAAATTTCATGTGTGAAAATATTTGCTCACATTTATAAGTCGAACCGAATAAGGACAAAATGGCAAAACTATTTTTTTTCAAAGTTGAAAACTTCTTTAGGAAGTGATTCCCAACTCGTTGATATCATGAGAAGATGATTATCTTCCGTTTTTTCGAAGTCTTTCCGCAATATCTTGGATTTTATATATTATAGATTATTTGCGAGACTCAAGTGTGTCACTTAAAATTATCAAATGGGTCACAGGTTACTGACACTTGGTTTAAAGTGTTCATAATAATCATTTAGACTATTGTGGTGATGGAGTTAAAATTCATTCGTGTTAAAGTAAATCAGCCACAGTTCCAAAACAACAAATAGTTCTTTTTTATTTTTAAAGACAATATTTATAAATGTGTTAAGATTTTAATAGAGATATATTTTTTTAATTTCATTAATTATTTTTTACATAAGATGTAATATGGATATTGCATTAAATTACGGTTTATTTTTAGATTACATTCATTACATGTGTAATATTTCATTTAAAATCAAGACATTGTCAAGACTAAAACTTGTTAAGTATCTAAAACAGTCATGTTCTTAATGAAAACCGGTAGAATGTACAAGTTCTAATTTAAACTTATGACGTATTAATTAGCAGTTAAACGTGATACTCATATAACTATAGTAATTTCTATAATAAATATCGAGAATATAAACTAAATTAATAATATACTTATTTATTAAAGTCAATATCATTACTGAATAAATCTGATGATTGACAAAGTTTTATATCCAATAAAATTTATTATTCACTCAATATATGTTTCATTTATAAATGTATCGCTAATAAATCGAAACTTGTCAAAAAGGAGAGGAGTAATTTGAAAAATACTCTACAGGGTTTAATATTTGACGATTCAATTACTTTGTCAAGTAATTTGAATGAGAATATAAACTGAATCAAGTACGTTTACTTTAAGAATGTTGAAATTTTGATAACTTTTCGTATAAATTTCAAAGAGGTTCATTTTTTCGTTGATTTAGTATAAGAATTCATTAAATATTCATAAATTAATTCAAACATTTTCGTAGCAACTTTTTTTTAGTTTTTAATACTAACATTTTGACTTCGCTCGTACTTTTATATTGCATGGTATTTTTAAAAAAAGGATAAGTTTTATGAAAACTTTTTTTAATTACAAAATTTACAATACATCTGAAATTATTTATACAAACTTTTTATAGAAATACACACACATACACATAAAAAGTGTATATAAATGATTTTATATCTATTTTCCTTATTTTTTACTGAAAAATTGTAAATATCAAAATATTTAATAGTTAAACCTATATATGAATTTGTGTTATTTTCTACTAACATACATTTTAAATCCAAAATAAACATTTCACATTCTATACTAATGTATTTATTAGACGTTTGTTTATTTCAAGCTCACAGGTATAATAAATCTTTAATGAATATTCTATAGGGACATTTTGATTCACATTTTGAACACTTCTCTAGAGAACAATAACTACAGTAGTACGTGTTGAGTTGGGAAAGAGAAATGTTTAAATACATTTTTCTGCGGGAAAATATTACATTATTTTTTTTCATCTTTTTTATCGTATATTTTTATATCGTAAATTTCAGCACATTAGCACATTAGATTAAAATTAGTAAATTATTAAAAATATTTTTAATAAGTTATTGGATTGATGAAAAAGTAAATCGTTTTATTAATATCTATGTTGTTATAAATATATGTGTAATTAATAATTATAAAAATTGTTTTAAAAATTTTGATAATTAAATATCAAAATTGTATAAATATATATATTTTGGAGTTATATTTATAAAATATATTCGATTGATTAAATAAACTTTTAATTCAATACTTTCCTGATAATCTATTTACACTATTATCATATGAAGAATATTTTTAAGAATAAAATATAAGTAATTTCAATGATTTTTTAATAAATCTGTAATATTTTGATTTGCTATCAAAATATGAATGAATTTATATTGAAAAAAAATTATATCAGTTTGATTTTTAAATTAATTATTTAAACTACATGAAAAGACATATATGAAACAATAAAATATTAAAATTAAAATATAAGATAATGCGTTATATTTCGTTTGCAAATGATAATATACAATTGAGGTCGGTTATAAGAGCTTTAAGAGACTAATAACAGTTAATAGTGATAAATGTTATTTGTTCTGATTTATGCATAATGAATTAAAATGATAAAATACGCCATTTTTACTGCGTTGTAGAGAATATCAAGTATATTATTATCAATGACGTGTCTTTTTCTTAACTAAAATTAATGAAAACAGATGAGGTTAAAAGCCAATATTTATTATGTCGTTTTTCAATGCAAAGTAAATAAGTTTAAAGTATGAGTATGTACGTCAATTTGAAATACAAAAATGCAAATAGCAGAAACAAATAAAAAATAAAAAAAATCATTTAACACATGCACTAAAATGAGTATGGGACGTATGTGAAAAAAAGTAACTTTTTATTTGAGTTAAATTTTCAGCCATATAAATGTACATATATTTCTACTTTTCATTGAATTTTCTTGTGATTGTAAATGGTTTAAAATAAGTACATTAATTATAAATATAACACACTTCTATATTATTATCTAAGCTACATGCTTTTAATACATTTTTTTTAATTTATTTTCTTCTGTAGTCATAATCTCATTATAATCTTTTTTGTAATATACAATTGTATTAAAAAATATTGATTGAAAATGAAAATCGACTGAATATTTTTTAATAAATAACATTTCTTTCTCTCTCTCTCTCTCTCTATATATATATATATATAGATAGATAGATAGATAGATAGATAGATAGATATAAAGTAGATAGGTAGATGAATAGATATCAATTTTACTTACATTTAGTCGTTGATAACAAAAATATAATGAAATTTGAAAAACAAATTCATTTATCATTTCAACACAAATAAGGGTGAAATGATTATAGATTAAAAAAATTCTATCGTCTGCTGAAAATTATTGGAAACTAAAATATTTACTAAGAAGATGACATTACAAGTTCATGTATTAACATTCTGGAATATTAAAAAGATTAACCTTTAAAAAATACTAGAAATAGTTATGTGAACAATGGAAGGAATATCCTATAGAACAAGTCGAAAATTAACTTGATTTTGAAAAGTAATAATTAGTTAAGACGATTTAAATAAAAATAATGTTCATCACCGTATACGAATTAAGACAATAAAGCACATATGAGGAAGTATCAGTATGAAATAGTCTTGATTTATTGGATTAAAAATACCACGACACAAGTTATTTGTGTACATACGAAGGTTGTTTGAAAAGTATGGTAAAAAAGTAAGAAAAATTAAATTGAAAAATTTAATTAAATTAATTAATTAATTAAATTAAATAACAAATAAATTTACCATATTTATTAAACGATCCTCGTATATTATTGGGTATAATATTACTTTATGTAGAAGGTACGAAGAACATTCCAAGAGGATAATAATCAAATACAGATTCGAAGAATCAAAACAATTATTCTAGAAAAAAAATCTTCTCATATTACTGGTGCAATTACCTGATTTGATTGATAGAAAACTTGAATAGTTATTAAAAAGAAGTATAAGTAATACAAAAATTAAAAATATGACTGATTTGTATAAAAACGTTCTTTTATATAGATAGCCATTTCTGCTGATAAACTAGTATATTCTGTGCGAGTCATCTTGAGATTATTATTACAAATAAAAGGCTATACGATATTATTTTTTAGATTATTCAAACTATAATACATTTTGTTATCGATTTATATTTTTAAAGAAGTGTTTTATTTTATTGACCTTATACTAAAGTATCTTCCTACTGATTTTATTTTCAGTTTTTAATCATAATTAGTATTGAAAGAAGATCAAAAAGTACTGAGATATACAAATATTATAACAATATTAATTATACGTATTTATTTTTGTTTTATTTTGTTGCTATATTTAGTTTTTTTGCTCATATATATATATATATATATATATATATATATATATATATATATATATATATATATATAAAATCATTAAAATATGAAGTGAAAAAAGAATAAAATATAGAAATATAATTAAATGTGAACAAACATTGACTATCATGATCAAAAGATATTCTTTTTTAAAAATACACAATATATTAATATATATATATATATATATATATATATATATATATATATATATATATATATTAATCAATAACACCTCCACTTGATTTATGCTGAAATATCGTTACGCCCTAATGAAAATAATTATTTCATTATCCTGAGGCTATTATTCAAACAGAGGCTATTAGAAACCCTATTTAATTATCATATAAGTACGTTGAATTATAAAAAAGTAATTTACTAATTATAATTTTGATTTGGAATGTACATAATGAAATTATATATATATATACCCGTCCCTTAATTTACGCGGAACTTTTTTTACGCGAATTTTTTTACGCGGCAAATTATACCTCTATTTACTCGGTCAGATAGATTGCATTTTATATAATTTTTCATGGAATTTATTATATATCAGAGTAACGCAAATTCTTACTTAAACGTATAAAAGGACGATATAAATATATAAAAGGTTGATTGTTTTGAATTACAGTAGCGATAGTAACACCGAATAAATTTTATCTACTTTTATTTTTTAAAACGTCATTATTTTTTTGTTAAGCTACGTGAAATAAATATGTTTCTACAACTTTACTAGTTTTTATTTCCAATATTTATACTGACAGACTCAATTTACGCGATTTTCATTTGCGTAAAACAAATCCACGTGGAACTGATATTCCGCGTAAATTGAGGAATGGTATATATATATATATATATATATATATATATAAATATATATATATATATATATATATATGTGTGTGTGTATAATTTAATCAAAAAATTTTAATATTTAATGAATACGTTCCAAAATTGGAACTCCTTCCACAAAACTTCCAACTCTAAGTACACGTATTATTATTAAAAAATAAATAATGAGGTATATTTCTCATTTGTGAAATTAAATAATTATATATCATGATAATAAAAAAAATACATCACAAAAAGCTTTATTTCAATTATTTCGTTATGTATATATGGTTTAATTTGAATATTCTGGATTTAATGTTGTAGATACAATTTTAATCTTGTAAAAAAAATTTTTTCAATAATATTATAAATGAAAAGATTTTTTCGTTTCAAAATTTATTCTTAATATGGTAAAGTATATTTAATAAATCATTGTTTTTTAAAAAATCCTGATTGAATAAGACCTAATTGAATAAATTATTGTTTTTTAAAAAATCCTAATTGAATAATACTATTTATTTTAAATAGTTTCGGATGTTATTACTGGATTATTATTCTTAAGTCGTTTAGTTAAAAGCAATAATAACAAAGATAAGATAAATAAATTTTATTTACCGGACTTTTGGTAGAAACTCATAAAATTAAAGGATCCCTTTCGAGGTTAAATAGAAAACGAACAGTTTTATTTATACTATACGTACGCGAGAAAGTGAAAAACTTAAAAAAATATGTTAATATATTCTCTTCCTTTTTATAACAACTGTTATCAAAAGTAAATTTATGACGAGTAAGTGATAAAATTTGTAATAGATAAAAGCCAGATGTTTGATATTGATCATTTGTTACACGTTGTTAAGTACACGGTGAGATTTTGTCGATTGATCTTCCAGGTCAGTGCAGTTGAAACTTTTTCCATCAAACGTTGTTTAATATATTGTATTAAACAGTGTTCCTAAAACTTTTCTCATTGATGTATTGTTAGATAAAACAATCTTGTCTTTTACTCTTAACACATATTCGTCGAGTAACTTTTTGCACCGCCATTCTCACCAAATGCCGGAATTTTTTGACACTATCTGTAGAAATGATATGGTCTATATAAAACTAATGTAACTTGTTAGAAATCATATATTTTTCAGTGAAATCTTGGAAAATGATATAAAATAAATTTATCTTTATATATAAATTTTTATTTTTTTTTTGGCTTTCCTTAGTTAAAAACAATTAAATTCATAAAAAAGTTTAAATGAATTTCTAAAAACACAAAGTTATTATTCTTTTTTTTAGATGAAGTACATTATTTTTGAGTCTTTAATTTTATAAATAATTAATAATTTTTCAGTGAATGGTACTGTTCAAAACATGTGCCAGTATGAAGAGGAATGTTGCAAAAGTCACATACTGTCACTACCATTATTATCAAAATTAATTTGTGAAAAATCTGCCTCACAATCAGATAAAATGCCTGCATATATTTCATTTTTGTCCTCCATTTTAGGTATATTTTATTATTTGATACGAAAGGGTAAAAAATTAACAATAATACAACTAAATTTGTTTAGTTATTCGAACACCCGAGCGCTTAAACTTTGAATAAAATTCTTTTATACCCAAAACCGACTTATACAGTTTTACTTTGTTTTTGATTACATTTGCACCGTTATGCGATGCAACTGAAGTTAAAATCAGTTCTCTCATGGCATTATCTCTGTTTGGTTAAAATTATAATTTAATATACTCAGAATTAAGAGAACAAAAATCAATTATTCTCTGTAATATACAAATGACGAATTTTCGTCATTTGGCTTTGGATGATTCTCTGGAAGATGACGAATTTTCGTCAAGCGGACGAATATGTGTTAACATTTGTCTCAACACACACACATTTATATATATATATATATTATAAGTGTATGTATATATATATATATATATATATATATATATATATATATATATATATATATATAAGTATCTCCCTATTTTTTTTTTTTTTTGTACAGCTCTGAGAAATTCACAAGACCAGACGGCGGTAGTGAGATATTTGCCAACTTAATATATATATATATATATATATATATATATATATATATATATATATATATATATATATACATACACTGGTGCATGAAATTATTTATTGGAAACATAGATACATAAAAAAACCTAGGAAAAATATATAAGTATATATATTATGATAAATACATGAGGTGTAAATATAAGAAAATTCATGAGAATAAACTAAGTGAGAAAGACATTGATAAGGTTGAAGTGAAAAATATTAGGAGAAGCCTTCATTTAGCAGTGAAGAAAAAAATGTTGCTGCTGCTGATATATATATATATATATATATATATATATATATATATATATATGATTAATCATCTAACATTTTTCATTTACAATTGGTAATTATTTAAGTATTAATTAATTATTTTATTAGTTTGAACAGCAATTTTTATTAATCCTTTCTTTCTTTTCTCTTTCTCCATTTATACATATATATATATATATATATATATATATATATATATATACACACACACACACACACACACACATATATATATATATATATATATATATATATATATATAATTTAAAAATATTATTTGATATGAATTTAAAAACGAAATTGAATAGAGAAATAAGTTATTTTTAGTCGAAGATCATGATTTATAAACCGAATTCAATTCTTAAAAACATTCTATTATTCATCTCGTATGTAAGTCGTTTTTTTCTAAAAATATGAACTTTTGAACATTTTTAATTTGATATATAATATACATTGCCTGCGATTGCTATACAATTTGTTATAAAAGGAAACATAAGTTGTTTTTCTTGATTTTTTTCATCTATTGTTATACCCACATTTTCGTTTCAAACGAAATTCATCTAATAAAAAATCTGTAACTTTATATATATATATATATATATATATATATATATATATATATATATATATATATATATATATTAAATATGTAAAATATATACGAGAGATAAATAAAAAAATTAAAAATAATTTTTATTTAAATATAAACAAACATTTCATTTCGATCATTTTTTAATATGTTACAGAATATGTATTCAGTTATCTAGAATTTAATTTAATGAAGAAAGTATTCACATAGAAATGATAATAATAAAAATTATAATTAGTATTCGTATTGACAATTATGCTAAAAAAATCAAATTCCATATAGTCTTATTGACATAACTAGTTAAATAATATTTTTATATTATGCAAATTTCTTCATTTAAATATTAATTACAATACTTTAAATATCTAATTTCTCTCCTCTCCCTCCCTCCTTTCACTATATAAATAAATATAAAAGATAACTTACATCGGCATGAGAGAATTAAAATTAATTAACTCATTTTTATATAGATAAAAGAACATATGTTACAACATACAAGTTTTTTGTGTAAATATCACGTTTTTATGAAATATTTCTAGGCAAATTTAGAATTGAAATTCGTTTAAAGAAGTTCTGATAGAAAAACAAGAATATAATTAAAAAGAAGGAAAAAATAATTGTTCATTGAATAAATGTCACAAGATTAACGACATTTTCATGGAAAACTAATTAATGATTGAATTAATAATTTATTGTCTATTCAGCTGTAACTATTTGGATTTTAAATAAAATTTCACAAAAAATAAACATTAAAATTTAATGTTCATCAAATAACTTCTGAAACTATTGATTTTTTTTTCAAAAACACGATTTGATATATATATATATATATATATATATATATATATATATATATATATATAGAGTGTTCCATCAGGAGTGCTCACTCATCATCGCTCATTCAAAAAAAGATGATTTATTTAAAAATTAAGTTGTGGGTTCTTGATGGAATACTGTCTATATATGTACGAGGGTCGTTTGATAAGTATGGTAAGAAAGTAAGAAAAACTAAATTAAAAAATTTAATTTAATTAATTAATAAAATTAAACAATAAATAAATTTACCATACTTATCAAACGATCCTCGTATGTATGTAAACTTAGAAACTTATTTCTCATAATGATCCTCAATGCTCAATTTAAGTTAATTATCATTAAATTAAAAATAAAAATAGCAATAAAATATTATTTCAGGTATAAAATAACATTTTATGTCTAAAATAATAATTTAATACAACTAATTGTTAAATTATACTTTATATAAGAAGTAAGTTACATTTATAGATATTTTGAAATATATATAAATTATAATTATAGTTATTTTGAAATAACTATATAATTTTATTAGAATATTTTGCTATTATTTATATAAAAAAATTATTAAATAAAATTTTTAATTTTTATTATTAAATAAAAAAAGTATATAAAATGTAGTTTATAGAAAATTATTTTTTTTAATTTTCATTTAATAAGCATTAACTTTTAAAGAAATTATATAGTTTTTATTTTAGTTTAATACTTTTTATGACATTAAATAATATTTTGAGAATAATATAATTAATTTATTTGAACGATTAAGTATAAGAAACTAATTTTCAAGTTATTTTAAAATAAATAAGAAGAAAATTTAATTAAGCGCTTAGTACAGCAGCTTTGACAGAGAATTTCTTTTATATCAATTTTACACTAAAATTAACATAACAAACTTTTAAACTCTCATTAATGTTTGATAAACAGTGGTAGTAATCTATAACTAACGATTAAAATAAAAATATCATGAACTGAAAAACTAGTAATAAAAGTTTTTTATCAAAGTTTTCCGCAAAACGGAAATGATTTTTATTTATTGATATTTGTTCAGAAAACAAAGTTTGCAATGCTGATTTTTTACTATAAAAAATATCAATTGTATTCACCTTACACGTCCAGCTGAATATCGTTGATTGGAATCAACAATGAGTTCTATTGTTGTTAAAAACACTTCTTCGAAAATATTCGACAAAATACATGTACATAAAAATATTTCAAACACACATTATAAATTATTTTCAAGTGTAGAGCAATGACGATGACATTAAAATAATGTTCAGATAAAAAAATTACACCGTGCGAAATTTTATCTCGTATATCGACGCGTGTTAAAAATGGATAACGAAACGCGAACAGTGTTAGTGCTTACTCGAATATCGACTGAACTTAACAGCGAGTCAACAGCTACTGACAACTACTTGTGCCTGGATATAATATTATTCCATCCTGTAATGTTAAAGCATCTCTCACACGCGACTATGGAGTCTGCCTATGGCTGCAGTTGCTATGTTATATATGCTTTCATCTTTGTCGGTCTGCATTTAACGCTTTGCCGTTGAAAATCGTGCGGTGGTGGTGGATGGATTGGATGCTGTGCAAGTATACATTATATATATATATATATATATATATATATATATATATATATATATATATAATATTGTGTATAAATGTGTAATTTTTTGATTGAAAATTATTTCTTGAAAATCACGAGATTAAAATGTATTAATTCATTTAAAATAAACTGTGTCAAACTTTTTATTATAAAGGTTTTTGTAGGAAATGATTATAAAGTTGTATTCAGTGTTACTGAGATCAAACAATGACATTTTTTAAGAATAAAATGTATGACATAATTGAATTTTTATCCCCAACACCACAATGGTTATTAAGTGTTTAATAACCCCTTTTTGTTTATAACAATGTCGACTGATGCCCATTTCGATGGCGATGCCATCATCGTCAGAGCTTTTTTGATGACAAAAAGGATTTTAACAAAAAGGCTCTGACGATGATGGTATCATCATGGAAATGGGCATCACTTGACATTGTTATAAACAAAAAGGGATTATTGTACACTTAATAACCATTGTGGTGTTGGGGATAAAAAATTATTTGTCAAAGTGAATCCGCCACAGTTCCAAAACAAAGGATAATAAAATGTATACAAAAGTTCATGATTTTATATAAATATTTATGTGATTATAAAATGTGATTATATTTTATGGGATTATAAAAATAATTTAAATTAAATAGCTTCAAATAATATTTATTAAGAATCTAATGCAATGATTTAATTATTATACATATATATATATATATATATATAGGGTTATCCAAATGTGACGCCTAGATTTATATTTTATTAAAAAGAAACATGTATATAGGGTGGTGTATAGGGAAAAATGTTTAATTAATTAAATTAATTTTTTTTAATTACGTTTTCCTCACTTTTTTACTATACTTATCAAACGACCCTCGTGTATATATATATATATATATATATATATATATATATATATATATATATATATATATATATAGTGTATATCAAGGGTAATATAAATATACTAATTTCAAATTTATGTACATAGAAAAATAACTAATCTTCCTTCGAAGTCATTACACTGAGTATCACAATAAAACCTAATTTTGATAACAAGTATTTTGAAAGAAAACAATCAATTTTTTTTTGAAAAAACAAGGAAAAAAATAGAGATTAATATAAAGATGATATGTTTATGTTCATACAGTAAATTCTAATATAAACTCCCGTTCTAAGTATTAAGCAAAAAAATATTTCTTATAAAACATTTATGTGCCATTATTAAAACTAATTAACTATTTCGTTATCAGCAATTAAGTTCAAAAAACTATTTTTCATTTTAAATGTTAGAAGTCAAAAGTGCACTTATCTATTAATATAAAAGAGATTATGATTCACTGTTGGAATACTCATAGCATGCAAATATAAAGAAAACATTCGAATCTTACAGAAAATAAAAGTACAATATATACGAGGGCCGTTTGATAAGTATGGTAAAAAAGTAAGAAAAACTAAGTTCAAAAATTTAATTAAATTAAATAATAAATAAATTTACCATACTTATCAAACGAACGTCGTACAACAGTTTCATTAAAACATTATATTTGTTAAGTTTATATTTTTTTTGTAAAATGTTTTATAACTTTATTTTTCTACATATATATATATATATATATACATATATATATATATATATATAGTATATATATATGAGGGCCGTTTGATATATATACAAATGTTATATATAACTAAGTTATTAAATATATATATATATATATATATATATATATATATATATGTATGTATGTCGTACAAAGTTTCATTAAAACATTATAAAGAGTTTATATTTTTTTAAATGTTTATAACTTTATTTTTAATATATCTCCCTATATATATATATATTATTTATATATATATATAGTATGCAAAAAAGCAAAGATTAAGACTGTTACAAAGAGATTTTTTTTTGAAATGTGTATTATTTACTGATTAAATAATATAATAGTATTTGTAGTAAAAATACATATTTGTTTGATGAAAATATTTTACAAGAACAAACTATTAAAAAAGTATTTAGTAAATATAGTCAACGGATTTCACAATGAAGTAAAATACATTATTAAATATTTGAATAGATTGTTTTTTTAAGTATGATACTATAACTTTAAATTGGATCCCTATCGAAAATTCTATCTAACCTCAAAAAACATCTTTATCATACCTTTCTATATACATACATACACACAAACATGTACATATATATATATATATATATATATATATATATATATATATATAAAGATGTTTTTAGGCTACATTGAATTTTCGATAGGGATTCAATTTAAAGTTCTATCACGCTTGAAAAACATCTTTTATTATGAGATACTCTATTACTAATTGTATAACTGTAACATTTTCTGTATCTATTCGTGTAAGTTATGTAATTAATAAATCATTACAAAACAAACAAATCTGAGAACTGGATACTGTTTAATGCAAACAGATGCAAATCTACATTTAATGGATGTAAAGTGAATATTCAATATTTATTATTCTGGAAATGTAGTGAATGATGTTCAATAATCAAAATAGAAAGTTCGAAATATTTGCATATATTGTTTTTCCAACCTGCAATATATTTCCATTAAATTATTATTAATGAAGTGTCTTTTCATTGTATTCTAACTATTAAGAAGGAAATTAAATGCAGTACTAAAAAACCTTCAAAAAATTTAAATTTAAAGTAAGTCTGTTTACCTTTTAACTTTTGGATGATCGAAAACAATATGCATATTATAAGGCAATAGAAAATTTCATTTTGTACAAAACTCATAAATCGTTTACTTTTTGTATAAAATATATTACATATCTAGGTTCTGAATCAATGATTTATCTTATTCATCTGTGGTTTTCTTTTCTTGCTCTTTAATTTTTTTTCTAATTCACTCAGGCCTCTGACTATTTTTACATATATATATATATATATATATATATATATATATATATATATATATATATATATATATATATATATATATATATATATATATAATATAAAACATTATAAAAAACATTTTTTTTTTGGGAACTAAAAAAACATTACATTAAATTCACGACACACATTTACTATTTTAATACAATTTACACTGTGTTAAATTTTCCTTCGTTAGGAATGTTTTTAACGTTTAAATTTAAAAATATTTTTATATATATATATATATATATATATATATATATATATATATATATATATATATAAATAATATTAATTCGACGATATACAACGCTTAAAATGAAATATTATATAAACATTTTAATTGTTCCTCAATTAGTCGTAATTCATTTCGTGAAATTTTATTTATGATTTTGAACTGTACTCTTGTAATTAAATTTAAAGTGCTCGTCGATTTTAATTACTCTAGTTATATTTAATTTCAGGCTATTTATCTTAATTTTTATTATTTGCTAGAGAATTTATAGCAATATTTAAATATTGACGTATTTTTAAGTACCTTTTAGACATACACACACACACACACACACATATATATATATATATATGTGTGTGTGTGTGTGTGTGTGTGTAAAAAAAGAGAGAGAGAATTATGAATATATTTCATTTTTATTATTTATTTTTATAGCAGTACGCTATTTTCCCTCTTTATATTAATATTTGCTATGAAACTCACACGCAATTTTTTACTTAGTTTAATTTGAAAAATTGTACATCCCAAAACACTTGACCATACAAATATACAATAGTAAATTTCTTTAACAAATTCTTTAGGGAGTACTGTACGAGTATACACGTATTTTACTTTATGTTCTTTTTATTTTCTCATTATTTTCAGAGATTCGAGAATTTGAATAAATGAAAATTTGAGAATTCTGGTTGATTTAGTAAATCATTTGTAGTTTTTCACGCCTGTGCATATAGCACGTATAAACAATTTTTTTGTTAAGAAAAATGAATTAAATTTTAGGTATTGTTTTATCTTGACTTATTTTAAATGCATGATATTCATAATAATGGATTAAAAATGTCCTAATAATCATGAGTTTAAGTAATACTGCAAGAATATAAATGGTTTGATAAATGGAATGAAATTTAAAAATGAACGAAATTAGTTCATCTGTATTTTTATAATTATTTTCTCCTATAGTAAAATTATGAGTATTATGAAATTTATTATTTTTCATTAAACACATTTGATCCTATAAAGTAACACCTAAATTTTCTATAAATTATTTTTATGACTTTACAATGTTGCTTAGTATGTTCGGATATTTTTTTTATTACTGAAAAAGTATAAGCATTTTTATTTTAATCTTAAAAGGAACAGAATTTTCTTAGTTACCTAGTATAATAGTTTAAGCAATGTAAATTAACTTACATATTTTTTTAATAGTCAAATGCTCTTTAATAGCAATTTAATAGTTACAAATTTCAAAATGTTATATAAAGAAATTATTTCTATATATTTTTTATATATTACCTCTACATTAAATAATTAATTATGAGGATAAATTTAAAAGATTAATTTTAACCTACTAGACTTTTATTATAAAATCAAATATCATTTTACAAATTTAATTATTTTGATATTAATTATATCAATCTATATAAAAAAACTATACATATTACGAATAACTGTAGTGTCTTGACTGAGTGAAACAATTATATCGTTTAAATCAAATTTATACTAAATCGATTTTTTTGACAAAATTATTTCATTTATGTTAATAGAATATATTGAATATAAGTTTGGCTAATTTCCTAAATAGTTTTTTTTCTAAATTTTTTTCATATTGTGAAAACACTTCAAAACATTAAACTTATATTACATAAAAAATGATGTTGAATTTAAGGTTCAATTTATTGGATTGTAGTATTATTGATATTATATTAAAAATACCAAATTTCATTTAAAATATAATATTAATACATTTCTGAATACTTAATTCTATTATATTGGTTTATATAAAATAGCTGATTTTGCTGGTTCGTGGGACTGATTATATTTTATCGAATTAAAATTGTTAGTAAATGTCACTTGCAATAAACCAAATAGAGCGTAAAATTTGTTCCAGATAAAATATGTGTCAATTATCAGCAACATTGATCGTAACAAAATTTTAAAAGAACATTGATTTTGAGTTATATTTATATAATTTTCTAATTTGAGTGCAAATTCAAATCAAATATGGAGGCAAAAAATTAGAATAATAATAATGTATAATTTGATAAATACAGAGATTTTAAAATGTGTCAAATGGTTAACAAGAAGAATACTTTTTTGATTATTGATCGGTTAGAAATTTAATTTTTTACCTATTTTTGTTAAATTATAACAGAATTTTTAATGCACTAATTAATGACTTAAAAAAATCAACAATATCATAAACATTTTCGTGATGCTTTAAAATTGTAAAAAAGTAGTTTTTACATTATTTTCTCATACTGACGTGGATGAAATATTTCCATATTTTATCAAACGAATACTCGGAATATATCAAAGAGATATAAAAGTAATTTGATATGTGCATATAAAAATTATTAGATGTCTAGACTAAAAGGTAATTATATTTCTATTTATTTACATTTCTCAACATTCTATGTATATGTAATAAGTAATATAATGAATGATTTACGGATTGGAAAACTTTATTTGTATTTTATGTATAAATTAATTTTAATGTACAATAAATTATTAATAAATTTATATAATAAATTATTCTGTATTACGGAGACTGCTAAATATATTCATTGTAAAATAAAATACGAATATAACAAATAAACAGGAAATAAACTTTAAGTATATCCTAAGTTTCTGTAAAAATCGGAAAACTTTTGTTCAAAATATAAATATATATATATATATATATATATATATATATATATATATATATATATATATATATATAGTCTCTCAGAAAGAGATCCATTAGTAGTTAAGAATGGAAAAGGAAGGCACTGGATCGGTTTAAGTGGAAAATTTTGAAAGGCCTTCATCCAGTAATGGATTAAAAGGGACTAAAGATAATAATAATCTATGAATATCATCATCCTTGACATAAATCAAGATTTTAAAAAACGACTATTTCTAGGCAAATGAGCCGTTCAGAAGCCAATGTGATTAAGTTCATTTTTGGAAATTTTCATATTTTTGTAAATTTTAATCGAACAAAATTTGTTTGCTTAAAATTTACAAAAATATGACAATTTCAAAAAATGGACTTAATGACATTGGCTTCTGAACGGCTCAATTATCAATGTATGTTCCATTATTCTGTCGAAATATCCATTTTTACAACAACTCCTACTTCAGATTGTTTCAAATTTGTTTGAAATGCCCATACATATTCATTTATTTATTGTATTTTCTATAAAAATCACATTTTCAACTTCTGGTCATTTCATTCATCCCCCACATATTACACTACCGTTGTGTTTGACTATACACTGAATATTTTCAACTATTAAGGCTATTCCTTGTGTAGGTCAAATTTTTAAGGATTTATCATGATCACAAATATCTTATTTACTTCATCTTTAAAAATAATTGTTTTCTACAATGAAAATTCAATATCAATAAACAATTTTTGGAATCCCGTTCGTTTTATTTTATTTGTATCGTTGATTAAAGGCTGTTTTGACTATTTTGGAAAAATATCTACAACTTTAATTCTTTTCTATAAGATTCATATTTGAATTTCATAGAATATTTAAAGGATTATATAGAAAAACAGCTGCTTAAACATCACATAACATTGAAAATCACCTTAAAGCAAGCAATACAAGAAGTATGGAATTAAGTATCAGTCGATTGTATAAAAATTGGTTTCATTTATGCCAAATGGTTTAGCAGAAATAAATCAAAAAAATCTAATAACATGTTTATGGCATAATTTATAATAATTATAAATTGGAAACAAGAAAAATTTGATTTCAAATATTTTGATTGATTTTTGAAAAATACAATGAATAATTACATTTTTCAAATTGTATAATGAATTACCTCGTAGACTATATATCAAATTCAATAAAATCATTTTGTATTGAAATATATTTAAAAATAAAACTCGTAATTTATATTCCAATAACTATCACCTAGTTCTATAGTAATCAAAATAATGTCTAACGAAGCGTGTTAAGTATAACATTCTCAATGAGTTTAACCTTTCCTTGCCCAGAGGAAAATAATTTCCCATGGGTCTTATTTAGTTTACATCTCAACGGAAACGTATTACTGTTCAGCTATGTTGCTGTCTATTGAGAAAAGATGTTTTTGTTTAAGAATTCGTTCGTGCATCTAGATATCATATTTAATAAAATAATTTTTTGCTTCGTATAAAATAAATAATATTATTTCCATTTCAAAATATGCGAAAACTTTTTAATATTCATATATATATATATATATATATATATATATATATATATATATAAATTAAAAAAAAACGTACATTTATTATATATTCTGTTTTTAAAAGTTTTCTTTAACAGGAATTTACAATTATACCATATTATAAAGAATTTTTTAATATGAAATCGTAAAATGCGTTATTTTTGGTACAAAAAATGTTTTCAGTAAAACAATTATTGTAATTAATATAGAATTACGATGTACGAGGTCAGACAATTAAGTAATGCGACCGATTTTTTTTCTCGGCCTGTGGTAACACTGCGAACCTGTAACTCCGCCACCGTAATAGCAGATCCCTACTCTCTCGATTGAGACCTTGACCACCCTCGTACGATCATTTCTTCGCCAGCTGTTTAGTGTTTTGTAACAACGCGCGAGTAGTGCATGTCACGAAAATGGAACAGAGAAATTTATTACTGGTTATTACTGGTGATGAAAGTTATTACTAAAAAAAAAAAAAAAAAGTTATTACTGGTGATGAAAGTTGGTTCTTTCAATATGACCCCGAAACTAAACGACAAAGCCAACAGTGGCTGTCCCCTGGAGCACCAAGGCCAAAGAAGGCGAGAATGAGCAAGTCCAAAGTGAAAACCATGTTGATTTGCTTCTTCGACAGCAAAGGGGTGGTTCACAAAGAGTTCATACCACCTGGACAAACCGTAAATCAAGTATTCTACCGCAATGTGCTCGAAAAATTACGAAAAAGGGTGCTCAGAGTGCGTCCAGAGATCGCGAAGACTTGGGTTCTGCATCACGACAATGCTCCCTGTCACAGTGCGTTCAGTGTCTCTCAGTTTTTGGCGTCTAAAGGCATCGCAACGTTACTACAACCGCCCTATTCACCGGACATGTCACCCTGCGACTTTTTCCTATTCCCCCATATGAAAAAATTCGTCAAAGGTCGACATTTTGACTCCGTTGAAGATATCCAAGAATCTGTGACGAGGGTACTCGGAGAGGTCCCACAAGAAGTGTTCCAGAATTGTTACGAAAACTGGAAAACTCGCTGGAATAAGTGTATAGATGCGGGAGGGGACTACTTTGAAGGGGATCGCAGCGATGTACCTTAATTTTTAAATATACTCGATTTTTGAATTTTGTCACATTACTTAATTGTCTGACCTCGTATAAGTAAAATTACAAAATTAAATTTTAATTAGTGTCTAATATTCAAAAATTGTTTTGTTTGTAATATACTATTGTACATCGGTTTCAATTTTATAATTATTTATTTATGTTTTTTAAACACTTAAATTTGCTATATTTGTATAGAGAACATAAATTGTATATAATTAAAAATTCTTAAACAATCTATATATTTACAGGCTATTTGTATTTTATTTTCCATTGTAGTTTTATATATTAAAAAAAATATTTTTTAGTTGATATGTACTAAAAGAAATAATAATATTTTTTTAGTATCATTAAGTTTTATTTAACGTGGAAAAATTAAACTATTTTTTTAACAAGAATCTGAATATATTAAAGTATACAAAAGTTTCCATTGTCTTCTAAATAATATTTTTATTAACATTTCAAAAATGAAATAAGAATTTAATAAAATATTTCTGATATTTTCACACATTTTGCTTTTTTGGCTAAAAGATGATTACCGTAATAAAAACATATCAATATTACCAAATCATCCGTTATCATCTCTTGCAATCGAATGATTTCGAAGCATTACTGCAAAATGCTGCATTTTATCTTTCAGATTGAATTTATTTTTAAACTTTCAAAATCACTTATGATATAAACTTTCAGCTAGTGTCATCATCATAAGTTTGAACAATGATTCTGATAGCTTCTGCAGCAATTTTTAGCAGATTAAATGAAAATAATATAGAGTGACGAAAAGTGCATACTATTTGCTACATTTTTTTAAAATGGAAAAAAGTTTGTGTTTATATAAATATTAATTATTTGTCATATGACAATTTTTATTAAATTTTTTCAACATTGATAAAATAAGCGAATAAAAACAAAAATTTCATCAATATGACTTTTAATACTTTATTAAATACCAATAATAGAAATTTCTGCATTTCTGCAACTCTTTTGAATATACATATTGAAAATAGAAAATCTGTTAACATAAAGACAACTTCAACTGAAAAATATCGGAAGTAATCGTTTTTATGGTTTATAATTTTTATTTAGCAAAAATAATTTCACTAGTCACAGTTTTTTAGTTTTCATAATTAGATTGACAAACGAATATTACTACATTAAGTAAAAATATGAGATTAATCAATTGCCATAATTATTTTATGAGGATTTATTTTCAATAAAATTTAATGGCAAAACAGTTTATTATTTTTACAGAATGTTTAAGACTTAATTTTATATATCATAAATAATATTGTTTTAATTTTTTAAAATATAATCAACTACATTATATTGAAAAAAATCTACATGTAATTTACTAAAAATAGCTTAATATTGTTGTCACGTAAAAAACAATAAAATTCTATTTTAAATCATGTTTTTAATACATATATACATGCATGCATGCATACACACACACACACACACACATATATATATATATATATATATGTATATATATTAAAGACATAATAAATAGGTTTCATGTTCCATCTAAGAAAATTTTACCACATTCCACAGAGACCGTTAAAATTCATTAAAATACACAACCATATCTTGTAAGTCGTAATATTTTCCTGCAGATACCACAATTATATGCAAAGAAACGAGCAAATTAATTCTCTGAGGAAGCTAACAATTTACATACGATGAAAAAGTTGATTTATTGCACTTATATTAATAAAGTAGATTAATATAATTTAAATTAAAAGTCGATATTTGCTTTTTTTCCTGTCATGAATGTTCCACATTTAATATTAGTTTTAAACGGATACTTATTTAATAAAAAAATACTGAACTTGTATACAAGTGTGTTATATATATATAAATTGGTTGAAAAATATTGTATCTATTATGGTTGATGTTTTATATTACACTATAGATTATTTTAATGTTCGATTATTTGTGATGACACATTTTTAAAAGGTTTGTCTTTGATATTGACAGTCGTTTGAAAATCACATGAGAAAAGATAAAAGCGTATCTTTTTTTATATATAAAATAATTTTGATTGGTCCCTTTGGCTAATTCACTTTTATGCAACTAAATCACATTGTAATTTTATTGACAATTTATTACTTTCAAAATTGTATATTTTTGATAGAAATAGTAAAAACTAACATGTTTGAATTTGGCAAAAATATGTATACTATGATAATTTTTAATTTTGTTTATAACTTTTACTGTAAAATATAATTTTTTACAGTTGTAATTTAAAAATTAATTTAAATATAAGTTGAAAAACAAAAACTACATTGACAATAATTTTATATTTATTCAATATATTTTTTAATTTCTAATTAACGAAAACATTTCATTTATTAAAAAAAGGTTGGAATAAATTATGTAATTGATTTAACACTTTTCAAATCTAACTTATCAAATTTATTTCTCATTAACTTTATTTAATGAGTCACTAAGTGATTATTTTTTCACTTTCGTAATTATTATTATCATCATCGTCATTAATGTCTACTATTATTTGTACCGATAGACGCTATTTTATTGTTTATAAACGCGGTTAACATATTGATTACTAGTCACCAATAACTGACATCTAACCTTTCATCGGTATCCCTGGGGTTATCTATAAACAACGTTATCGTATTAAACACTTAAACTCTTGATTGATTCAAAATAAAGGATTCTCTTAACAGAGCAATAAATAAAGACAGGCAGATTTTATAAACTTAATTGTCAAATTATTGTAGTTCCATAACTTTGATTTTTGTTTCGTTTTTGGTTAAAAATAGTATACCTAAATTTAGTTTCTCTACTGATATTTATATAGGGGTTTCCAATAAGCACTTTACAACTTTAAATGGAAATAAAACAAAAAGTATTATTTAACTATTTTTTTTTTATTATTTTTAAGCATATTCTATGGCATTAATGATGGAACTCAATTTCACTTATATTACCATCATGACTTCACTTGACATAGTCATTCTTTCACATAATTGTAGTCCAATTTTATGAATTACACGTTCAATGTTTATTTTTAATACTTTGTGGTTTATCAGCATAAACCAATGATTTCACATAACTACACAGAAAATAATCCAATGGAGTTAGATCACATGATCTTAGTGGTCAATTAATGAATTCATTTCGTGATTAAACTCTTGTTTCAATAAATCTATTGAAGTTTTTACAATTTTTAAACGTTATTGAAATATTAAATGTTCCATGATAATTTGCTAAACTATACTAAGTAAATGTGAAAATGAGCTTAAAAAATCAAACATGGCTGTCACTAGCTGACAAATTTTTGACATTCTTATTGAAAAACCTTATATATTACAATTTTAAAATGTGAAAAATATCATTTATTTATATAATCTATGAGATATGACTTAAGTATGAAAATAAAAAAATAAAAATTAGAAAAAAAATAACTTGTTTCACTCAAAACTTTTTTTAAATACTTATTTGTTATTTAGAATGATCTAAATCAATCCTAACAAACTAGTGCTATCAATCATCAATTAAATTTTTTTATTAAAAATATAAATAAAACATACATATCTTCACAAACACTTTTATTTCTTTGGATTATTTTTTAGGTATTATATATCTATCTATCTATCTATGTATATATATATATATATATATATATATATATATATATATATATATATATATATATATATGAATGTAAAAAGTTATTTTCAAAGATTATATTACATAAAATATCATACTCTGTGAAATTAATGATGGAATACAATTTCACTTATATGACCACCACTACTTCCTTTCACATAATGCATTCGTTTAGTCCGATTTTAGTTACACATAATTGTGATGAAATTTCATGAATTACACGTTCAATGTTTATTTTTAATGCTTCTGTAGTTTGTGGTTTATCAACATAAATCTATAATTTCACATAACTCCACAAAAAATAATCCAATGGAGTTAAATCACATGAACTTAACGGTCAATTAATGGGTCCATTTCGTGAAATAATGAACTAATTAAATTTTTGTTTTAATAAGTCTATTGAAGTTTTTACAAGTTCTAAGCGTTATTGAACTGATAAACTTCCCATGATAATTTGCCAAATTATTCTCAGTTGAAATATCAAAATTAGTTTAAAAAAATTCAAACATGGCTGCCACTAGCTGTCAAAGTTCTGACATTATTATCGGAAAATCCTATATAAAAAAGATGGATTTCACTGAACCACATTTTTCTAAACTATCAACACATATCTTTGGTCCATTTTGAGAATTTTTTAAATTATGTTCGTAAAATTTTTTAAATTATGTTCCTGTAAAATACACATAAAACAGGTTTTTTGAAATTTTTCCTGTATTGTTACAAAATCCTACTAACACATATCTAAAATAATACTCAACCATAGGCACATTATCATAAGATAGGCAGCCTCACTAACCCAGAAAATATCATGTAAACTTCATGTAATTATTAGACAAAATAATTTTTTTCTGATTCTGATGTTCGTATAAAAAACTGAATTAAACCTCCAAGAATTTATTTCGTTATATTGTAACTACATGTAATACAATATATAATATATTGATATAATTCCAATTTTCTATTGCGATTTTCTCAGAAATGTAATATTCTAGATATTTATGTTGTTATTTCAATTTTTTAAAAATTTTACTACCTTATTAAACAATAATTAGCATTAAGAAATAAAAATAAAAAATTAATGAAAACTGGTAAAATATTGGAGATTAGAGGGTTAAATTGATTAAAAATAAGCGTATTTTAAAGAATTTCCTGTTTTAGAGTCGTTCTAGCGACGATTTCCATTTAAGACGACAAAGATCTTATATCGTTTTCCATAATAAGACTTTTCCATAAAAGCGAACATTTTTATATTTAACTGCTATGCAGAATTACAGTCACTATCTTTAGATATCATCTAATTCACATAGTGTGTCAGCTGAAACTTGAAAAATACTAGCTGTCACATTCAAGTACTTTCTTGATGTTACAGTGTAAGCCCGGCGGACCATCAGCCGGTTCTGTCAGATGTTGTTATACCCGAAAGTATATCAAACGTTTGTGTGCGTGCACGCGTAAATGTACGTATGTATATAAAAATAAGAGTACGGTAAACATACGTTATGTTTATAAATGGCATTTCTTGATCCATTACAGACATCAACTGTAAGTGTATAATGGGCTGGATTGATGAGTACGAAGTAGACAAGAAAATTGTAGATTCTACGAAAAATATACATAAAACATGTATTTGAAACGATTTATGTAAAGCGTACACTTGTTTAATTTCTTTTACTGCCATTGAAATGTCTCGAAAACGTTAAACATTACTTCCGTAAATTGATATTTGATTCAATAGAGTACATGTGCGTATATACTCAATATTGATTTAAAAGTTACCAAGTTTAATATCGATATTTATTGTTTTATAAATATTATTTTAATTCATGATTGAATTAACTGTACAAAAGTATTATTCTTAGATTATTTATTGGCAGTAATTTACAAATTTTATATTTAATTTTTCATTTTCGTTTCTGATATTTCTCTTATTTTATTATTAATTCTTATTTGTTTATTTTTTGGAGATGGAGTCTATTTTATTCATCCACATATATATATAGGGTCATCCAAATGCGATGCCTAAATATGTTTCATTTAAAAAAAATATGTATAGTTTTTTTTTTAATAAAACAAAAATTTAGGCGTCACATTTGGATGACCCTATATATATTAGGCTACCTAAAAAAAATTGTTCAGAATAAAATATATTTTTTACATTTTTTTTATTTCTAACTAGTTATGCAATTTCCATTATTTTTTTAATTATATTTTTGATACATGTTGGTAATTTCTCAATAACATCTTTGAAAAATTTTTCAAATTCAATGCAAATGATTTAGAAGTTCCTTAATATCATCGATAATGATATTTTTTTCTTTTAACTGAATGATAAAGGGAATAGTATAAGTAGGAAAAAATATTAAAATATCAGGTGAGTAGTTAAATATATTTAGTTAAATAAAAATTATTGTAAAAAATATAAAATTTTGAATTTAACCAAAGTAATCCTTTAGTATTTTAGTTTTTGATTATTAATTTCAATTTTTTATACAAAATTTTAGGGGAGTTTAAATATATTTAACTACACTGATTTTTATCTTAATTTTTTATTATTTTTTTTAAAAAAAGTTAATTAATTTAAGTATTGTATTTTTTTGTTTAATAATTATTTTTAGTAAATTAATTTATAAGGGGAATAAATTAGTTTATTTTTAATCTTTTGATTTATTTCTTTTTAGATAATTAAAAATTATTGGTTAAATATAAAGGGAAGATATTTGCTATAAATGTTTGTTATATAAATAAGTTTTTTTATTTATTAATGCATCCTTATTAAATATTTAATTATATTAAAGTTTTATTTTGGCTAATAAATTTAATATTTTTATATTTTATATGTAAGTTTTTGCATGAATTATATTTTTTCTTAAAGAGTTAATATTAATTTTATTCGCTATATAGATGATTAATATCATTTTAATCAAAGTTTTTTAATTTTCTCTAGGTATTATATACGACATGTAGTCGAGAATTATCTTAATGAAACACAACTTCGAGCTTATTGAGTAGAGATGGACGATTTTTTTTTTAAAAAATGGTGCATTTATATTGTCCAGTTACGAGTACTACGAATATTTAGGGTTTCATTTATCATTCTAAGTAGCACATAATATAGAATAACTTTCTAGGATATAATTCAACTTTTGAGATAATATAAGTAGTTTCTCCAAGTTCAAACCGATTTTGGAATCGTATACATATACATAGAGCGTATTATAACAGATTAATTATTTCTTTTCTTTTTAATCACTTTTTCTGTTTCAAAATGCAATATTCATAATATTGAATAATGCATTATATGATCATATTTTGATTGATTTTTTATGTTTTGTAAATCTGAAGAAAAATTCTTCCTTTTAATTTTGTGTTTAATTAAGGGGTTATACGCACTTAGAAATTTCAAAAAATCGATTTTTTTTTGCATTTTCGGAATGCACATATATTTTATATTCTTTTTGAAAATTTGAAGTAAATCCGATAAATATTTTCGGACATACACCTGAATTTTTACCAAATTTTTAACTATTAAATACTTCCGAAATCAAACGCGTTTATCTCAAAACGGTGTTTTCATATCGGTGATCTCGATATCTCAGAAATGGCTGAACCGATCGGTCTCAAATTTTCACACAATCTTCTCAAATATATTCCTATTATTACTATTTTTTAAAACAATTTGGAGCGAAAATTTTAGTAAAAAACGAAAAATTTTTTCAATAGACGCCATTTTGTCAAAAATGAAAATTTTTATTATTCCTTCAATACCTGCATTAATCTATCCTTTAAAAGAATTGACCATATTTTTGATTTCGGATAATCCAAACCGCCGATATGGAGATCACCGCCAAGCGCCTTTTTTGGAGGTCGTTCGGGACATCGTCTGCAGGAGCGGTGCACTTCAATATTTTTTTATGATCGACATGTTATTTTATTCTTGAAAGTAGGATCTATTCAAATAACCATAATTTGTAATTGCAAAATAAATACTGTTTCTAAAAAAAATTCCTAAAAAAACGTGGTTTTTGCGCCTCGCAAGTGCGTATAACCCCTTAAGTAAGCACATATTATTTATAGACGATCATTCAATGTAAATAATGATATTTTTAAATTTCTTATTATAATAGGATAATATTGGTATTTCAATAGTTGAACGATATTATGTATATTTAATAGTATTATTTATTGTAAAACTGAATCTACCTATCAATATTTTACTGTATTATTTATAAAAAATTGTATATGAAAGATTTTCCAACTAATAAAAAAAAAGTTGCTGGGAAGAATAATAAAATGGATAATGACATTTTCATGCAGTTTGATTTTAAAATAATTTTAATATGAATCAATCGAGATATTTTTTATAAATATTAAACTTTTATCACATAATCGACATTTGATGAAACTGACTAGCAATCAAACCGCTATCGATTCAAATTTAATCTGGAATTTAAATCGAATCAGGTGTGTTTATACAGATAATTTTTAATCCAATCATATAATTCAATAGTCTATCTAAATAGAAGATTTAAATTTTAGAAACTTAATGAAATTAACAATTATTAATATAAATTAATTAAATTTTAAAATAATGACATTAAATATATTTAAATTAAATAAAAAAAGATTTTTCTTTTTATATAGAGGTGAAAATATAAAACAGTATTTAATTACAAGCAAGTTAATAAAAGTATGAAATTATATTTCAAGTTTTATATTTTTAATTCAGTAAATTAATTTCAAATTGAAAACTCAATGATTATTATTTTAACATTGAATATAAGAGTTAAAGTAGAAAGTTTTATTTTTCAAGAATTGCTTGGTTCATTTTTTTCCCCGGTGGTTATACTGTGAATTTATAAAATCGATAAAAAATGTTTTACAAGTCAACGAAACTTCTTGTCACTTAATTGATTATTTAAATTCATTTAATTTAATGCTTTATTATTATATATATATATATATATATATATATATATATATATATGTATTTTGTCAAAGAAGAGATAAGAGATAAAAGATTAGAAAAAATGACAACAAATAATTATATTTTTAAATCACAATAAATGGTTATTCATATAACATTAATAATTTTGAGTATAAAGTCAATATTTATATTAATTGAAACTGACAGATAATAGAATAAATATGGCTTACGTATATTTGATAAATAGAAGAATAAAATTTAACGAATATGGTAATAAGCTTTCGTGGTCGATTGTGTATATTTTATCTGTTATGTGGGACACCTTTTACAATGGCGCGAAGCTAGGCTAAAATAGACAATACCTACACACCAGGTTAACAGGAATTCCGAGAGTAACTGAATGCCATAGTAAAATTTGCACAGTGACCGGTTAAGATTTGTCTCTGTCACACAAACGGGTTATATGTATACCTGTCTCACATTCATAGGCAACGCAATGAACTAGTAGACCGATGCATTTTTTAAAAACGTTCACCTATACGGACGAACATGCATATAGGTAATATTTTTACACTATGTTGCATGACGGGACCAGTATTTTATTCCATATAAACATAACTAAACACATCTGTCTCTGTTATCAGACAGTATATTTTTTATTAATTTTTTTTTATAGTTTTGATTTATTGTTAACAAAGTTATAAAATGACTATGGAACGTGTTTAATGGGTATAAATTAACAAGGGATGTTTATTATAAATTGTTTGTTTTTAAACGATTTTATAAAAACAATAATTGAAGGATTTAGTACAGTAGTAAAAAAGTATACTTGGCTTTTCTACATTTGCTTGAGTACTGTTGAAATGTATGTGATCCTTATTTAGTAATAAAAATTCGAAACATAGAAAGATTTCAAAAAAAGACTTTTTAAATAAATTCTTCAGGATAAAAATGATAGAGCACAATTCGGGTGGGACAATTTAAAAAATAGAAAGAAGTTCGTAACAATAATTTGTATATTAAAAACTTTCATTGATTATTAGATCTAAAAGGATTACAATCGAAGAATAGATTTTACAATACTTTTTATAGCAGAAATAATCATATGATAAAAATTAAATTGAAAAATTACGAAAAACTAGTTGGAGAAAGTTCAGTCTTTCATATAAATGCTGGAATTTGGAATTATATTTATTTTAATATTTTCGAAAAATTGCTTTCTTCAGTTAAGGGTTTTAAAAATTAGATTAAGAGGGTTTAAATGTATTAATATATTGTTTTAAAATTGAAATCCTTGCTATCGAAATGCAGTTCCATGACCATACCATCACCTGCTCTGTAAAATTATTTTATAATCTATAAAAATAAATTACTCACAATACGAAATAAATAGTTACAAAAATATATTTTTTAAAATAATAATTTAAAATAACTTCATACATAGTTTAGTTGCTTTTTCAATAAATAAGTTATCAATTTTGAATAAACAAAGTATCTTTATTTAAATATGGATAAAAAATTATTTTCGTCTGTTATGTAAAAAAATAACAGTGAGTTTGAAGCAGATATGATTCTAACGATATAAATTTAACTTTTTTCATTTCAAAACTTGGTGAATAAATTTTGAATATATTTGTTATATGTAAATAGAAAGATTTTTGTAATTTAATATACAAACCGTAACATAACTAAAATTTTTCGTACAAGTCAGTTTCATTTTATATTTTTTTCTTTTTATTAGAATGAATTCACGTACCAGCGATTTAACAGACAATGAAGTATGAATTTTTATATAATACATTGTTTCAAGTAAAATAAATAAAAAGGATTCAAATATATATATATATATATATATATATTGTATTAATAAAGTATATTTTTTTATGTATTTAATATTCTAGTGAAGAAAAATAACCAAAAATATTTATGTAAATTATTCAAATATCCGCTTGTTTTAATACAAATATAACAAAAAAGTGCTACTGTAAAATATTTTGTGACCCAAATTATATATTTAACTAAAAATTATCATCTGTAATCATGCAATTATTTGTGAAAGTCGAGTAATTTCTTATGATTAACTTGAACGAAGTTTCTGCAACAAATATCAAACACGCAAAGTATTTTTTTATTATTTACATTATCACACTTAAAATTAAGACAAAAAAAGTAATGGTATTATAAATATGTATGAAAAATTCAGATTAAAACTTTATAAATATGTATATTATTCCTGTAGGTGTGCTTTTTCGAGTAGGATTTAATTCAATTGTGAAAAGAAAGGATGTTAAAAAGAATACTTTTTTAATGTAGCTACTTTAATGAAGACATTATGTAATTAAAAGAAAAGTAGAATGGGTATAATTTAGATAAGGAGTTAACAAATTTGTACAGAAAAAAGATTTCTTTCAAGAAATAAATTGACGATACTTTTATAAAACTTAAAAGTTTATTGCTCTGTTTCAATTTAAAAGTTATATTCGTGTTTGTTGAAATGAAATGTTAGTGTTAATGAAAGAATATCATTAAATTTGAATCATTAATTATGTTATTAGAAAAAATGTATATTTCTGAATATAAAACAGTAGGAAAAATATCAGCAGGAAGGATAAATTTAGGAAATATAATGAAAGATAAAAAATATAAACATTATTTAAATCATTATATAAAAATACATATATTAAGTCATATAAAAAATTCGTACTGTTTTATTTTTCGACAAAAAATAATGTACCATTACTACACATCACGTAGTATTGTTGTCTTAGTTAAGGGGTTATACGCAATTAGAAATTTCAAAAAATCGTTTTTTTTTGCATTTTCGGAATGCACATATATTTGAGTATATTCTCTGAAAATTTGAAGTAAATCCGATAAATATTTATTATACCATGTAAGTTGAAAAAAATTTTTTTTAACTATGTGTAAACCTACTTCCGAAACTTCAAACGGGTTTATCTCAAAAAGGTGTTTTCATAGTCGGTGATCTCGATATCTATCAAATTTTCACACAATCTTCTCAAATATATTCCTCAGGTGTTATCAAAAATGAAAATTTTTATTATTCCTTCGTTCAATACCTGCATTAATCTATCCTTTAAAAGAATTGACCATATTTTTGATTTCGTTAATATGACTGAAAGTAGGATCTAACAATGAAGTGAAGGAAACACATATTTTTTGTGGAGGTGTTTTTATAAATAATGTTTTAAAATTAAAAATAAGTAATAATAAATCGCATTTTTGCAATATGATATACAAATTTAAAAAAGGAAACCATATAGCAATTACTGCGAATAAGTGTATGGTGGAGGTGCTGTGATCGAAAGAAACTACAAAAAACTATTTCGCTAATTTCGTATCAAAAATTTCAGTCTTGAAGATATTTCATGTTATAAAAGATCATCTAATGTAGATGATAGCATAATTTGTATGGAAATAACAAAAAACATGGCAAACAGTTTTCTATTAATAAATTTAGATGTGTATTTCATTAAGACAATGTGCGAACAGATGTTGAAATTAACAAGCAGCGGAAATTAAAAGAGTTCGATCATCCACCCTATTCATTTGATATTGCGTCATCGAACTATTATTTGTTTCGTGCTTAAAGAAAAAAAATCAACAATATCAGTGATATTATGAAGCATCTGGATTAGATCTTTACAACAAAATCTGAGATTTTTTTCAGAGATGGCATTAAGAAGTTGGCAGTGGGATAAGAAGAGAAAATCAAAAATAATGTAAGTTATATAATTGACTAGAAATAAAAATATTATATATATATGGGGAGGGGGATTTTTCCAAAAATGCCGTGAATTTTTGAATAACCTAATATTTTCAAGTTTATATAAACGAATCAATTTTATAAAAAAAATGTTTAATAATCACTAATTGTTAATTTCATTTCTAAAACACATTTTTATATAGCCATGATTCTATGGCTATCGAAATGCGCATCAGAAAATGAAGTGATCAATAAGTAATATATAAAACTTTTTTTTAAAACATTATTCCACGATAATGAACTTTTATTATTTCACTAAAATATAATTATACATAAATGTAGCACATACAACGATAATAGATATTTTTTGTCGTCAGAGTAATCAATTTTTTTGTATAAATTCATATTAAATTTTTTTCCAGAATAAACGATAATTTTACATGTCAAATTTATAGCTGAACAATATACGTATAATTATCCAATGTGCGGCATTCTTATTAATACGGTGAATTATCTATGTATCATTGAACTTGTTTGAGCGTAGGATGTGATTTTATAAGTAATAAATTTCTGCATAAATAATTTCACATAAATGTAAATTTACAGACTTACTTAAGATTAAATGACTAAAGACAGTGCAACGTAGACATTATTAAAATTTCTTTCGAGATAACAGTGAAATTTAATTTTCAATTATTGATTTTTTATTTACAACTTATCCTTGCATATCATTTTTTGCAATAAATATATTAATGAATATTTATTAACCAGTTTACTGATTTAATAAAAACAAGAGTTGGGAATGAAGTTATGTATTTAATTTTTCATTAATTACTTTCTGTTTTATTTATCAATAATATTTTTATAAGGAGGTTTAAAATTTAAATCATATGCAATTTTACTGCACAGTTTTTGTATATTGCACTATAATGATTTTCGTTTTTTTTTCTTTTGGTTTATTGGCCTTAAATAAGATCTTTATAACCTTGTTTATTTTGTTTTAATTTCAATTTGTCATTGTATTAAGAATCTAGAGAAAAATATATAAAAAACTTAAATGTCCCAAATACAACTTAACATCACAAGATTTTAAAATTAAGTGTCCAATAATTACTTATTATTCATTTATTTGCTGATATTTCAATAATCATGCTATGATAACATTGCAATATAAAATCTAGATTTTAGAATGCAACACTCTGAAGATGATTGTATAGTCATCGAAATGTGTATCAGTGAATGAAGTAAGCAATAAGTGATTGTTTAACTTTTATAAAATCTTGTATTGTTGGAGTGAGTCATTAATTTGTATAAAAATTAATGAAAATTATATATCTTTAACATTTTAAAAAGAGATCTTACATATATAAATGTAAATAACTTTCTTGAACATCATAAAATTAAATAAAGTGACCAATAATAATTATTAAACATTTTTTATAAAAGGGTATTTTTATTATTAGGGTAAATAATTCATTTGTGTTAAAGTGTATTTACCACAGTAACAAAAAACTTAATGTTTTTTTTTTAAAAAAAATAATTTTTTAGAGTATTTAAAATTCTATTATTCGTAATTGTGATTTTAATGAAGTGTCAAGAAGAGTCTATAAAAAAATCTTGTAAACAATTTTAATTGATATAATTTTATCGACTAAGAGATAAATTTGAATATAATCAGTTTTATACTCTACACACGTTTTCATTCTAATTACGCCACAATTACGCAACTTACTGTATAATTAACACTCAAGTGAAGAGCTCTTAAAAATGGAACGAGTAGAGTACACAGTTTTCAGACGTAACACTTTGTGTACGAATTAACAAACGTTGAGTAGGAAAAGTGCTTGATGTAATTAATTAAATATAAATAAAAACAGTGGCAACAAGCGTCATCCCTGAATAATAAAATCTAAGAGAAAACGGATACAATAAGAAAACTGTTGTTGGAGAAATCTTGAATAGAGATGTTACAACAATATGCAACAACGGTAAACATCTCCGTTCCGGAAACAGCACAAATAGGTCTACCGGAAATATTTAATGTTTGTACAGAAAGGCCGAGAAAATGTGTATGGGTGAGTGTACGTGTGTACATGTATGTGTGTGAATGTGTTAGGTTGGAAACTGGGTGTATGAGAGACTCTTGTATGTTGTGGCAACGCTATGTGGGATAGTAGTGAGCTCTATTCATAGATTTGGGTATCAGGGGAATACGTTTCATGAGAGATGCTTCACAACTATAATAAACTATTTTGTAAAATAATAGTCCTAGTCTCTAGAAATCGCAAATGATTGAATTTCCATGCACATGTAAACGAACATTGTGCAATAGGAGAGTAGATAAACTTGGAAATGTGATGAAATTAGTTCTATTAGTTCAACTATTCAATTAGTTCTATTAAATATTGATTTCTCACTGTAAATACAAATATGTGATAAAATTTTATATATATATATATATATATATATATATATATATATATACATATATAAAGTTCAAAATTTTTTACTTAAAAAAAATTACTCAATTTTTTACACAATTGAAATCACTCGTTCTAACAAATATTCAACAATTATTTATTATTCTCTTTATTTGTTAATATGTTAATGATAATATTTATTACCACACATTTCATAATGCCGTACTCTGGCAATAATGTGCCATGAGTATCAAAAAGCAAATTAGGGAAAAGAATAATAAAAAGTGATAACTGAATGATTATAGAATTACTATTTTAGTACTGTAGAAAATTCACTTCATTACAAATTAATTAATCACTCATTTACCATTAACATCACAAGATTTTATTAAACTGTTCAACAATTACTTATTGTTCATTTTATTAGTTGATATGCATTTCGATAGCTATCGTCAGAGTAGTGCGTTATAAAATCTCTGATTTTATAATAAATTTAATTTATAACTCTGATTTTAAAACAGATTTTATAATGAAGCATTTGAATGACATGGAATGGCTACTGAAATGCTCATTAGCGAATAAAGTGAAGAATAAGTTATTATTAAAATTGTGTGATATGACAGGCGAGTAACTGATTTGTGTTAAAATAGTCTCAAAATCTTTTGTTAAGGCGAATAATTTAATTGGCTAAAATTGAAATAGCCATAAAATAAAAGTAATAATTATTAAAAATTTAAATCAAGACTAGTTATAAAACATTTGGATTGTATAAAATATTATAATAAATCTTTTTACTACAAAAAAATTTCAAGATAAAAAAACTTCTTGATATAAGTATATTTAAGAGATTAATTTGATTTTTTTTAAAAAAAACTATTTTGATTAGTATACTTGTATACTAGTTAAAAATGTATTTGTATCTATCTACTACTTAAAATGACACTGAAAAAATATTGTAAAGAGAATATATTAAGAAAATAAAATTGTGTAAAAGTTACATTCTTATATTTAATGTTGAAATTTAAAATAAATTGCCACAAAAATATTCTTACAATCTTAATATTCAATTTCAATATTGAAATATGTTTATATCACAAAGAGATTTATGACATCTCCAGATGTACAGTTGAAATTGTATAAACGTATGCGATTCCAAGCTATACTGATTTATTGAATAAATCCATCGACATCTCAAAAAAATTATAAAATACTCTGTTATTGAATTTGATAAAAAGATGTGAATGAAAGATTCAATAATTTTGTAATTAAATTTAATAATTTTATGGCTATTATGAAGTATTTAATTTAATTTTATAATATTTTTTTAATTAATTAATTATATATTATTATTTGTAATCATTTCACATCGGTTTATATAAAAACATAAATAAAATTTCCTTGGTATTAAATGAAAAAAATTGCATCAAAAAAATTATTTACCTAAATATAACAAGAATTAATACAATTATTTAATAATCACTTATTATTTTATCGCCAGAGCGATTTATTATAAAATCATTAAGCATACTAAAGAGAATTTAGTATAAAAATGAATACTGTATCAAACAGTGTATGAATTTATTTAAAAAAATATATAAAAATGACATTTTCTAGCAGAAATGAGATTTTCGTATTTTTCTTAATTGTAGTTTTAAAATAAAAAAGTGTTTATTAAGATTTGTACAAAATAATGAAAGAAACATATTTCCTATTTCGTTATATAAAGTTAGATTATTTATAGTGAACACAAATGTCTATAACGACTATATTAAAAAGTCAAGTGCATTATTTAAAAAATACCCAAGATCGATTTCCCCAATTATAAACACAAAAGCAATTTGAAATGCCCATTGAAATGCACGTTCCATGACTAATATCTTTATTTGTCGCCAAGCTCGCGCCGTTAATAATTGTGCAGGAAAGTGAGTTCGATCCGTAATGGCGAAATTCAGTCGTGCATGAAGAAATTGAAATTCGATTTAGTGTGCCATCGTTCGACTCTCTCCGTTTTAGTTATATACATATAAATAATATACACTTTCAAATACACATACATATATGTGTGTGTGTGTATAAATAAGTTATTAGATTTATACATTTACGTACTGATTGTTTCCTTTTTTATTCTGAGTGGATTTATACAATGAATCTTAAATTAATCACGGAATACGAGAAAAGAAACGAATTATTCAAATTTTCCTCGTTAACAAATAAAACCAATTATTCGATGTATTGATCGATTCAAGTATAAAATGATTAAAATAAAACTGATTATTTGTTCTCCAGTGATACTTTTACTACCAATAATTTCGATACGAAGAAGAGCTTTTTCGTTATAATTGAATATGTTTTTGTTTTGCCATATGAATTATTCAAAAGTATACAGAATAATTTCAAAATCATTTCGAAAAAATAAATACTTACAGAAAATATATTTCATTTATTATCAAATAGTTGATTTTTAGAGTTATATAAAAATAATTATTAAAAAAATTAAAAGTAAATGTAAATCAAATTAGTAGTTAATGTAAGTAATTTTCTTATAATTATTATATAAACATTAGAAAGTATTCTTACCATACAAATATTAAAGTTGATAAATAATTCAAACAACTCACCTGAAAACAAAAAAAGATTATTAAGTAATGTCATTAAATCGTTAAATATTTTTTTCAATTAAAAAGTTTATTTTTATCCACAATTCCAAGAATTTAATCAATAACAAATCAATCGAATTTTATAGCAAATATGTACTAGAAAGAACGATATCATTATTTTATTTCGTTACAAAATATCATTTAGCTGTTTGATATATACACTATACAAGAATAATTCTTATTTTCAATAAATAAATTCTTAGACACCCCATCATCTACAGTAACTTTATACACAGATAATAACTTATATTTACAGTTACGACCAGATAAGATATATTTTAAAAGTAAATAGACGACGTTGTGAAGTGTCTCTCATATTTTCCACTCAAGTAAAACCTGAAGTGCAAGTAATATGATCATGGAATGACAGACATTACAGTAACTGTAACTAAATACTTTGCTTCAGGCGTCTAGAATCAACACAAACTCGAGTATGTTTCTTTTATATATATATATATATATATATATATATATATATATATATATATATATACACACACACACACATATATATATATATATGTGCATGTATGTATATATGAAGCAAAAACACAAAGGAAAGTAGCCTTATGAAATGTTATACAGACCATCAAACTCCAGTCATTTTCACCTTTCGTTGTTATTGTCTACTCTTTATGAATTTTGCTTTTTTTGTAAATCCAAACCTTTTATCTCTAATGTTTGCTTAGAAAGAGAGTGCATTTACCTTTCGTGACTTTTTCAATATTTTTAAGATTTCAACGATACGAACATGCTTTATTCTAAAGTTAATATTTATATATGTTTATGTAAATGATGTGTGTGTGTATGTATGTATATATATATATATATATATATATTAGGTTGGCAAGTATCTCCCTTCCGCTTTTTTTTTTTTTGTACATAGCTGCGAAATTCAAAAGACCAGAAGGCGGAAGGGAGATATTTGCCAACCTAATATATATATATATATATATATATATATATATATATATATATATATATATATATACAATTACTCAATTTAGCTATTTTTTAATTTTTTTGGAAATAATTATTAAATAAATATTTTTATATCATTCCACTTTGGAATTTATTTTTAAAACTCAAAACATTCACATATTACTTTATATTGTACTTACTCTAAATCAGGGGTAGTCAACCTTTTTATACCTACCGCCCTCTTTTGTATCTTTATTGGTAGTAACATTTTCTTACGGCCCACCGATTCCGCAGTAACTTAATTTAGCGCAACTGCAAAGTACTCGTAATTTTTGAGTGGAGGTTTAGTAAAAATATGTAGTTAAATTTATGTTTTTATTTATACTTTGCATTACAGTGCAGTACAACCTGCTCTGTCAGTGAATCTTAGATGCACGGTGATAACGGAAAGTAGCTTCAGCGTCGAACAAAACCTCTACCATCCACCATAAAAGCTTAAATCGCCCATTAGTGGGCGGTAGAGACCAGGTTGACTACCCCCGCTCTAAATATATAAAAATTGAAAATTGTTAATTCGAAAATTAAATATACACATAATATTTAATAACAAGACATTTATGTTATTTGAGTAGATTTTTTTGAGTTTATATGATAAGAATTACTGTCTTGTTTGATATTATTAATTCGAAAAAAATTCTACTAATTTTGAACCTCAATATTTTTTATATATACATTGTGTATATGTGCTTTTTAAAAGTGAGGGAGATATTTTAAGTTGAATCCCTATATATAGTTCTATTTAACCTAGAAAAGGTACATTTATTTATATTTATATATATATATATATATATATATATATATATGTGTGGGTGTGTGTGTGTGTGTGTGATGTATATATAAAGGTATGATAAAGGGTATTTTTAGGTTAGATAGAACATTTGATAGGGATTCAATTTAAAGTTCTATCATGCTTATTATATATATATATATATCGAGAGAGAGAGAGAGAAAGTTAAAAGTAAAATGGAAACACTTGTCATATAACAAGGAGAGAAAACCAGTGATGAATAAAAAACATTAATTAGAAATACAGAAATATAAAAAAATTCAGAAAGAAATATATGAATAGATGAGATAACACTTATATTTGTCCATTTCAAGATGAATATAAACAAAAATCAAGTCAAATGAAGACCTCAACACACAAACACACACACACACATATATATACATATATATATATATAGTTATTATTAGCAACATTAACAATGCAAGCTTTTTTCTATTCCATGCTGAATGAAAGCTTTTCTCAAATCTTTCCACTTTAACTGATTCAATGTCATTTTTTCAGTCCATTCGGACGATATTTCTGTCTCATCTATCAGAGGATTTCTTTTTGGCTTCTTATATATTTTAGTTACCAATTAATAATATTTTCTGTCCATCAGTGACCTGCTATTTTTAGTATATATATATATATATATATATATATATATATATATATATATATATATATATACTAGACCACTGATGGACAGACCACTATGTATGGACATATATAATATATATATATACATATGTATATATATATATATATATATATATATATACATGAAACATAAATAATTGAACATAAATCAGGTAATTTATTTTTATGATGTCTTCAGTTCGTTTCAAAACTTGTTAGGAGTTAAAGCCACTAGAGAAACGATGTGTATACCTAGCTCTAGTATAAGCGTGACCTGTATATAATGTATAACCCATTTGTACGACCACATATAAATGTGATTATATATATATATATATATATATATATATGTATACACACACACATAATATTACCATAGTGATTTCACTCAGATTTTTTTTGACACGAACTCTCCATGAGTTGATCTAAAGGGTTTTGGATATTAAAATGAATTATGATTCCACTTCTACCCAGTAAATCAAATGTCGACCGTACGCCGTTATTGTTTTCGTATGGTTTATGATTTCAAAGCGTATAAAAATACGTACTTATGTTCATAAATAATTTTATAATATGTGATCATCTGTATTTGGTACAGTTTTATTAAAATATTATCGCCATATTTTGACAATTTACCTGAACTTTTTGTGAAAATATATTATTCTAGATGAATTTTTTTTTGAAACTTAATTAAAAATTATATATATATATATATATATATATATATATATATATATATATACATATATAATATACATGGTAGGTAGATAAATATAAATAAATTTCTATAACGTGACAAATCGATCACTATAAACAAGTTTTTACAACTTCAAGTGACTTCGAGATATGGCAAACATGTCAATTAAAAGAAAAAATAAGATTCTAATGATTAAAGAATTCAAATTATTTATTTTAATAAAAATATTGCATACTTAAATTATTTTAATTTCGTACAAATATAACTGGAATGTTCTGTGATATGTGTTTTTTATATTTGTTATACTACCTTGATTTAAACATATTTTTATTTCAAGCAAATTATACACAAATAATATATATTTTATTTCAATTGAAAATAATTAACAGATGGAAGGTTAAATACAAATATATAAATAAATATTAGGAGTATGAGAATATTTCCATATTTTTTTATGTAATTTTCTTTGTTTAATAGTTCAAAAATGAAATTATATTTCTAATCAAAATATTTTCTAGAATATTCAGACGTCTTTTATTATTATTTAGACAAAAAGTAGATACTGCGAAAAAAAATCTTTTACTTTAACATATAAAATAATTAATCAATTTTTGTATTTTCCTACAATTATTAAATAGTGTATCCGGAAGTTCATGTTCTGTGATACGAAATTAGAAGAAATGGATACAATAATGTTCAAAGAGTACATCGTGTGTGGTAGAACTTCTCACTACAGATCTTAGAGTCTTTCAGGTTAACAATGCAAAATAGGATATAGACTAAATGTGGTCCACAATGATGTTGATTGCAAAGTTTTTCAATGTTTGAGACGATTGCCAGTTCAAAAAAAAAATAACTCTATGGATATTCCGTCAAAGAGACAAGAATATTTTGAATTTATGAAAACTTCATTATGGTGATTTCGATTTTTACTTCTTGAAAATTACAAAATATTGATTTAATATTGTCATTTTTGAACAATGATAAAATAACCATTAAATTGGATAAAAAAAAATACAGCAAATGATTATTGAATATATAAAATTCTACTATTTGATAGGCTGCTTTTTTTGGTTACAATAAATTATTCTCAGAACTAAACTAACATTAGTAAACTCTGAAAAAAATGAAGTTAAAAAAATTGGTAAATATGTTAGTGGCTTTAATTCAATGGATGATAACCTATGTATGTATATATATAAACTAATATGTGTGTGCTTATATGGACTTTATGCACCTATATATAGTATAAGCTTTTAATACGTTCATTTTTTTATATGTGGGCTTTATGGACTTTGTACGAGATAGAGAAAATAACAAATATGTTTCAAAAGCTTAGTCTATTTATGATTTAACATTAGATTAGTTATGTCCATTAGAGGTTTAGCGAATATATGATACATTTAAATGTAATACTTAGTAAGCAGATTGTAGTATTATATATATATATATATATATATATATATATATATATATATATATATATATATATATATATATATATATATTATATATACATACACTAAGAGAAAGAGAAAAGTAGGAGTTTACAAGAATAAAACCAAAAAAGTACAACACTATTCTGTATCTAAAATTGTTAGTGCATTGACTTTTTTATGAAATTGAACATTTAAATACAATACAGAAAAACGTATATAAATACACTCACACATACACACACACATTATATATATGTATGTATTTATATACATATTAATGTGTATTTTATTTTTCAATCATAGAATTAAAGTTTACTTCTTTTATTATTTTCTAAATATAGCCTCTGTCTAATGATGGGTAAAGAACTACTGATATTTGAATTCCATCGATCCAATGCCTTTTTCTTTAATTTTATTTCATGCCAATAAAGTTTTCTCATGTTTTTATTATGTATATATATATATATATATATATATATATATATATATATATATATATATAGCAAATCAACAAATATTCAATAACAGAATAGCTTTCCTTTTATCTCTGTAAAGATTTACAAAGAAAGCTGTTCCTCATTCGTTGAAAATTCTTTAATATCAGAAATCGTAGTATAAAAATAAATTACCCCGTCGTTATTGTGCAATTTTGAATGGTTTTGTCAGAAACAGCTGGTATTCATACCGATTGAGTATCGCTGTAGAAATAAAACTTATTCGTTTCGCAATATGTCGAGATATAAGAAATAACGATAGAACTGCAAATATACACTAGCGAACATGCTGTGAAAACATTGTCAAGTTCTTGCAGTTTCGTGCTACAAGTGAAAATTGCTGATCATTTAGCTTTGCTAGATTATAAAAATGGATTGCGTGGCGAGTTCCTGTCTGCTTACTAATATAAAAGTCTACATTAGGTCAAGAAAATCAAGGAGTTTTTTTTTATTTACAATAGGAACTTATAACAAAGTATGACATAAATACATTGTATAAAAAAGTCTATATGTATTTTTTGTAAACATTTATTACGTTACAAATGCTTAAAATAAATTACAATTTAATTTTTAAAGATATTAAAGGAAATATTAAAATTTTAATTCTCATCATTATAACATGAATATAAATAAATTGATTTTTAAAACTGAGTGCTTCATTTAAATTGTATGATAATTTAATTTTAATAAATTTGTTTCCAAATATTGTACGAAATTAATTACTTTTTTTTAAGTGTTTAAATATTTCATATCATTTTTTTTTGTATAATTATTTACATAACAATGAATATTTTAAAACATTTCATTGAATAGAAAGAAGTCAATGATAATATTTACATAAACACACACTCACAATATATAAATATACAAATACACACACACACATACACGTGTATATATATATATATATATATATATATATATATATATACATATATATATATAAACACATTTAGTAAGTTCTATTATGAGAAAAATGTTGTACATGTTGTGTAGTATATCGAAATAAAAATGAAATAATCTTAATGGACGTGAAGTCAAACACGCACTGCTGTTGACTTACGTGTGTAGTTCGTTATTTAGGAAAGACTTTTAGTATTTTCTATTGGATTACTGAAAAGAGCAGACGAAAAATTCTAATAAACTTAGAAAAAAATTAATTTAATTTCAAAATCAATCGTTACTGGTTGAGATTTATAAAAAAGTGACAGATTTATAAAAAAGTCAAGAAAAGTAAATTATTTACAATAAAAAATTATTTTAATTTTTGTTTTTATATTATACAAAAAATCTCACGTTGAAAGGTTGTTTTGGTAGAAGCAAAAATTTAAATTTAAGAGTTTAATTTTGTTGAACAATAAATTCATTTAAATGGAGAAAAATCAACTAAACTCAAATTGTCATATGCAATTTTCTAAAATTAAGGAATTCCAAAAAATATAACAAATATATATCATCATCAATATTTTTCAATCTATTGCTGAATGAAGGCCTTTTTAACAATTTTCACTTTGGCCGATTCAATGCTTTCCTCTTTCAGTTATTCCAGCGAATTTCCTTATCTCTCTATCCTATCTATTCCTGGATATTCTTATATATTTAGGTTTTTAATCAATAACTTCTCTTGTCCATAGGTGGTCTTCTCTTTTTATTATTTCATTCATGAAAATTATAACTGGCATGGAATTCTGACAAAAAAAGCTATATTGGGCTATACACTGTCTGAAAAGCCAAGGTTTTAAAAAGTTATAGCGTCAAGGATAATATATGAATTTTAATCACCTTATATATATATATATATATATATATATATATATATATATATACAATTTTCAAATACAATCTATGAAAAGTGCATAATACACAACTTGTAATGAAACTAATTTCACACAAATGAGCTATCATCCAAACACCACAAGATAGATTTTCAGTATTGAGGTAATAGTTGATTTATTTGAAAGTGTATGGGTCATTCAAATGTGACGCCTAGATTTGTGTTTTATTAAAAAGAAACTATACACATGTTTCTCTATACACCACCCTATATAGGTGTTTCTTTTTAATAAAACACAAATCTAGGCGTTACATCTGGATGACTTTATATAATTATTCTTGGGTTAATATTCTTTTCTTTTTAAAAGAGATCAATTTTAGATAAGAAATGTAAAAGACATGAAATTAATTAGATAAACTCTATGCTCAAAATAAATTAAAAAATTAGAAAAGAGTAGGATATTATAATGATGTTTATCTATATATATATATATATATATATATATATATATATATATATATCCACAAACAGACGTGCTATTTAAATCCTCAACAATCATACATAGCGTTCTGTTTTTGCGGTCATAACAACTTGTGCGTGGATCAATTTAATCGGGATGAGATGCGGCCATTTTGCGGTTACGTATAATGCGTGCGTATGTTTGGTGTGGCACTCGTCAAAATCTCACGAATTATTCATGGCGAGTCTGTGAAAGCGAAGTGATATGTATACATATTCAACTTTATCGTATATTGCACTGTAACGCTTCTCAATCTGACTAGAGAAAATAATAGAGGATACCAGCAATGCGGTAGTTAAAACAAAATGTAATAAATTTCGAATGAAAAGATTCGCGTGTGAATAGATAATCTTGTAAATCTTTATTGTATGGTCGTGACAAAAACATAAAAGTTATTCAAAATATGTATGTATATATATATATATATGTGTGTGTGTGTGTGTGTGTGAGTGAGTGCGTGTGTGTGAGTGCGTGTGTGAGTGCGTGTGTGTGAGTGCGTGTGTGTGAGTGCGTGTGTGTGAGTGCGTGTGTGTGAGTGCGTGTGTGTGAGTGCGTGTGTGTGAGTGCGTGTGTGTGAGTGCGTGTGTGTGAGTGCGTGTGTGTATGTGCGTGTGTGTATGTGCGTGTTTGTACGCGTGGTATTTCAGAGAGACAGTACTATTAATTTTAAATATTTGAAAAAACAGAATGTTTATGTAAAGTACAATATTTCATGAACTTAATTAAAAATTATGATACATTATGTATATATATATATATATATATATATATATATATATATATATATATATATATATATATATATATATATATGATCATCTAAATGTGACATCTAGATTTGTGTTTCATTAAAAAAGAACTATACAAATGTTTCCCTATACACATTTTTCTTTTTAATAAAACACAAATCCAGGCGTCACTTTTGGAAGACTTTCTCTCTCTCTCTCTCTCTCTCTCTCTCTCTATATATATATATATATATATATATACTCATATACATATATGTAAATATAATAGAAAAGTTTTAACCTTTTTACTGCGGATGGGCCGATCTATCAGCCCGGTTAGCTTGTGGGAAAACTGCGGAGGGCCGATTTATCGGCCGTGTTTTTCTATTCCACGAAAAATCTTATGGGAAAGGAAATTTGTTATGAATAATTTTCTGCATTTTCGCTGAAAATAGTGCCGTATTTTTAAAATAAACATAGAAATTTTGATCAGCAGTAAAAGAGTAATAAATATAGAAATATTGGTCAGCAGTAAAAAGATTAAATAAGGCGATACTAAATCTTAAAATAAAACTTAATATCCACAAAACAAAGCCATTGAACATATTTTTTTTTTGACAAATTACTAAAACTGTATATGTGATTAGAAGAGTTATTTTTACATCAAGTAAGATGAATTTATTAAAAAATATGGAAATATAATTAGAAGAATTCAGATATATGTAACATTATGTCTCGACTAGGTAGAATAGTGGAATGCATCACCACGTGTCATGTGAGAGATTGCGTTCGATTCCCAATCCGAGAGTACTTCATTTTCGAGGGTTAAGTATAAGGTTGACAATCTCATCTTATAAAAAAGAACTGTTGAGAAATTTTGACAAAAATAGCTCTATTGAGCTGCATTGTCAGAGATGCCATGACTCTACAAAAAGAGCTGTAGTGTCACAACAAGAAAGAAAAGAAATACATACATGTCTTCAGTAAAAAATTATCACATTTTAAGTACAATTTTTATAATTTACTTTGCTATATTATTAACTATTTTTAGATTTTAATTTTATTTTGAATGCAAACATTTACAAAATGTAGTATTTACTAAAAAAATACAATTCTAAGACTCTTTTATTATTGTTAAAGTTTCAAAATTAATTTATATTATTTTATATTGAAAATTAGATGTATTATATTGAAAATTATTGTATATGAAATGTATATAATTTACGTAAAGCCTTGTTTAATGCTATTTTATTTAATGTTAGGATTTCAGGAATGCATTTGAAGTATTAAATAAAGTTCACCAATATAAACACACACACACAAATATATATATATATATATATATATATATATATATAGAGAGAGAGAGAGAGAGAGAGAGAGAGAGATAAAGAAAGAGAGAGGGTACCACTCATAATATTAAAAACCCTTTTAAATTTGAATAATTTTAATTAAACACCCGATATTATAAAAAAGTAATTAATTTTGAATCATCTAAAGAACGTATTAAAAATTAACCCTAATTTTTTGAATAAGTAACAGTTACTGTTTTTAATAAAATACTAGAGATTTATTCTCAAATTAATTTGAATGTTTGTTAATATGAAGACGATTTGAACATTTTGAACCTAAGATGTTTGCTTTTACATGAATCAATTTTAATCTTTAATTATATACAATAACAATGAACTGTAATGTTTACTTCTAACAATTAAAATTTTGTTGATCTAAGCTGAACAAAGCTGACAATAAAATTAATTACATCAAACACTCAGACGTGTTCGGGTTTCCCTTACGTTACTTTTGTAATACGGAGAGTGAAAATGGTTATTCGTAGTAAGCAGATGAATCATTTATTCCGACCAAACGTGCCCCACATGTTGACTAAACAAGTAGGAATACGTAACATAGGTTGAATGTATACGTATAGTCAACTTTAGCCAATTGTCAAAGCATGTAAATTTTGATTATAACACATAAATGTAAATTGGACACCCTTATATATCTGTGATATGATCAAATATTTAATAAAATGTGAATATTTTCATCATATGAAACACGATTACTACAAAAATAATGATTATTTTTTATATATTTCTTTTGGAATTAATTATTGTATTCAATTTTTTTTAAAAAAAAACGATTTATTTACATAATCTCAATCATAAATTAATAAAATATTAAAAGCATAATATTTATCTACCCACATGTATATATGAGCTGGTTTTTTGGAAAGTGGTATAAGTCCATTTTTTCATATATTGAGATATTTAAGGGTTTGCATTTGAGTTAATTTAAAAATATTGGCCAACTTTAATCAATTCGAGTGATGTTTTTTACACTATACACCTTTTAAATTTTATTATGAAATAATAATTACTAACATTATTTTACAAAATAAACGATTTTTTAGCTCCACATGGACTTATACCACTTTCAAAAATAACATATTACAAGAAGTAAAAACAAGAGCAAATTTAAGTCCATATTTTTATAGACATAAGCTTTACTGAAATGGATTTTTATGTAAAAAGTAATAGTTAAAATGAAGACATTTAAATACACGAATAACTAAGTTTATTAAGAGTTTATTTCAGTTATATTAAAAATATAAAAATGAAAATTACTTCGTTAAGATCTTTAAATAAAAAAAAAAAAGATATTTTAAACTTAGTTTTCTTTTACACTTAGCATATTGAAATATTTATGGTGAATAGGTGGTATATAAGGTAATAAACTTATCATATCGTTATATTTCTCTCTTGTTATGCTCCTTGAAGTTTTATAAAGCGGTAACATATTAATTTTTCTGAGGTTTTTTTGGTCTTCCCTTTTTCCAAATAAAAAAATTGTTTTAAATGGAGCATTTTCTTCCATACTAATTTTATAAAACATTTTGTGAGGTTCATTCCTTTTGAACCTCATCCAACATATTTTAAGCCAGTTTACAATTTCTCCGTCCGTATTTTTTTTCTGCTTGATATTGCCTCTTCTAGAGATTTGGTTGAGACAAAGTCTTCTCTTTTCATTTCATACAAAATGAAGCTGTTTTTTTTTCGGCAAGCCTTTATTGCATCATAATAATCTGCTAACGAGCAGCGTGTACTGAAGTAGCAATAATCAATAATAATTCCAATAAGAAAGTTGTTTTCATTATAATTATTAGGAATGGACTTATTCCACTTTCAAAAGAAATATTTGTGCGATAGCATTGTACAGCAAAACTGTTTTTGTTTATTTTATATCAAAATAGAACTCTATTGAAATTGTGATTGTAACTATAAAGAGAAGGTGTCTATAGCTCATTAAAATTACCGTTAACTTAGTTTTTTTAAAAAGTGGACTTATACCACTTTCAAAAAAACCAGCTCATATATATATATATATATATATATATATATATATATATATATATATTTATTTTAAAAAAAAACACAATGACATATAAAACACAGTGCTTATGCTAAAATACCAAGTGCCATCAGTTCAAAATATGATCAAGATACAACATACTAAGTAACGAAACAACGATACAAAAACAAATAACCTAGATAAGTTAGATAAGCCTAGTCTAAGCCTAGTTTAAGCCTAGTCTAAGTTAGATAAGTTAGTTAAGTCTAGTTAAGTTAATTAAGAAAAAAAAACACACACAAAACGCAGGTTTTTGAAACTTTCCTTCAAATACCTCAAAACATTCACCATTCCTCCATCCCAACCCATATAGCATAATATAAATAATAATAAGCTAAGTTAAGTCAAAAACTCTGTATACACCAATGTATATGTAAATACTCAGCCACAATAAATCATTATTATTATATTATTATTATTATTTATTTATTTATGTAGATATATGTATTGTATATAAATTGTTAATTTTTCATAGAATGTACATTTTTATTTCGTAACGTATTGTTCTTAACGTAGTTATAATTTCATAAAAAAATCTGATAGCCTAAAGCACTAAGTAGAACAAATTAAATACGTAATTTTTGATTACAATTTCACTTGCCGATTAAAAAAGTCAATGTTAAGTTCGACTTGAATAACAATAATTAAATAAGAATAGCCGTAGGTTCATTGAATATATATATATATATATATATATATATATATATATATATATATATATATATATATATATATACTCCTGAGAATTTATTAGCTATTATTCACGAGTGCGCAATAATAATATATGCATGTTTCATATAATGGTTTATTAAATTAGCATCCCATTAAATAACATTGATTGCAGCCATCTTATCCAATTAGAAATCCGTATTAAAATGGGCGTTTTACCACATACTTTACAGTTATTTCATATAATAACTTTTTTTAATAAGCTGCACAGTAATTTTCTATTTCGTAATGATTTTATTATTAGGATAATTCTTAGGTCTTTGAACTATTTACATATTCATTAAAGAACTTTGTATTTATTGCATAAGACACACACACACACACACACACACACACACACATATATATATATATATATATATATATATATATATATATTTGTTAAATTTCATATACACCCGACCCTCAATTTACGCGGAGTATCCGATCCACGTGGATTTGTTTTACGCGAATGAAAATCGCGTAAATTGAGTCTATCAGTACAATAGAAAAAATATTGAAAATAAAAGCTAGTAAAGTTGTAGAAACATATATTTATTTCACATAGCTTAACAAAAAAATAATGACGTTTTAGAAAATAAAAGTAGATAAATTTTATTCGGTTTCACTAGCGCTACTGAAATTCAAAACAATCAACCTTTTATATATTTATATCGCGCTTTTATAAGTTCAAGTAAGAATTTGCGTCACTCTGATATATAAAATAAATTCCATGAAAAATTATATAAAATGAAATCTATCTGACCGCGTAAAAAAAGTCCCGCGTAAATAGAGGTATAATTTTCCGCGTAAAATGAGGGACGGGTGTAATTACTTTTTCGATATCCGTCGTCTAAGAAGAATTATAATTAAAATGCATCCATCTTGCACACTACTATTTTGAACTGTTTGTAAATACCAAAATGTCACTGAAATATTATACGAACGTGAAAACTGTCAAACATCAAATGACAAGATTGTTCAAGTATATAACAAAGCAAGTAGAACTTTACAATTCAAATTATCGTGTGGAAGTTTATCACGTACATGTAAACCAATCTATCTATATAATTTGCTGTACAAAAGTTTCATGCATATAAATTATGTTATATGGTAAATAAATACATACATATGCATTATTTTTGTTATTTATATGATATACATACATACATACATTCATTTCATATACAATTAGTTGCAAGCAACAAAGTATTCTTGCAACTAAAATTTGTATGGACGTTATTAGGTTTCATCCGTGAAATAAGCTTTTAAATTTACACCAATTTCAATATTAAACAAAAACGAACATGATTGTGCTTTAATGAATTTCTCTTTGTTTAACGATCCTTGTTAAATGTTTATATCATAGAAATTATATATTTTGATATTTATAGAACATACAAAGAATTTTAATTCAATTAGGAACAAGGTTGTATGCTACTGTATATTGGAAATCAAAGAGAAATAATCTTATTTACAAGTGTAGGTTTACGTAATTTAATAATTGAAAATATTTATATAAGATATGTGCAAAAGTTTTTTTTACAAGTTTTCGATTTATTTTCATAATATATAAAATACAAAACAATCATTAAAATATTTACTCTTCATACCTATGGCTTTATGTCGTACTTTCAGTAATTTTCAAATTTCTTTGCGAAAAAAGATATCGGCTTGTAGGTAAACAATCAATTTTAGTACCTCAGCTACACTCGAAAATGTTGTCTAGATAAAGAGTTCTTCATTTACGAAAATAAATAATAATTGAGGTGAATATACTGCATACAGAAGAAATTGTTAGCCCAAATTGAAAATGATTGAAATAACTAGCATTATTGTGTTATAAAATTATTTTCTGACCTATTTGTCCAGTAAATAGTCATTTTTGTTTAATTTCATTGATAAAATGATTCATTTGATAGATATATCTTTCAGTAGTAACAGTTGCAGTAATTTGGAAGAATTCATAAAAAAGTTTATCCTTTATACACAACCAGTTACATAGAAGGATAATTTTAAAATAAATGTTTAATTTTGCAGTTGATAATGATGGCTCGGTGGTAACTGCTAAGAATTGTCATACATAATTCATTTTTCATCTTCAGTAGTAATTTTACACAAAAAAGCTTTCTTAATTTACTTAGTAAGCAAGATATAAGTACTGAACTAGCAACCAATGTTATTTTCTAAGTTTTTTTTCATGTGAAATTTCACTAACAAGAGAATGACATGATCATCAAAATGCTTATTAATAAATAAAATTAACAATTTGTGACTAATGAATTTTTTTAAAAAAATGTGGTGTTGAAATAAATATGTAAGAATAAATTAGCCATTGCACGAAACCAATAGTGAATTTAAAATAGTTGACATATTTTTATAATCATTTTATATTAAGTATAACTATTGTTCATTTATATGACAATAAAATTTGATGTTATAAACTAGTTTTCCAATTCTATTATTTTTTAAAAAATAGTTACTTTTTAAATTCAATAAAAACTTCGTGATTTTATACGATTAAAAATTTGATTTAATTACTTTTATTAGATATAAACTTTTTTACCTAATCATATTTTTTTTAAAAAAAAGTCATTAATAATGTACATAATTATTTTTTTCATACAAAATCAATTTAAGAAAAAAAGTTGTTTAATATTCTTTACAACTTTTGAATTTTTTATACCAACATGATACATGCATATACAAGACAAACATACACACACACTAATATAAATATATGATCGATTTTAAAAATGAATTATTAAAAGTTGATTTTCAAACATGAAAGTTAAGTTATTAATCATTGTTGACGATCAAATTCATTCATCATTTTAATATACCGATGTCAACATAGAGAAGTTACAAAATTTACATGATTTCTTTTTTCTAGAGAATAATCACTGTTTCATGGTTATAATATGAATAGGAATCATGCAACAATCAAATTACATGTATTATATTTGATTTAAAAAATATATTAAAAGAAAATGAGACGATATGCTTTCTCATTCTATGTTATTTTCATTACATTGAATGATTTATAATAGATATAAAAAAAATAAAAATTATAGAAATAGAGAAAATGTACTTTTTCAATGGCTTAGAAAAACATCAAGTTTAATGGTTGTTGAAAAAAATAACAATAATTTATATTTTTTTGGAATCAAAGAAAATGTAAATTATATTTACTTTTAAACGCATTAACTGACGTGGAGGTAATCAGTGACCTCCATATCATTTTTCTAGACAACATTTTCTTTATAATAGAATTACGTGTATCTATTGTTGGTTCGTTCCTAACAATTATAGATTTGAAAACCTAGTATCATTAATCATTTAACTCGAACGTGAACGTTTCGTTCTTAATTAAAAATGACACTGCTCGAATAGACAAACTTTCGAACTATTAGTTACCCGTCCGACACACAACCTACCACTAATCGTCCGCATTGTTTACATAAATTTACCACTCATGTATCAACTTGAAACGTATATAATTAAGACTAACGTATGCTAAAGAAAAAAAAAACATATTAAATCTACAGGAAGCGAGAATTTCATAGTTAATATAATAACGGCGTGTCACAAGTTAACAACAAAATGGTAGACACGTCGATGTGCCTTTGCAAACCAGTGGTGCCGACTCAGACACGATCACGTCAAGCGCGTGATTGATGAAGTGGTACGGCGATGGTGTTCTTAAACGGCCGTAAGTAGTTGGGCTTGACGTCCGAACGTGTCAAAAACATCGACGTCGTCGTTTCCGATAATCGTTTTGAATGGAGTTCGTACGCCATTTTGAAATATCGTTCGCTAAGACCAGGGTAGAAAAAATACGTACGCAATGGCGACGGGTCGTCGAAATTGATTTCGGATGAGCTTTATTAAAAGAACGGATTTAATCAGTTTCTTTTTAATGGATGAATATATTATATATATATATATATATATATATATATATATATATATATATATATATATACACATACATATAAAAGATGTTTTTGGGTTAGATATTTTTTTCGATAGGGATTCAATTTAAAGTTCTATCACGCTTAAAAACACCTATATATATATACTAAGTACTGTTTACTTATTTTTAATTTTATTAAAAGAATACAATCTTTAAAAAGTTGTTAAAAAATACATAATCGGTGTACTTAATACATTATATGTAATATGAAAATGATTTATATAATAAATAAAGGACAAATTATTAACCTTCTGAAGTGTTTACTATTAAATCAATATTATATAAAAATACTTAGTGAAATGTTTAAATATTATTTTTAATGAAAATTTTAATAAGTTTTTCTTTAAAGTTTCATTCATATATATATATATATATATATATATATATATATATATATATATATTAAAAAAAATGACTGCAAGTGAGTATAGAAGTGATTTTTCCTTTCATTTTTCATATTAGACAAAATAAATCGCAAAATAAAAATGTCTTATAATTCGAATGCTATATAATTATTCAAAAATTAGTGTATAACAAAGTTTTTATTAGAAAAAATTCACATGTGAATTATTAATTTGGCATTGTAGTCAATTTTCATTTGCATAAATAAATCATTCATTATAATAATATATCATTTTATAAAAATATTAAATAATGATTTATTGTTTACTTCATTCGTTAAATTGGACAGAAAGTTGGAAATCATCTTTAGTCGAAACACTTTCACGAAAAGGAAATTGTTATCAAAGAAAACCAGGAAATGCTTATATTCAGTAGAAGAATTTTTTTTAAAAAAGGTCTCGACAAACTCTTGTTTATAACAAGAGTAAACAGTTTAAAAAGAAAAAAGGTCGATCATGTAGCAAGTAAAAAAGATCATCGATATTAATAATTATTGATATATGGAACAAATCTGTTTAAATACATGTAATTTTTTAATTATAAAATAAATTATTTAATTTACCAGATTAAATTTTATAATAGATTTAAAAAATAATGGTGCAACTATTGGAATAAAACGAAAAATATATGATTATAAGACTCATAAAATCTTATGAATTTGGAATGATTTATTTTAGTAAAAAAATAATATTATAGAAATAAAAATTCTATCAATCATATGAATATATGTATTAATGATATTTTAAAAAAGACAAACTTGTAAATTTGCTGTAGAGAAATATGAGAGAAGAGAAATTTTGAAAAATAAAAAATTAAAATTAAAGGTTTAACTAAAAGTAAAGATTTACTAATATTACAGAAAAATAAGAAAGTAACATTTGTAGAAAAATATTTTTATTTGAATAACTATTAATTTTTATATGTATTTCAAAATACTAGAAGAGAATTAAATAAAAGCATAGTTGTTTATTTCAGTTGATAAACAATCTTTTAAATGTATAAGTGTAAACAAGTAAATTTTTGGAAAGTGTAGTCAAGATTTGTACATTTTGATAAATATGATTGATATTTTTTACAAGTAAAACTGTACAAAATTGATATAACATAATATGTCATTAAATATAAATTTACTAATACATAACAATAAAGGTAATAACATCGTTTTCCATTAGTATGTTTTTAATGTATCCATTTTTTATACATCCATTAGTATGTCTATTCACTTTTACATAAATGAATCACTCATATCAATCACTCATTCCAGGAGTTTATTGTAGTATTGGATTGATTTATTCATTTGTATGAAAGTCAATTAGCCACAATTCGAACTAACAATGAGGTCTACTCACATATTTTTTAATCACATATTAAAATACGGAAGAATAATCTTTAATTTCTAAGTTAATTTTCATTAAAATATATTAGGTTGGCAAATATCTCCCTTTCGCCTTCTGGTCTTTTGAATTTCGCAGCTATGTAAAAAAAAAAAAAAAAAAAGCGGAAGGGAGATACTTGCCAACCTAATATTTACTGACTAATATAGGTACAAGTATGAAAGATAAAATTAGAACATTTTCTCCTTAAAAAAATATATTTCAATATTCTACCATCATCTTGGAGAATTGTTTTACACCTTTGAACAAACAATAAATCAAACTCTGGCATATTTCTAATAGGATTTCTTATCAAACTGTACAAATGACTTGTTTCAAATTGCACATATGGACTTTTTTATTATCGATTTTTTAGAAGTAACATTTTAATTAAAAAACAAATCCAAAGAAATATACTAGAAATAAATAATATACAATTTCAAAATAACAAAATTTTATGAAAAATTTCAATAATTAATTATTAGTTTTTATTTAATTTTTATTTTAAAAATTATAAATCTGATTTTTAAATTAAATCTTTTATTATATATCTATGTATTCATTTTATTTGAAAATGAAATATTTTAAATATATTGCAAATGATAATAAAAATATCTTATCAACTTTGTTTCTTTACTACAAAAACGATTTTTATGTTGTAAAATTTAATAGATATGAAAAGTCAATAATTATTATGACTGACTGTATTTATTTTTATTAAATATTGTTTATAATCTTTTATAAAAACCGTTAATAAATTTTTATATTAATAAATACATTATTTTTTTGTATAAAATTATCCATCATTTTTCCATTTTACAAAATAATAACAAACTAGAATAAACATGTCTGAAATATTACAAACGAGAAAAATGTTATTAAAATATTTCAAAATTACGATGAAACAAGTAAAATAAAAGATTGTATAGAATTCAGATTTATAATGGATGAGTACAAACTGGTAAAAATGAATTAAAGTGTGTTTTTTAATATATACTTTCGAGTCATTTCTATATTATAAAAAAGAATGCACTGAATGTTTTTATTCATAAACAAACAGAAAAGTAACAAAAAAAAGCTCACATAAAACAACGCCATCGAGTAACGAATGCTTACGATAATGGAACGTAATCACGCAAAATTCGTGGCACGAAAAGGAAATCTCTACTACCTACCTACATACACACACACATTTATATATATATATATATATATATATATATATATATATATATACAGAATCGTTTTGTTTTGATGAGATGACGGAAAAAGTGAGCGAAATATTTCCAGTCTCGTATTTTTTCGTGCGTTATTTTTTTGCTTTTCTTCTAGCAAACAGAGTTCGAGTCTTGTATCGTGCACGACATATTTCGTTTAATGTTTAAAGAGCTATTGCTTAAGGCGAAGCTCGTTCCCTTAATAAAATATAAAATGTTATATATATATATATATATATATATATATATAAATATAACATACATACATACAGAATTTTTATTAAAGAATCTGATAATAAAAATTAAAAACATTCGCTTTTGAATTCGACTTCAATCGCGATAAGCATAGATGCTTTGAATAGATTCAATATGTAGTTACTTTGGATTATTTTCGTACCGAGTATAATTAATTATATGTAAGTACAGCTGATAACATCATAGTTTTTTATTTCACTAGATTTATGTAGATACTGTGTTATGTTTAATAGACACGAGTTGAACTGGCGAGATATAAATTTTTATCTTGATAAAAATAAAGCATACAGGTATTATTTTTATCAATTTTGACTCGTTTTTTTTAAAAAAATAAACTGTAATTATAGAATGTTGGTAATAACTGATAGAAAAGATATTTAATCAAAAATTTAATATTAATTAATGTGATTTCAAATAAAGAATTAATTTATCATTTAAGTTTAAGAAATGTAAAGAGAATCTCATATTGAAAGTAGTTATTGTGATAACAAAAATTTTTTGTAATAATAAAAATAAAGTCACTTAATATTTAATATTTTTTCTTTATACTTATAAAATTGATAAGAATAAATTCATAAAGTTCGATATAAAATCAACAGTACTAGAAACAAACTGATAATAAAGCTGATAAAAATTGATTGGGTAAATATAACAGTCACAAAAATAAAAATATTTTTAAAATATAATTATAATTGGAAATGCTTAAAACGATATCATTTTTTTTCTAAGATATTATCATAAAAATTTAAAAATATTAAAGTTTCAAAAATAATTAACATATTTATCATGATAATCCAGTTAAAATTCAGATGGTATTCAAGATAAAAAATTAATTTTCTCTTCATAAACGAGCAATAACATGAAAAGAAAAATTATCGTTTTTGTTTAAAAAAATCACTCGTTTTAACATTACAATATTTTATTATAATATTTAATAATTGATTATTGAGAATTTTTGTCAAATACTGTAGATTTAGGGTAAATAAATCTTACACATGGAAATAGTAAACTTATTTCTTAAAAAAAAATTATGAAACCAAACATTAAAAATATAATTCATTAAATAAAATGTAAAAAAATGTACTAGATATTAATATTTGGTTGGCTAAAAAATATCTCTGGTTTCCTAAAAAATATTCCTGGTTGGTCGATAAATATCCCTGGTTGGCCAAAAAATATCATAAAATTATGAAATAATAAACATAATATGAATTATAATATTAAAATGTATTTTATACAAAATTGAACCCTTTCTTCGAAACGAATTTAACTACATCAGTGTTTATTTTAATTTCAAATTTTTGAAACTAAATTGTAAAAAAATCAATAATATACATTTTATAATTTCATTTATATCCTGTGGATACACTAAGTTCCAGGAATTATCCAATAAAATTTATAAAATTTAACTGGTCACAAAAACAAATCTATTATCAGTTTTGTGTATTCATTTTTAATTCTATTTTAATGTACAAATATATATAACGATTTTGTATTCTTTTAGAAACATTATGTCACATAAAAATCTAATTCAGTACATATCACTAATATTTTAATATTAATATTATTTTTTAAAATTTGTATTAAAGTAATTACTTTTAATACAACCTTTCAAAAACAATAAGAATCTGTAAGATTTTACGCAAATTACTTTTCGTACTAACAGTAATTACAGTATATAGAAAAAAAGGAAAAATATTCTATAAGAAATAAGAATGGATAAAATTCAATATGTATCATGGAATTCTCATACCATTCATACATTTTCTACATCAATTATTAAAATCTATTTTCAGTTTTGTCATAAATTGTAAACGAGAAATTTTATATTTGCTTTCAAAATTATTCATCTTTTTTTCAATGTAAAATTATAATTTTTTGTATACTTATAAATATGTTTAAATATAATAATTATTGACATTTAGTAAGAATAAAAAAACAATAACAGTATTAACCAGTTTTATCTACATAAATGTATATTAGAATATCATAAAAAAATTTGAGCATAAAATATATTAAACGACAGTATAAGCAAATAAAATGAAAAAGTAAAACAATTATTCCATTTATTAAATACACATTTCATAAAAGAAAACAATTAAAAAAATTATATATAATTCAAACAACGTATTTGTGTACACAGACATATATATATATATATATATATATATATATATATATGTGTGTGTGTGTGTGTGTGTGTGTGTGTGTGCGTGTGCCTATGTACGCATACTTTATATAATGTCTAATGGTATCTATAAATTTATCGCAGTACGCTTTAATACTTATTATGCATAATCCTTCCACTGAAGTACAATGTAGTTATGTCTGTGGTAACAGTAAATATGTCAAATCATCCCACGATTACAAACTACCCGACACAAATAACCTAGTATGGCAACAACAAAACCCATACTGACCCTAATTCCGAACAATGGACTATTTAAAAAGGGATATAATACCTATGTTTATATATGTAAATGAAAAAACATATATGTACATGTGTGATACATATGTGTGTTATATATATATATATATATATATATATATATATATACATATCAAAAAAGAGAGAGGGTGTTTATTATTTTTTCAGCGTGATAGAACTTTAAATTGAATTCCTATCAAAATTTCTTTCTAACCTAAAAAAACTCGTGTATGTGTATACATATATATATATATATATATATATATATATATATATATATATATATATATATATAGAGAGAGAGAGAGAGAGAGAGAGAGAGATCACTTTTATAATTAAAATAATAGTTGTTTTGATCACTCGAAAAAACTGAATTGAACAATATAAATATACGAGGGTAGTCCCATAAGTACTCGGCCTGACCTAGAGATGGCGGTAGTTGTTTGAAAAATATCACTGTATTAGAAAGTACACAATCTATAAAGCATATGTTTCAAGTTTGAGGACGCCACGTTGTTTAGTATTTGTTTGGCAGCCATCAATAGTGAACGTTTTCAGTGAATTTGTGAAAATGGAGAAAATTAGTCATCGTTACGTGATACAATACTTTTATTTGAAAGGCCTCAGCCCAACCAATATAAAAGCTGAACTGGATTCTACTCTGGGTGAGTCTGCTCCTTCGTTTACAACAGTGAAATATTGGGTAGCAGAGTTTAAACGAGGCCGTACGAGCTGCCAAGACGAGCATCGCAGTGGTCGACCGAATGAGGTGACGACTCCAGAAATGGTGAAGAAAATCCACAAAGCGGTACTGGATGATCGTCGACTGAAAGTGCGCGAGCTAGCAGACATAGTAGGCATTTGAAAAAGTGCGGTACATCGCATATTATCTGACAATTTGGACATGAGAAAGCTGTGTGCAAGATGGGTGCCGCGTTTGCTCACACTCGAGCAAAAACAGTGTTGTGAAGATGTTTCAATTGAGTGTTTAGCGAAGTTTCACAGTAACAAAGCAGAATTTTTACGCCGTTTCATAACCATGGATGAAACATGGGTCTATCACTTCACACCCGAGACAAAAGAACAATCAAAACAATGGACTGAAAAGGGAGAACCGGCTCCAAAGAAGGCGAAGACCGTTTCATCTGCAGGCAAGGTCATGGCGTCGGTTTTTTGGGATGTGCGTGGGATAATTTTCAATGACTATCTTGAAAAAGGAAAAACTATCAACAACGAGTATTATGCGAACTTATTGCAACGTTTGAGCGAGAAATCAAGCAAAAACGGCCGCATTTGGCTAAGAAGAAAGTGTTGTTTCATCAAGACAATGCACCAGCTCACAAATCCATTATTGCAATGGCCAAAATTAATGAATTAAAGTTTGAATTGCTACCTCATGCACCCTATTCGCCAGATTTAGCCCCTTCGGATTATTTTCTGTTCCCAAACTTGAAAAAATGGCTCAGTGGTCAAAGATTTCCCAACGATGAAGAAGTGATATCGGCAGTTAATGGGTATTTTAAGGAGCAAGACAGTTCTTATTATAAAAAGGGTATCGAACTTATTGAATATCGCTGGGAAAAGTGTATAGAGCTGAAAGGAGATTATGTTGAAAAATAAATATATTTTTTTCCAAAATTTTTGTGTTTTCTTTGTTGGGTCGGGTACTTCTGGGACCACCCTCGTATAGAAGCCATTAAAAACAGACATTTTATGCAGCAGAGAGGAGAAAAACTTTTGATAGAAAATTACTAACAACATATAATTATTTTTTTATATGAGTAATTCTATTAAAAAATTATAATTACTAAGTATTCTTAAGAATGAAAAGAATTAATTACGAAGTTTATCAAAAGAAGTGCCAACGTGAACGTGATTTAAATTATTTAAAATAATAAAATGAAACAAATCAAATAGAACAAAGAAAAAGTTCAAAGAATAAAGATACGAAAAAGTTAACAAAATTTACAAGAAATGTAAAAAAGATCCTGTTTAATACATTCATTTTAAATCACATCAATGGCCGTCACATAATTTATCATGACACAAATGTAATAAAAAAGGATCATTTGATTTCCTACATGACCCGGAACCATTTTTCGTGCTTCGTTTGTGGTGTACGGTCAGCGGGAGCTTCCGGGCGTCCCGTCGATATAGTAGCACGTTCCGGTAATTCCAGGAATCAGTACGTCGGCCAACAATTACATTATATATATATATATATATATATATATATATATATATATATATATGTATATATAAGATTATATTCATACCTCAGTGGCTCAGAGTACAATCTTGTTTAGATTGTAATATACGAGTGTTTAATGATGAGTTATACAACTTGTACAATATTATATTAATACAAATATACCACCACAAATGCTTATGAAATTTCTGAGAAATTTAAGGACTGTAATAATTTATTTCATTGTTATGTATATTAATTGACTCGAGATTTAATTAGCGTTAATTTTCGCTAGCTCGAGCAATTAATAAGCTTTAATATAAATAGTAATTTAAATCAATTTGCAGAAAAAAGTATATTATTAAAAAAACGAATATATTCACTTATAAAAATGAAAAATTATTTCACTTTTTATTAGCAAAATTATAATTCGTCTAAATTTATTTATTTCTCTTTACTTAATAATTAAATTACTAGAATAAAATATTGAATAAAAATGTTCAATAATTAATTATTATTTACTATATTCATTAATATGCATTTCAATCATCATGTTATTATCCTCAGAGAATTATAGAATAGTACAATACCACATTATACAAATGATGGTACGGCATTTAAAATACATATTAACTCTAGGTTTACGGGACGCGTCATTTTGACACATTTCGAATTTCATGAGGGAATTTACAGAAACCGTTTACATTTTTCTTCTACCACTTGTACTGACTTTTATTCATTTAACGAGACAAATAAAATAGAGAAATTAATTTTCTTCAAAACTGTCTAATTTAGAAATTATGTATGTGGTATACCGTCAATTTGACACAATCGCAAAATAACCATTAATGCTAGTTTGGAAACCTTGATCTGATATAGAAAAGGTAATTTGGTATGTTCGGGAAGCATATGAAGAAGTCACTAAAAGATTTTTATTTATGGCCGAAGAATTGAGGACCCGCTTTCTTCTCGAGCACAATGCCTAGAGATCAATTTACGCAAATTCTTCGATTCATATGATTTGATAAAAGAACAGAACGATCCGAACGTTTACTTAGAGATAAATTTGCATTGATATCTGAAATATGGAACAAATTTATACATAATAGTTAATCCTGTTATAAACCTCACGAAAATATTTCAATAGACGAGCAACTATTCCCTTCAAAAGTCCGATGCAGATTCACGCAATATATGCCAAATAAGTCACATAAATTTGGCATAAAGTTTTGGTTGGCAGTAGATGTAAATTCAAAATATCTAAAAAAATGGTTTCCCTAGTCTGGGTAAAGATGAAACGTAAACTTCAACACTTTTGGGCGGATTTTGAAGTTTTAAAGTTCATATTTACATCAAGGCAGGAATATAACAACTGATATTTTTTTACCAGTATATATGTGTAAAAGATACGCGGAATAAATGTAATGTTATATAATGTTAAATATTATAAATTTTATATAAATGTATATCTTATAGTTTCATTTATAAGTTAATATTCTATAATTGTTGTTTTTAAGTTGTTTTTTAAAGAAAATGTATGATTTTGTTCATGCATCAAATTGACCCGCGTCCGAAAAGATAGGTGTATACATGAAACGTCCGTAAACCTAGTGTTAAGAAGAAAAAATATGTGACATAGAAATATTTTTGTAAAATCATGAAGTTTTGATGTAAGTTGATTTAATTATCCAAAAGAATAAATTAGCTACAGTGCCAAATGACACATTTTGACTTTATACAATGTAAAATTATTTTTAAACAGAACTTACAGTTATAATTTCTTCATTATAAAGTTTTCTTCAACATCATTTTGCTATTCACACATTTATAAATTTACTATTTTGTACAATTCATAAATTTATAAATGTCAAAATTTGAAAACCAAATTTTAAACTAACAAATAATAAGCATATTTTTATAAGAATACATTAATTGTATAGTGTATATAAATTTATCTTTATTTACTTAAATCAGCGATTCCCAACCCCGTGCCTGCCACTATTCGAACTAAGTCTCTCGTCCATTTCCCACATATGAAGAAAATGCTAGGTAACAATGAATTAAACGTGTCATTATTTATTGAGACCCTTCAAGTGCTTCAAAAACAGTTTGAAGAGAGATTTCTGCAGTTTACAAATATCGAGCCAATTGTCTCCTTCTGTATCAATCCTTTTACTTGCCAAATAAATGAAATGGAACTAGCCACATGTATTGCAGATCTTGTTCAGGGGAAAGTAGAAGAACTAGAGTTAGAAATTTTGGACCTTAAGAATTATATTTTGCTAAAATCCTTAATATCAGAGGACTTATGGAACATAGTCAACAAAAAAAGGTTCCCATTTTTGAAAAAAGCGGCATATAAAATCAAATCGTTTTTCGGGTCAACTTATTTATGCGAATCGTTGTTTTCAAACATGAATTTAATAAAATCATGATATAGATCTCGACTCACCGATGAGCATCTTTATAATTGTTTGCTAACAGGATTATCGTCATACTCTCCTAATTACGAGGCACTGGCCAATGAAATGCAATGCCAAAGATCACACTGACAAATTGATATTTTTTTTAATGTTTTCTTTTATGTTTTTTTAAATGATTTCTTTGTATGTGTGTTTTTTGTTTACTTTGTATTACGTTTTGTATGTACGTTTCTTTGTGTGTATGTAATTTGCACAATAATTTTATTATTTTGAAATTATTTTTGTTTATTATTTTTTATCCTAGGTCAATTATAAATATCCTTAAAAATAGCTGGTGCCCGACGCCCTACCGATATTTTAGAATGCGCTCTAGGGTATAAAAAGGTTGGGAACCCCTGACTTAAATCAATAATTTGTATAGTTTATAATATTTTGTTCGAAATAAAATCTTAAAAGTATTTGCAGTTTGAACTAATACTTTCAATTGATATTTATTGATAATTATAATATAGTAGAAAAAATAACATAAATTTATTTATGTGCAAGTTGAATATACTCGTATATATATATATATATATATATATATATATATATATATATATATATATATATATATATATAATACATATACATAAATAATAATACTGCTAAGAACTAGTTTATATATCTTGAAATGAAGAGAGAACAAAAAATTAAGAAAATTGAA
>CP092092.1:26755755-26875755 GCA_029203775.1 Neoneuromus ignobilis | reverse complement strand
CACTAATGATGCCGCAGGCACCGTATTCCTCAGACCTGGCCCCCTGTGACTTCTTCTTGTTCCCGAAACTGAAGAGGCCCATGAAAGGACGGCGTTTTGCAACGATTGAGGAAATAAAGACGGCATCGAAAGAGGAGCTGAACAAGATCACAAAAAATGATATTTTGAAATGCTTTGAGGATTGGAAAAAGCGTTGGCACAAGTGCATTATATCCGAGGGGGATTACTTTGAAGGGGACAAAATAAAAATTGATGAATAAATAAATATTCTTTGAAAAAAATAAAAATTCACCTTATATTTTGATCACACCTCGTATATATATATATTTATTCATCACTTACTTGGTAATCATGGTATATATGAATAAATACCAGTGAATGATAACATTAAATGAGGCTTAACATCAATTTTCGCCCAGCAGTAGGTTGATATAAACGAATGATGATAAATATATATACTATATATGTATATATGCATGGATGTATATATATATATATATATATATATATATATATATATATATAGGCTCATCCAAATGTGAGGCTTATATTTGTGTTTTATTAAAAAAAAAAACTATACACATGTTTCCCTATATATATGTTTCTTTTTGATAAAACAAATCTAGGAGTCACATTTTGGATGTCTCTCTCTCTCTCTCTCTCTCTCTCTCTCTATATATATATATATATATATATATATATGCGTGTGGTATATGTGTGTGTGAGTATGTATGTTTATGTGCGTGTAGATACACAAGGAAATAAAGACATAAGTGTAAATATAAAATATCGAGTCGTTTATTTTCGTTGAGAATACGTTTATTTTAATTGAATTTTTCTTAAGAGATCTAAACATTTCAGAGCAGGTCATAAAAGACCACCCGGTACAAAACAAACAAATATAAATTTCTAAAAATACTTTTATGTATTTATAACGTATGATGTAACGTTAGCAATATTAATGCAATTGCTACATAAAAAATATTTTATTGGTGTCGATCATATTGTTTATTATATAATCCATGTATAGCATACGACATGATATATTTCTCTCCATGTCAATAATCGTTACATAAAGTAGTTATGATGTGAATTTTTTTAGTAGATGGATTTAACTGATAAACGTCTAGTTCTGCCAATAGTTTATTTTATGGATGTGTTTAATGTCAAAGTCGTTTCGACTAAATAAAGAGAACTTACGACAAATATTACTTTTTATGGGTATATTCGGAGTTTATTGAAGTATATTTATGTTTGTTTCATACGGAAAATATGAACTGGAACATGTTTTTGTAACCAATAATTTCTTATATTTTTTGAACTTTTTTATTATGATTATTTGTAATGTCTGGTTAGTTTTAATATAATAAATTCTTTTATGGTATAACATTGTAACTTTATTTTAGAAAAAAACAAATATATAACAATATTCCTAGAAACTATTTTTATAACAATTTTTTTAAGAAATGTTTTAGAAATTGATAAGAAAATAATTGTCAAAGAAAAGTATATTAAATATAATTTCAGTAGATCATACTAAATAATATACTAATCAAAAATTTTATTAATTTTTGAAATAGATGTTGTTTATCCCAAAACAACTATCGTTAATTTTATTATAAATATAGCTAATGTACATTATTAGACAGCTGATATTTTTCCATGTATAATGAAACTAAAACTTTTAAATTTTTTTTATTTAAATTCATATAATTAACGTTTTTTAAAAAAATGGAAAGTGAATTTTTATAATTTTAATTCACAATAAGTAAATATACACAGTCAATCCTGTGTAAGTGCTAAAGCTTTGATAAGATACATTTTTTATTTGATATTTATGTTTATTATTATTTAAAAAATATTCCTTCTGAAAAAATAACATCTAATTAATAAAACGACTATAAAACTTTTGAAAACATGTACTTTTTTCGAAATGGTTGCATTGGCATTGGCCAAAACCTTTTTAATCCCTAAAATCTATTGAATTGCATTTCTTTTAGTTTTATGTTGTTTTGGAAATAGAAAATAGTCGCAGAATGTTAAGGGGTTATACGCACTTGCGAGGCGCAAAAACGACGTTTTTTTAGGAATTTTTTTTAGAAACAGTATTTATTTTGCAATTACAAATTATAGTTATTTGAATAGATCCTACTTTCAAGAGAATAAAATAACATGTCGATCATAAAAAAATATTGAAGTGCACCGCTCCTGCAGACGATGTCCCGAACGACCTCCAAAAAAAGGCGCTTGGCGGTGATCTCCATATCGGCGGTTTGGATTATTTGAAATCAAAAAATATGGTCAATTCTTTTAAAGGATAGATTAATGCAGGTATTGAACGAAGGAATAATAAAAATTTTCATTTTTGACAAAATGGCGTCTACTTGAAAAAATTTTTCGTTTTTTACTAAAATTTTCGCTCCAAATTGTTTTAAAAAAATAGTAATAATTTTTGTAAACCTTATTCCTTCGTTCAATACCTGAGGAATATATTTGAGAAGATTGTGTGAAAATTTGAGACCGATCGGTTCAGCCATTTCTGAGATATCGAGATCACCGACTATGAAAACACCGTTTTGAGATAAACGCGTTTGAAGTTTCGGAAGTAGTTTACACATAGTTAAAATTTTTTTACAAATTCAGGTGTATGTCCGAAAATATTTATCGGATTTACTTCAAATTTTCAGAGAATATACTCAAATATATGTGCATTCCGAAAATGCAAAAAAAATCGATTTTTTTGAAATTTCTAATTGCGTATAACCCCTTAAATCATGTGAATAAGATGGATGACTAGAAGTACGTACAACGCCTTTTATTGTTAGAAGATGATGATGATTGATGAAAATGAGATAAACTTATAATTTTCCAATATTAATGATATTTTTAATTAATCTTACAGATATAAAACAATCATTTTCAATTTTTATACTTTTGTTCTTTTTGACTGGTTCACTCTATTTTACAATAATTATCTATATTTTTTAAGTCTTATAAACCATTCAAACTGTTGTATGTAATAAAGTTTTTTTTTCATAAACTTTAAAATATTTTCTTAAATTTTGCTCTTTGTTCTGTTCTGATTTTTTGACAATTGTCAAGAAAGTACTCTCACATTTAGCATCATACTATTGAGAAATGCATCGAATTTCAATTCAACTAAACACAGTTTTAAATAAAGTAATAATAATAATAATGAAAAAATATTTCAAAATACATTACTGAAAATAATATCATCTGTATAATGAAATTTATATATATATAATGATTATTAAAAAAAAGAATTTATGGAAAGGTCTGTTAATATTTAGTTTCAATATTTCATTCAACATATAATTAATAAAAATTACTGGTTTAATATTACTTATGAATATGGAAATAATTTTATATTCACTAAATTCGTATTTAAAATAATAACAACAATAATAAACAAAATTTCGTGTATGAGATATTAGAAAATCAATGATGTGATACAAAAGATGTTCAAAAATACATCTCGTCATAAAAAGTAATAATAATTATATATTCAATTTACATTTCTGTACGTAAAAAGATCAGTATACATAATTTATAAGAGGAAATGTGTAAACATAACTTTGTTTTATTGTATTTTATTTAAAAAAGAACCGCTTTGAACATCCAAACGTACATACGTGTACGTAGATAAATACGTAATCTGTACTGCTTTCTATGTTTACATGATTTAATGTTGTTTGGAACGACATTAATTGGATATTTTATTATTGTTTACATTCTGTCATTCCACTTTTGCGTCTGTAACTCTGATAAAATTCTGTTTGCAGCCATGTTTTTTTTGTGTTCTATTGGTGATATGTTAATTTTATGCGATTACACAAATTTGAACTTCCTGGTTCAATTGGATTGTTTTCGTTTCATGTTTGCTGAATTATTGTATATATTTTTTTATGTATTCGGTTTGTTACTCTTTCAATATTGTCGTTTTTATATACACATATAGAGAATTTGTAAATTAAAATAAAAATATTGTATAAATTATACTTTGAAACGAAATTAATCATGAACACAAAATGATAGATTGTATATTTAATATAGAATAATCGATAGATAAGAAACGGTTATAATACCATATTAAAAATTTTATAACGAATTCAATCTTTTATTATTTATTTATTTTTGAATTTTTTTTAATAGCATTAAGGGGTCTAGAATTTCGAAAAAAACGATTTTTTTTGCATATTTTCAAAGTTTAGACCTTTAAGAATATGTCCTTAAGAGAATTTTTCGAAATTCGAATTATTTTCGGAGTTATAGCTATTTTTGTGACGCGCCAACCAATCCGGTCTGGTCGGAACTCCAAACTTTAAATGCGTTTTTCTCGAAACTACTTTTTTCGACACGGTTGACGTGATATCTCAAGTTCTAATGAACAGATTTACTTGAAATTTGGTACAGAGCTTCTCAATATAACAGTGATTGCCCCTGCTTAAGATTTTTTGAAAGTTTTGTTTTTTACTATTTTTAAAAAATTCCTAAAATTGAAAAAATAGGACAAAAAAATGACTGTTTTTTCACACTCCCGCCATTTTACGAAAAAAATATTTTTTTAATTTCCCTAGGCGGGGATACTACTACAACCTTCTTTGTCAATAATTTCAAAAAAAATTTTGTTTCAAATGACCGGAAGAGTCGGAACCACGTCAACCAGGAGACACTTTTTTTTCGAGCCCCCACTTTGCCAGCCTGTACCTTTTTCAATTTTGAATTTGTTTTTAATAATACTTTTTATACTCTTAAAATGTCAATAAATAACTGATAAAAATGGATAGTAAAAATATTTGTTGTTTTTTTATAGCGCCCGAAAAACACCTAAAATACGTGTGTCTAGACTAGAATACCCCCTTAACCAAGCGTCTTAAGAAAAGTTATTTTAAAATTCATTTCATTCATCAGCAGCCTGTTTCATTTTTCTTATGCCTTTCTTTTTATTTTGCCGTAGTTCTTGAATTTCATTACTTGGTGAATCTCTAAAGTTGTTTTTGCTGCTGTATCTTAATTTTTAGTTCTGGTTTCAAGCTATTCTGATATCATTTTTGTCTTCAACTTTTAGCCAATACTAATCATGATGCTTTCATAAATATTATTTATCTTCACAGTCTAAATCCACCGTATTTTGTTAAAATATTGCTATCTCAGGCAAGTTATAGCTCTTCATCATTCAAAACTAGTCTTAGACAAGAGGCATATATATTGGCTTCATTTGTCCCTGTCATTAAAATGTTATCGTGTGTGAAAAATAAACAGTGTATAGAAAATACCTAAACGTTTGACAAAATGTTCAAAAAATGCATATTATATTATAAAACACGTTTATTTTTATTGACTGACGATAGATTTTCAAATAAGTTGAGCAAAAAAATATTGAATTATTAATATAATACAATATCTTATTTATGTGTATTAACCACAATGCCAAATAAGCGATTATAAAAATAAGTTCTATTTTTAAATAGACCTTTATAATCAAGTTGTCAAAACAGTTATTGTTATTTTAAATAGATATTAAATTGCATGAAATCATAAAACAATTTCTTGTATAAAAATAAGAATAATCTTAAAAAATAAAAACAAGAAACTTTAAAATAAAAAAATGGAAAAGTTAAACTTTTTTCATATTATATATACATACATACATATATATATATATATATATATATATATATATAAATAATATAAAAAAAGATGATAGAAAAAACGAATAACTCTGCGAACTTTGCATTTATCACAGAGATAAATATCTTAAGACAAAGAATCAAAACGGCACGTATCTACACGATGAACCGAACAAAGAATGGAAGAGCATGAATATATAGAATCGTAACGCAACTCGATTTCAAACATAACAAGAGAACAAATTTCACATAAATTCGTTAAACAATAGAGTTGAAGACGAATAGCTCTATTCTCGAGAAATAAACTACATAGAAATGGAAGAAAAGGGGTGTTCAAGCATGCGAACAGACAACACTTTTCTGTAATATGTATGTAGAGTCACACCAGCGACGCGATGTTGACGTGCAGATTTAACAGATAGTTTTAAATAGGACAGGGATGGCTTAGACGTTGAAAATTGATCAGGATAGAGATAGTAATATACGTGAGTGAAATACAGATTCTTTAGATATAGGATCGTACGAGAAGTTTTCACATTTCTCAATGTACGTTTATATCTTTTATCGAACAAAAATTAAATTCAGAAAGAGTTTTCTCGAGGAAAAGATTTGAACTGTTGTACTAAAATTGATCTTTAGAAATTGGATGAATGTTGAAAATCAACATTTTTTTTAATGAATATTTTGATAATAATCAACAATAAACATCTATGAAATTATTTACAATATTTTTTATTGTATTAATCAAAATATATTTGATATTTTATCTAAAAAAAATAGATTTTTATAATTAAAATCAAATTTATTTAATAACATAACTAGTATTATTTTATGTAATTCACTAATTTTTTGGAAAGTTCCAAAAATTCCTACACAAAACAAATATTGAATATTGACATCTGTTCACACATTGAATTGTCTTATAATGACAAATAAAGCAACCTTAAATTTCGTTAATCAAAAATATTCATACATTTTAAAATATTTATCTAAGTGTTATAACAAGATCGAACACCCCCCCCCCCCTAACAAAATTTTCATTGCATGTACAAATATGATATTTATTTGTATCTTTTGCAATAAAATCAATCAATTTCTACGAAAAATAAATTAACAAAATGTCAAAAATTGAGGATTTTCTATAATTTGTCTTTTCTAAATTTAAAACGATTGTTTAATTTTATTCAAAAGAATACCTAAATCTTATATATGATAAAAAAATCATAACAAATCAACACATGCCTTGTTATTTAATACTGGTATTTCATATTAATAAAATTAGTCAAAGTAACAATTATAATAATGATATATGATCGATTTAATAAAATGATTACAACACATTTAAGATAAAAATTAAGGTCTTGAAAAGTTAATAAAATGTTTCTTTCCAAGTTTCATCATATTAGTATATAGTATATAATAAAAACCAATTAAGTCGACTTTAAAATGCGGCAAACAAAGATGTACTGGAAGCTATAATAACTTACTTTATAAATGAAACTTGTCGATTATAAAACTATTAAATTTATTAGAGATTTCGAATGAATTCAATTATTATTTCAAAATTATCAATAAATATGTCAGTTTTAATTGGATGGTTATTTAAATGTATATGTTTATTATGTATATAGTAAGATTTAGTTCAATCATAATTTGATAATTAAGATATTTGTATAATGAATTATTAGGTAAACTTCTATAAGTCAATTAAGTTCAAGGAATATCGAGATTTGTCAATTTATACAAATATACCTGCACAATATTTATATATATATATATATATATATATATATATATATATGTGTGTGTGTGTGTGTGTGTGTGTGTGTGTGTGTGTGTGTGTGTGTGTATGTATTAAAATGAAATGTCAGATTTATGACATTTATTAATACGAGATGTAATTATTAACAATATACTTTCTGTGAAATGAAATTTTCTAAATTGTTCCATGTTTATGTTAAATTTGATCAAGGTTTTTGTTTGGAATACAGATTTGAATAAATGTGAAATATGAACAGTTGTAGCAGAAAAAAAGAGATGTTTAAAAACTTTTTAAATTTGGTTTTATAAAAAAATATGCGATTTTAAATGGGTAACAGAATATCAAATAAGGAAGTAGTTGCAAGAGTAACTGAAAAAATATATGTTTATTGAAATTATAGGAAGAATAGTAAGGCTGATACGATATATAACATCCTACTTAAAAATATATTGAAGAGAGGTGGTGGAGAAATGAAATTACAAAGGAAAACTTAGACTTAATTACATCAAACAAATAATGGTGTATATAAGATCTAACAGTTATAAGGACATGAAAATAAATGTAGACGATGGGGACTTGTATAAAAGTGGGATAAATTAGTTATAAGATTAATGGATGTAAGAAGATATATATATATATATATATATATATATAAAATTTTTTTCAAGTAAATCAACATAGTGAATAACATTTTTATTTTTTTACGACTTACGTCAAAAGAGATGTACTTATATTTATTATTTAGTAAACTGTAAAATGTGGGAATTGTATTTGTCTGCAGAAGAAACTATTACTTGTATTTAAAAAAAAATCTAAATGAGCAAGTGCTAATAAAATCATTTAAAAATATAATTCATTCCACAAAATTAATAACTAAAAAGATATTACTTGTTCACAAACAAGAACAAATTTTGCTGTATGACATCACACAAAATGTAAATTAGCGCTACTAAATTAACATAATGAGACAATTTGAGATATAATGAGACATTTTCTCTTCTACGTTCTTCATCGGATTTTTTTCTACAGATTATACATTTTGTTATATAAAAATATTTTTTTAAAAAAATAAAATATTTTGAGATGATTTGTAGATAATATAAAATTAAATTTAAAAACGAGGAAAATTAAATACAATATTTTTTTCTGTCTAGAAAAGGGGTCACCAAAGTGGTCGATATCGATCCCTGGAGGTCGATACAACATTATTGGGAGTCGATCTGGGCTAATGGGTCGATGGAAACATTGATTAAAATTGATTGAAAAATTATTAAAATGATTATTATAAAATTGTTATTACATATATTAATAAATGTAAAATTGCAAAATATGTGCATAAAAATAGTAAAAGCTTTTTGTAACACATAAATAAACCACTAAAAATAAATTTTGTAGGGGTCGATATCTGGTTTCGAAATTTTTAGAGGGTCGATGATCAAACAAATTTGGCGACCACTGGTCTAGAATAAGTAGAATTTGGAACTGGATTTAGATGTTTAAAATATCTCAGATATTTCTAAGTCAATTGATAAATGGTTTCCTGAAATTATGTGTGTGCATGTTTATAAATACACACGATTTACTTATAAGGAATCTATAAAAGTAAATAATTAAAATCTTTGTACTTTTCAATAAATTAATAATAAATACAAATATGTGTATTAATAACGATAGAATTATCCATATATTTTTTATATATTACTGTAAAGTCAAATATGTTTTTAATAAAAATTTGTTACATTTATAAAAATTATTTATAATCACAAAAGAAATACCTTGAAATCATCACTTAAGTGAATAAAAAAAATATATAATCTCTTAGCAACTCAAAAACCCAATCGAAGCACATTATTTCTTTTTCTCTATTTAAATTAATGAGTCAACTAAAAAGATATTCATTTTTTACCAAAATATTAGATAAAATGTCATTACATAATATGTATAAATACAACAAGCCCATAAATTTTTATACTCAACATTCAAGTTTTTAGTAACATTAATACAGATCATGTTTCATTTCCGTGTAAACACGTTTATATCTAAAAATGATATATTTGATTATTAATTACTAATTGTAAAAATCCTGCGTAGGATTTCATATACCTGTCGCATCAATGTATAATACATGCTGATTTGATTTCAAATAAATTCTTAACCGGTTTGTTTGCATTTGTAGACACGGAAAACATATGTAGTCAACGTTATTTCTAATATAACAGAAAATATACATGTAAGCAATCTCAGTAAATAAATAATGATTTCGTCTTTGATTTATGCATTTTTCTATTACTATTTGGAACAGATATTATCATATACTTACAAAGAAACGTATACCAAATGTTATATATAATATAAATAAATTTATAACACACACACACACACACTCACATATATATATATATATATATATATATATATATATATATATATATATAAGATGGTCCAAATGAGACTGAAGGGTTTAGATATACATTTACTCGCTTATTATTATTTACTATTCTTTATTATTCTTCAGTTTCATTTAGGTCACCAACATATTGATTCTATTCTTCAAAAGTTCTATTATTTTTAATGCTATTACAAAATTGCTCCATAAACAAGTCGTGTCGTATATTAAGGAATGAATTTAATATTGATAAAATTGTTTCTTGCAATTTCTTGCTTCCACTGTATTATATTTTCATGATAAGACACTTGAAATCACTTGTACGTGACAGCAGATGGTAACGTTTTAATAACTATATGTGAAAAATATATAATTTTGCAGTGTTTAACTGATACAAAAATAAAAGGAAAATGGATAATAATAGCTGATTGTGAAATGATATTTAATCTGAGAGAAAAAATTATCCAGGAAATTACGAATAAGAACGAGTACTTTGATTGAATGCACAATAAATAAATATATAGAAGAAAAATGTACTGAAAATAAAAGAAAAATTGGATTATCGAGAGTTCTGTTTGAAAAGAATAAAAATAATATAAAACAAATTATTAATAAAAATTACGAAAATCTTCCCAAATAACCCATTTATAAACAAATCTTTAAAAATTGCAAATCTTTAATACATAAAGTGATTATGGTCGATTTTCTCAAATATTATTAGGGGGACCGGAAAGTAATATCGTTTTTCTATATTAAATTCAAACAGATAAATGTTTACCAAGTTTTTATTTTTAATCAATAATGTAATCACCCTCGTTATCAACAACCTTTTGCCATCTAGTGTGCAAATTTTCAATGCCTGATCGATAAAAATCAATTGGTTTTTGAGCAAAATATATGGAGATGGTATTTTGGACATCATCCGAATTTTCAAATTTTTTGCCACTTAGAAAATGTTGCAGCGATCGGAATCAATGGAAATCCGATGGCGCAATATCGGGCGAGTATAGTGAGTGAGGCAATACCTCCCATCCCAATTCATTAATTTGTTCCAGGGTTTGTCTTGCGCAGTGCGGTCTTGCATTATCGTGTTGCAGAATAACACCTTTTCTGTTGACAATCGCTGGGCACTTTTCAATTAAAGATTGATTTACTCGATCCAATTGTTCACAGTAAAGATCTGCATTCACAATTTGTCCAGCACTGCAAAATGAACGACTCCGCGAATACTCCACCAAACACACAAAAGGGCCTTTTTAGGATGTAAACCAGCTTAGCTGTACTTCGTGGCGATTCATTCGGAGAGAGCCACTGCCTTTTGCGTTTTGGATTATCATAGAGGACCCATTTTTCATCTTTAGTGATCAAGCGATCAAAAAACGCTTCTGTATTGTGCCGCTTAAGCAATAAGTTGCATGTGGTGGATCGGTTAGCTTTGTTTTCTTCGGACAGACCCAAACACCTGCTCTGCTTATTTTACCAATCTGCTGCAAATGTTCTTGGATGGTCGACCAAGGTTGGTTAAGAGTGTTTGACAGTTCCTCGATTGTCTGACACGAATTTGCTTCCACTTCCGCTCTTAACATGTCATTGTCTAAAGTTGTTGGTCTTCCTGATCGGTACGAGTCGGAAAAATCGAAATTACCGGATTTGAACTTAGAAAACCACCTTTGGCATTTACGAACGTCTAATGCGTTTGGATAAACATCGCAAATGTTTTTGGTAGCAACCGTTGCGTTACTACCCTTGTGAAACTCAAAAAGCATACAATGCCGGATATGTACCTCTTCTGGTATTTGGCTGGCCATTTCACCATAAATTGCAAAAAAAATTAAGATTTTATTATTTACGAGTAAACAAGTCATTCTAACCTTAAAATATCTTTGGCACGACTTTGAAGTACACAATGAGCTAATAAATGACTAATGAATATCGACATGCGCAGAAACGACATTACTTTCCGGTCCCCCTAATACATCTACATAAAAATATCTGTTTACGTTAAATTTTTCAAAAGATTAAATTAATTTATTACCTCAAAAAATACTAAATTTATTTATTTATTTTAAATTGTATTTTATAAAATTGTATATTGTCTTACTATATATTTTAAAAAGGCAATGATCGTCTGTAAATAACAATAATTGCAGAATTGTTTATATGGCTCATGAGACTGAAGGATAAAAAGAGTGGTAAATAAGTAAATATATGTCTATAAACTTTTCAATCTTATTTGAGTCTATATAATTTATTTTTATACATTTATATATTTTTTACATGTTTGTAATATTAATAAAAAACATTTTTATTTAAATATTTTTACAAAATTTTAAATATATATATACACACACACATACTCTAATAATTACATAAATAAGCAATTTTATTTTTACTTATAATGTAAACTGTAAGTAGTATATTTGAAAAAAAAATGTTATACATTTCCATGACATTAAAAACTGAAATGTGTCTTGCATCATAGGAATATATTTTTCAAGAATTTACATCCGCTTCAAAGAACAGATGTGTCTTGGGAAGACGAAAGTACGAACGAACAGCAAAAGATAAAAAAACGTTCTTTTTACTGCAAATCGTCGCAAATTATCATAACTCGGACATTTTTGTTTTCGTACAGCCGACGTGAAAATAAACGTACGGCTTGTTCTTATCAAAACACGGCCTGGTTTGTATATTTTCTTTTACTGCGAATGTTATTTTTGAAATAAAAACCGTTAAGGAAATATTAAATGACACATTGTGTATTTGTAGGTATATGTTTTTACATACATAGAGAAAAATCATACTTAAAAATATGTGTATATATTTTAATATTAATTTTATAAAAATATACTAACAATTTGTTTACTTTGTTATTTTTCAAAAATAATTTCAATTGAAAAATTATTGTACATTTATGATTATTAGAGTCTACTTACTAATAACTTTTTAATTTACTGGTTATAACACTTTTTTCGTTTTTTTTTTTATTCTAGGTTATTTTGTATAGTATTTTTCTATATTTTATTTCAATTGGTTATCATCAGATGAATAATTAGAAGGATAATAATAATTTTGTACATAAGGCTGTAGTTCTAATGGAGCTGAAAATGTTGAGTGCCTATCCGAAGGTGATAACTTTTTCACAATTTTTTTAATTATCTCTCAGATCGAATTTTAATATCACAAACTATTTGATAATTTCCAAAACTCTCACCGAGATTGTTTAACAATGTTTGACTGCGGAGTTTCAAGATGCTAATATGAACAGCCGTTTACTAAATAGGTTAATATGGTGAACGTTTTGTCATCATCAATCAGCCTTTGAGAGGAACAAGCAGGTGGAAACCGCTTATGATGCTATACATGACAACGAAATCAATTGCACGTAGCACACGAATGTGTGTGTTGTCGCTGTCTGCTTCATCCATAAAATCTAAGTATCTATCAATGACTAAGTAATTATTATACAGGGCTGAAGGTTATGATAAAATTTAATAAATGTTGGTTTTGAATCGAGTGTATCTATTCTAGAACACTTGTAACCTCTTGGTGTTGTTTGAATGATAATCTCAAGCCGGATTCTCATCTATTCCCTTCATAACTGATCAAAAGTATCTCTAGAAGAACACATTATTGCTTCTCAAAGACAATTTTGATTTCGTATCTGAACTTATAAAAATCTCTTGAATTTCAGACTCTTGTTAAGTACACAGTTGAAGTACTTTGATCTATACGCAAAGTCAAGTAGGATTTCGTTGAATACAAGGTTATCAGGCTTACATTTCTGTGAATATGTCGAACAAAATAAAACAGTTAAACACTTAAGCACGTTCATACACACTTTCTACATTCGATAGAATTTTTGAGTTTAAACAAGTTAGTTTACAGTTGTGCATGAGTAACATTAAATTTAAATAATCACTCTAGGATGTCTATGGTTTATATCCATTCTAGGAAATGAAGTGTATTTTATATTATAAAATTAATTTAAAGCTACACAATTCCAAGTTGATAAGAAAATAACGCAAATTCACAAAAATTAATCGTACGGAGTGACAACAAGGTTGGATTTAAATATTATTAAATATGTTTGAAAAGTAACTAAAAGACGTTCGAAGTTGTTTCTTTTTTTTAGTAATTTTTCAGATTTTAAAAAATTTTGAAAGAAGAACAGGCAAATAAAAAAATACAAAGAATAAATAAAGTAAAATCTATAACTAAATAACTGATATACAGTGAGTCAAAGTGAAACTCATACAGAGTTATGTTTCCAATAATTTTACACATATATTTTAATATAATAATAATTTTCTTTATTTTTTTTCTTAATTTCTTTATTAAGGTTATTTTTATTATATTTGAAAATTTCAATCGTAAATTAATACTTTTAATACAGAAAAAGTAATCATTTCTGAAAAATAAACAAAAAATACATCAAAATAAAACTCATACAATGAATTATTCTCGCTTGAAAACTGCTGTGTTAAGAAAGTATACTCTTCAAATATGTGTTTGGTCACTTTGGTTATAAAAAAGAACCTATTGTTAAGTCGTTTATAATCATTTTGTAAAAAATATAAATTGGATTTTCACTTTGAGTAGACAAAGGGGACAATCATCGACGGACGAGCGAAAGCTAATGATTTTTCATTACAAAAATGGAAAAACTCTACGGGAAATTGGGAAAACAGTTAATAGAAGCCACACTACAGTGCAATCTGTAATAAAAAGATTTAAAAATGATCAAAGTGTTGGCAATAAAGTCAAAAAGAGTCTCCACAAGATTTTTAATGACCATGACGAGCGTTGGATTCTACGAAAAATTAAAGAAAATTCGAAAATTAGTGCGCCCAAATTGACTTTAGAAGTTAAAAAGTATCTAAATAAAAAAGTAAGCCCCCAAACAATTCGCAATATACTAAAATAAAAATGGGTTATGCTCGTATTGCCAGGAAGAAAAATTTCATAAACCTAGCTAATCGCAACAAAAGGTTAAGCTTCGTTTGGGAACATGTTAATAAGAGTTTTGATTATTGGAAAGATGTTTTATTTACGGACGAAAGCAAATATAATTTATTTGGATCCAATGGGAGAAATAATGTATGGCAGAAACCAAATACAGAAATGTTTTTAAAACACTTACATTCTACAGTCAAGCATAAGAGTGGTCATGTTATGGTATGGGGGTGTATGTCTACGAGAGGGGTTGGTAATTTAATTTTATAGATGGCATTATGAAGTAAAATGTTTATATTGTTCTATTAAGAAAAAATTTGAAAGCCAGTGCTCAAAAACTTGGGATTTTACAAACATTTAATTTTTATCAAGACAACGACCCCAAGCACAAAGCTTATAAAACACGTAATTGGTTGTTATATAACTGCCCCAAAGTACTAGAAACACCACCATAATCACCTAATATAAATGCGATTGAAAATCTATGGAATTATTTAGAAGTTGCCATTAGAACACACACTATTAGTAATAAAAATGATTTAAAAAAGGGGTATTAAAAAATGGAAAAAATGATCTATCTTATTGTGAAAAATTAGTTAAATCTATCCTGAATCAATTAAAGGGTATAAAAAATAATAAAGGCTACTCTACTAAGTACTAAAATAATTCAATCCATTGTAAATTTTAATTTCATAAATAATTTGTTAGTTGTATGAGTTTCATTTTGATGTATTTTTTGTTCATTTTACAGAAATTGTTACTTTTTCTGGAGTAAAAGTTAAATTTACGATTGAAATTTTCAAATATAATAAAAATAACCTTAATAAAGAAATTAAGCAAAAAAATAAAGAAAATTGTTATTATATTGAAATATATGTGTAAAATTATTGGAAACATAACTCTGTATGAGTTTCACTTTGACCCACTGTAGAATGAAAAAATAAACCATTTATTAAAACAGTAACAGATAATACTTCACATTAAAAATATTTCGCATATCTTTCATAATTATAAATCAATTTGAAAACGAAACTAAGTATAAATTTTATATAAAAAATATGTATTGATAATAAATAAGTGTGTATATATATTTGTATGTGTGTGTGTATTTAGACATGACATAGACATGTGAATGATAATAGTATTTATTTAATAATGACGACGCGTTAATAATTATTATAAAATCAACCTAAACAGTACGTATTGGTTTAAAGAGATTATGTGTCTATTTTACGAAGTTCCCGGATGTAGTTCAAAGTACAGCATTCCAAAACAATTATGGCGATTAAATTTATAGCACTAGGATGTTGATATTAAGTAGGTTATATCATCGTTAAAAATTCCGTTAGACCTTTATGAACTTAGATTATACGTACAATATATAAACATATATCAAAAATTGAATAGACGTCGGTTGCATTTCAATTGATTTATTTTTTATTTTACAGCAACATTTCTATTTTTTATTGATTCAATTTTATAATAACATTCTGTAATAAATGAAAAAATGTTAAAAAACTGTGAAATTTATTCTTTAAAACAAAGAATTTATTCCTTTCTGTCTTCTATAATTGCTTTTTTTCTAGTATTATTTATTATATCCAATTTTTTACTTATAATTTTATTTTCGAAATTATTAATGTTTATATGAAATATATTTATATTTAATTGAATAAAAGTTGTTTGGTGTCAATTCAGAAGAAATTCTTATATTATAAACTCGAATCAATGACAGTAAAACATGGATCATAAAGATTAAAATAATTCAGCTGCTTCAGATAACACAGAAATGATGACAAGATGGTTATTAAAAATAACAGGTAACGACAGAAAGAAAAAAATGTGGATTCGAAAAAAAATATTGAAATTATTATAATGGTAAAAAATTCAAATTACAAATTGACTAACTATAAATCGAAGAAAAAAGATCATCGATGTAAAAGAGAAATTACTGATCGGGAGCTAAGAAATTAAAAAAAAAAAACAGAAAAGACACATGATATAGACGTGAGAAAATTTGTTGGTGTGGAATGAAACGTAAAGATGGATCACTTGTAGTATCAAGTTTTGGGAGAGTATTTTGTCCAGTAGTGGATTCAGAGAGGCTTCTACTTTTATATATATATATATATATATATATATATATATAAATATATATATATATATATATACACATATATATACACACATATATACACACACATATATATATATATATACATACGAGTTATATTATTGAATCCGAAGAGTTCAATTATTGAATCCGAACGGTTTAAATGTAAACCCCTAATCGGTCATATTTAGAGCTCCTCGAGTCACAGTAATGATTCAATGGTGAATTCTGTATAATATTTGATTAAAGTGTTGTTATTTAACTGATAAAATAAATAAATTTGTTTAATAATTGTGCATTTAGTGTTAATTGCAAAGTTAGCTCAGTCGCTAGCCTATCCCGGTGCTCAATTATAAAACTGGCTCAATTATAAACTCGTATATATATATATATATATATATATATATATATATATATATATATATATATATATACACACACACACACACACACACACACACACGAGGGTCGTTTGATAATTATGGTAAAAAAGTAAGAAAAACTAAATTGAAAAATTTAATTTCATTAATTAATTAAACTAAACAATAAACAAATTTACCATACTTATCAAACGACCCTCGTATATATATGTTTTTTAAGTGTGATAGAACTTTAAATTGAATATCTATCAAAAGTTCTATAAAAAACACCTAAAAAAAAACACCTTTATGTGTGTGTGTGTGTTTGTATATATATATATATATATATATATATATATATATATATATATATATATATATATATATATATACACGAGGATCGTTTGATATTTATGGTAAATTTATTTGTTGTTTAATTTAATTAATTAATTAAATTAAATTTCTCAATTTAGTTTTTCTTACTTTTTTACCACACTTATCAAACGACTCTCGTATATGTGTATATATATATATATATATATATATATATATAAATGTTTTTTAGGTTAGATAAAACTTTCGATAGGAATTCAATTTGAAGTTCTATCACACTTAAAAAAACACCTGTGTATGTATGAATGTATGAAAAAAAATATATACATATATATATATATATATATATATATATATATATATATATATGCATACAAACACACACAAACACACACACACACACACATATATATCTATATACACATATATGTACACATGAAAAAATAATTCAGATTTAAATAATGTATTTATTGAAATGAACAAAACATTTCACCATTTAATGACAATTTTTAAGACAGATAAGGAAAAAATACTTTTCAAAAAAGAATAAAATATTAAATAAAATAAGGAATTTGTTTAAAAAACGGTACTTATTGTAAATCGTGTTATATTTGAAAAAAATAAAAAAAAATATTTCCTGTAATATTATTTCATTTTTTATCTCGTTTTTTATAAATTTATTATAGTATTTTCCTATAGACGAATAAAAAAAATTGAATTTACTTTTATTGTATCCTGTTGTCTAAAAAATTCGATTATCCGAAGTAACAACAAAATGTTATTTTCTGGATTATTGTATCAGTATTGGGCATATGTATATATATATATATATATAGACATGTATTGACAGAATTTAATTTATAGCCACCCAGTCCCGGCCAATGGCTGAACAACTTTCAGTTCCTGAATGACATAGTAGTAAACAAAAAATAGTTTCTCAACAATACATAAACATATAGCGCCGAAAAAAGACTATCTACCAGCATGCGTGTACGAAACGCTCGTAAAATCGAATATAAATCTAATTACAAGTCCAATACTTTACACCTGCATCGAAACATAAACGCTCTAACGTGTAATTAGTTTCACAATAACGACAGTGCAAACTTGTTTATCAAAAAATTCTAATAATATATTCGTCGGCTGTGCGCGTCTATAAATCAGGCCCGTAATAAGAGGTCCCGTGTTAACAGACGAGAACGAGGGAAAAGACGATAGAGAAACAAGGCGTGGTGAATGTGTGGTCATTGTATCAACTGTAAACGCGTGCTGTTCTCTTAAACGCCATTTTTAATTACGATTTTTAGTGATTTATTTTCAGTGAACAATGAGTTTGATTACAAACGAACAATTAGTTAAATGAAACAGTATGCTCAGTCGCTTTTATACATACATCTCTCTCTCTCTCTCTTTATATATATATATATATATATATATAGTATATATGAAATGATATAAAGATAATTACATATAGTTATAAATACAACAGTTGTAACAATCATTGCTATTTATTTAATTTTATTTTTTTATCTCAATCATGATTTTCTTTTACAAGCAATTATTGAATAACAGCATGACCATTGAAATGCATATGATTAAAAAAGTAACAGCAATTGGTAATTAAATATTTTTTTTAAATCTTGTGTTATTTAAATAAGTAATCGTTTATATATATATATATATATATATATATATATATATATATAGAGAGTGAGAGAGAGAGAGAGAGAGAGAGATGCGTGTGATCTAAGTGAACAATATGCGATTATCATCTTATAATAAATATTGTAGTTTTGCGATGAATGATTTATTTATGTTAAAAATACATAATTCTTAGATTGAAATTAATTATTAAATACGAGGGTAGTCCTATAAGTACCCGGCCTGACCTAGATATGACGGTAGTTGTTTGAAAAAGATCACTTTATTAGAAAGTACACAATCTATAAAGCATATGTTTCAAGTTTGAGGACGCCACGTTATTTAGTATTTGTTTGGCAGCCATCAATAGTGAACGTTATCAGTGAATTTGTGAAAATGGAGAAAATTGGTCATCGTTACGTGATACAATACTTTTATTTGAAAGGCCTCAGCCCAACCAATATAAAAACTGAACTGGATTCTACTCTGGGTGAGTCTGCTCCTTCGTTTACAACAGTGAAATATTGGGTAGCAGAGTTTAAACGAGGCCGTACGAGCTGCCAATAAGAGCATCGCAGTGGTCGACCAAACGAGGTGACGACTTCAGAAATGGTGAAGAAAATCCACAAAGCGGTACTGGATGATCGTCGACTGAAAGTGCGCGAGCTAGCAGACATAGTAGGCATTTCAAAAAGTGCAGTACATCGCATATTATCTGAAAATTTGGACATGAGAAAGCTGTGTGCAAGATGGGTGCCGCGTTTGCTCACACTCGAGCAAAAATAGTGTCGTGAAAATGTTTCAATTGAGTGTTTAGCGAAGTTTCACAGCAACAAAGCAGAATTTTTGCGCCGTTTCATAACCATGGATGAAACATGGGCCCATCACTTCACACCCGAGACAAAAGAACAATCAAAACAATGGACTGAAAAGGGAGAACCGGCTCCAAAGAAGGCGAAGACCGTTTCATCTGCAGGCAAGGTCATGGCGTCGGTTTTTGGGATGCGCGTGGGATAATTTTCATTGACTATCTTGAAAAAGGAAAAACTATCAACGGCGAGTATTATGCGAACTTATTGCAACGTTTGAGCAAAGAAATCAAGCAAAAACGGCCGCATTTGGCTAAGAAGAAAGTGTTGTTTCATCAAGACAATGCACCAGCTCACAAATCCGTTATTGCAATGGCCAAAATTAATGAATTAAAGTTTGAATTGCTACCTCATGCACCCTATTCGCCAGATTTAGCCCCTCGGATTATTTTCTGTTCCCAAACTTGAAAAAATGGCTCAGTGGTCAAAGATTTCCCAACGATGAAGAAGTGATGTCGGCAGTTAATGGGTATTTTGAGGAGCAAGACAGTTCTTATTATAAAAAGGGTATCGAACTTATTGAACATCGCTGGGAAAAGTGTATAGAGCTGAAAGGAGATTATGTTGAAAAATAAATATATTTTTTTCCAAAATTTTTGTGTTTTCTTTGTTGAGTCGGATACTTCTGGGACCACCCTCGTAGAATTAAATTTAAAATAAATAAGAGATTAAATTTCAATTTAGAATCAAAATGTCTCAATAAGTAAAATCATTATAACATTACATCGAACTAAAACTAAAAAACTACTTTCTAATTACAAAAATATTTTTTTAAAAAAAAATTCAAACTTTTTAATAAAACTTCAATAAAGGTTAATAATTTTTATTTTCCAATTAATATCTACGAAATGACATAAAAACCAACGATTATTTATTGAATAACTCTGACCTTTACGCAATTGTATAAACATTTAAATTTTCATACGCAATGGCGCACATCATCTCGAAAATGACAAAGAGCTATTAACATTTAAGCATTCGAAATGTGTAGAAAGCAATTATTCGTTAATATAATATTGCGGCAAACTCGAAATGACAAGATAATGAATAGACGTCGAGTAAATAGATCGTAATTTCTATCGTATCTCTGAATTGATGCCCCACCGGGCATTAATACGTCGACTAGACAGATCGATGATTAATTTTAATAGCTGTTTCAATCTCGATGTTAACAATCGAGATCGCAGTCATACGATAATATAAAGAAGATATAGTGAGCCTAATGAGCACCTTCTAACAAAATATCATCTCAAATTTGTATAGTAATTATGTTATTGTATGAGCAGTACATACATAGGTGGATTCGCAAATGACATTGAAATGTTGAACAAATATATTTCTCAGTATTAACAACTAACAATATATATATATATATATATATATATATATATATATATATATATATATATAAACATTAATTAACATTTTTCAATAAAATTTAATTTATTGTCAATATATACAATAAGATTTATTAAAAAAATTTAAAAGAGAATCACTATTTTTTTTATTTTTAAAATTTTTCAACATATCTTGAAAACAACAAAATAATTTTTATATAAATAAATTACTCACTTCAACATCATAAAATTTTATAGAAATGTTCAATAATTCTTTACTATCCAATTTAATTATCAATGCACGTTTAAATTCTTATTCTATCATCTTTATAACAATCTGATAAGATTTTATAATTGTACTAATCTGATTATAAGATTATAATTTATAATTGTGATAGCATGACTATTGAAATATACATTGGTAGTTGAAGTGAATAAATAAATATATAATTTAAAATATACATATGTAAATTGAATAATTTTAAAAAATTTATAATAGGGTGAAAGATTCATGTGAGATTAAATTAGCTACAATGATAAACAAATAGTGATTAAATTGTGAATTAAAAATATTATTGATTTGTTAAATGCTAGGTTTAAAATGTTCATTAGTCATCCAAATAATATATATCAAGTAAATACAATATAAAAAACAGAATAAAATCCATCAGACGATAGTTTAGAGTTAAATTTATTCATCCAAGAAAACAATATAACGAGTCCAAAGATAAAAACAGAAATGTTTACAATAAAAAATCAAGAACTTGGATTCAGAACTATTTAGAAAAATTAACTTGCATAGTGTTATGATCTAAATTTAAAAGAGAATCTGTGAGGTCATATTGATTAAAAAAGTTCAAACATGTGTAATTAAGAATAATGAAAAAATATGAAATGTAATAAAAACAATCTGATAATTAGTGAAGAATAAAATAACTAACATTTTGATAAAAATAACTTAAGAAAAACAGGTTTAGTTGCTAAAAATAATGATGAGAATTTTTTTAAGGTATATAAATATTTTTTATGTTGATGAACTTTTAGGTGACTAAATATTAAAAAGGAAAAATAGTAAAATTAATTAAAATTAGGAAATAATATGAATTGTTTATTAAAAATATAATAATAATCTACTCACTATATATACGAGGGTCGTTTGATAAGTATGGTAAAAAAGTAAAAAAAACTAAATTGAAAAAATTAATTAATTAAATTAAACAATAAATAAATTTACCACACTTATCAAACGATCCTCGTATATACACACAAAACATTTAAGTACAGCTAATACATATAGATTTATAAATCACACGTTAATACTTTAAGATGTTGACGCGCCCTAAAACCTCAAGTAATCAATCAAAAGAAATCTTCCCATGGTAAATACATTTAAAAGATGTATATATATTGTACATATATATATATATATATATATATATATATATATATATATATATATATATATATATATAGAGAGAGAGAGAGAGAGAGAGAGAGAGAGACGTTAATAAATATTTTAATGAAGCCTATAAAAATTCCTCATAAACATAATTTAGTGTATCTGAATACTTCATTTTTTTTTTTGTACCTAGAATTTATACCTATATATATATATATATATATATATATATATATATATATATATATATATATATATATATATATAAGTGTATTAATAAAACGTCTGTCATGAATTGATTACTTTATTATTTGAAATTCCTTGAACTCATCTGAAATTCATTAATAACATTTTTATTGAATACTTCATTTTTATTATAATTGAATGTTCAAAAAGTCTAGTTTAGCTTTTATGTATAGTTTCTGTGCAGAGTTTTTTGTCATATAAAAGCACGTTTTATTTTTTTACGATAAGACACTAATAGACTTCTATTATTGTGAAGATGCCTCAATACCAAGGTGATTTGTTATTTTATTTTATCAAATGAATAATTTAAATAATAAAAGATAGAAGAAAATCAATCAAAATTAGCCTTCATAATTAAAATGTACTTAAAATAGTGTAAAGACTAATAGAGAGCTTAAAATTTTAAATGCAGTGGTCTAAAAATTTTCAACAATTATATAGCTTTGCATTTGATTTAATAAATAATAATAAAATAATTAACAGATATTGTTGTAAATACATGCATACATACACACATCAATATATATATATATATATATATATATATATATATATATATATATATGCATTTATGTACATATTTTATATAAAATAACAATTTAAATTAATATTTAATGAACTTCCTACGCAAATTTTAGTTTTTGTGTAAACATTTGGATCATAATTTACATTTTTATGATTAATTAGTAATTTCCATATTCATGAGTACGTACTATTTATATTTGAAAATTAAAAAAATAAAACTTTAAAATTACTTTAAAAATTGAAATAAGAGATATTTGTATATATATTTTCCATTAAAATAAATATTGAAACTTTTTGATCGACATAACAAGTTATAGTAAAAATCTGATACTTGAGTATATTTTTTACAAATTAATATTGATGAATATAACAGAACGGAAACGGTAGATAGAAAATTATTAAACGCGAATGCAAATTAGATACTACCTGAAAGGTGGATCGAACAAAATGAATATATATGTAGAGAACAAAAATGTTTATATAACATATATTTGATGTAGTATCGAATTCATTACATTCTCTGACGTCTAGTTTTTATTTTATTTTGGTATATGAAAAAAGAAAACTAATTTTACGAGTTGAGAGATTGTTCTATTCTTTTCAGAATTTTATATTCCGCACGAACTCATTCTGTTTCACTAGTGTATTATTGTGACGGAAGAAAATATAAAAAGCTCAGTTCTTTTTCACATATCGTTTCTTTCTTTTACAAGACATCACAATCAAGTTAAAAGTCAAAGGTAGTACATGTTTTTCAATTTAGATATTGTTTCGTTTACAATTCATATTTTTATATTTATTTAAACAAATATTACAATTTATATCACACACACACAAATATATATTATATTTATATATCGGGTGTCGAAATTTGAGGTTAGGAAGTAAGATGGCTATTATTTAATGAAATGTCAAATATTGAACTGTCATTATTAAAAATTTGGTTATTTAAAACTTGGAAAATTTTAGTAATGGAACACTGCATGCTTGAACATCGCATTTCAATAATAAAAATTCACTATAAAATGGTGGAAATTTTACAACGTCAATGTGTAAAATTTGTACATCTTTTTTCGAAGACTGTCATTCGTAACTTAATCGTGAAATTTGAACAATTTGGTACTGTTGAAGACCACAAACCAAAAACATATGCTAGTAGTGGTCGTTCAGCTAAAAATATTGCTGCTAAAAGTATTGAAGAAAACTCTCAAACATCGATTCGTCGACGTTCACAGCAATTAAAAATTATAAGAAGCATTTTGTAGAATATTTTACGAAAAGATTTGCATCTTCATGCATTTAATGTCCAACTAACATAAGAACTGAAACTAGCTGAGCATCATTTGTATCGTATGTTTGTTATAATAATTGGTACCAAGAAAAAAATCAGAAAATACTGATTTTTTCTGTGAAATCATTTTCAATGATGAATCGCATTTTTAATTAAATGGTTATGAAAACAAACAAGAGAAGTGAAAATTCAAAAGTCATTGTTGAACAAAAATTGCATCCTTAAAAATTCACTGTTTAGTGTAGTTTATGGACTGGTAAAAATGTTTGATCAATACATCCAATCTTTTATTAACCATACAAATAAAACATGGGTCTTAAATGTCAAAATAATTCAGTAGTTTCAGACAACACAAAAAAGTATGAAAAGATGATTGTTAGAAATAAATACATAGAGACAGAAGTACAAATGAGTAGATTAGAAAGAAACTTAAAATCAGGGACATTAGTAAGAATGAAAAAATTAAAATGGAAATGGTCTGGTCATATAGCATGAAAAGAAGATTGCCAATAAATAAGAGAAATTCTTGATTGGAAATCTAGAAATGTAAAAATGCCTAAAAAGAGATTTAATGATAGATAGGATAGAGACGTAAGAAAATTCGTTAACGAGGAATGGAAAAGAAATATATTGAATTATTAGAAGTGGAAAATTTTGTGAAATGCCTTCATTTAGCAATGGATAGAAAGAGACTGATGGCATGATATATATATATATATATATATATATATATATATAAATGATTTAAGTGTATTTATAAGTAGATTAATATGTATTAAAAATGAAATATACCTCAACATTTTCACCTAAATATAAATCATTGTGAGTTAATAATAGATATTTGCGATTTATGTGACAGTTCGAAATTATTTATGAGAAGACCGATACATATTTTTTGTTTCAAAATACTTGAAGCATTAAAAAAATCAAACGATATATTATTTTTTTTCAACTAATTTAAAGACTAAGCTACAATTAACAAAATAAGCGCATACTTAAAAGGAATACAAGCTAAACGTTTTTTTCTAACCGAAATTATTCGAATAGATATATATCGATTATCAAATATTTGACGTTGATGTTTCAATAATACACATTTCATACACGAGTAACTACAGTCAATACTAAAGTTTCGAGTCATCCTCGTGCCTCAATCAAATAGGCGTGCCGACGATTTATCATTAAATCGTTTTTGCAATGTTTTTGTTTTCCGTACTCATAACTGTAGCGGCACTGAAATTTCAAACGGCGAAGCTAGTTCCAGCACAACGGTAAATAAATGTACCATTAGTCAATAATGCAGCGACGGAAATCGTTCTAAAGCCATTAATAACAACAGAGGCCGGAGGAGTAAACGAACGAGCCTGTTGTTGGACGATAATCAGTGCATCATTATATTGTGGCGTCGAATTAAACTGAACTGCGTAACAGCTCTCTTAATGATCCGATTCGTTGATTTTTGTCGAAATATAATTGCGACGAACATGTTTGCGAACAATTAAAATTATTTTTTTAATTGGAAGAATGTACGTTGCTATAGACAATTTTTTACAATTGATTGGGTTTACGTTTAAATATTTCATTTTTATATTGACATTTAAATATTGCTTTTAAAAATATATTTACATATTAATCTATAAAATCTTGAATAAAATATAAATATCTGTAAACATTTTATTTTTATAAATATTTTAATTCTATTATCTGAATTTATACTAATTAATCGAGAACTTGATAAAATTGCAATTTTGTATTTTATTGAAAAATTATAACCTTTTTAATTAATTGAACACAATTGTATCTTAAGAAATTTACAACACAAATAAATCATACTCTTACACCAAAGATTTTATGAAAATATTTATTAATCGTTTCATGTTATCATAGTCAAAGAATATATTCTAAAATAATGTACTATTTTAAATTTCATATTACAGCGTTATGACAATAATAGTAGGACCATCGAAATGTGCATCAGTAAATCAGTAAATAGTGTTATTATTGAAAAGTAAATAGTGTTATTATTGAACATTTTTATAAAATTCTGTAATGAAGGGATGAGTGATCTATTTGTACTAAGTTGAATTTCCTACGAGGGTGGTCCCAGAAGTACCCGACCCAACAAAGAAAACACAAAAATTTTGGAAAAAAATATATTTATTTTTCAACAGAATCTCCTTTCAGCTCTATACACTTTTCCCAGCGATGTTCAATAAGTTCGATACCCTTTTTATAATAAGAACTGTCTTGCTCCTCAAAATACCCATTAACTGCCGACATCACTTCTTCATCGTTGGGAAATCTTTGACCACTGAGCCATTTTTTCAAGTTTGGGAACAGAAAATAATCCGAGGGGGCTAAATCTGGCGAATAGGGTGCATGAGGTAGCAATTCAAACTTTAATTCATTAATTTTGGCCATTGCAATAACGGATTTGTGAGCTGGTGCATTGTCTTGATGAAACAACACTTTCTTCTTAGCCAAATGCGGCCGTTTTTGCTTGATTTCTTCGCTCAAACGTTGCAATAAGTTCGCATAATACTCGCCGTTGATAGTTTTTCCTTTTTCAAGATAGTCAATGAAAATTATCCCACGCGCATCCCAAAAAACCGACGCCATGACCTTGCCTGCAGATGAAACGGTCTTCGCCTTCTTTGGAGCCGGTTTTCCTTTTCAGTCCATTGTTTTGATTGTTCTTTTGTCTCGGGTGTGAAGTGATGGACCCATGTTTCATCCATGGTTATGAAACGGCGCAAAAATTCTGCTTTGTTATTGTGAAACTTCGCTAAACACTCAATTGAAACATCTTCGCGACACTGTTTTTGCTCGAGTGTGAGCAAACGCGGCACCCATCTTGCACACAACTTTCTCATGTCCAAATTTTCAGATAATATGCGATGTACCGCACTTTTTGAAATGCCTACTATGTCTGCTAGCTCGCGCACTTTCAGTCGACGATCGTCCAGTACCGCTTTGTGGATTTTCTTCACCATTTCTGGAGTCGTCACCTCATTTGGTCGACCACTGCGATGCTCGTCTTGGCAGCTCGTACGGCCTCGTTTAAACTCTGCTACCCAATATTTCACTGTTGTAAACGAAGGAGCAGACTCACCCAGAGTAGAATCCAGTTCAGCTTTTATATTGGTTGGGCTGAGGTCTTTCAAATAAAAGTATTGTATCACGTAACGATGACCAATTTTCTCCATTTTCACAAATTCACTGAAAACGTTCACTATTGATGGCTGCCAAACAAATACTAAACAACGTGGCGTCCTTAAACTTGAAACATATGCTTTATAGATTGTGTACTTTCTAATACAGTGATCTTTTTCAAACAACTACCGCCATTTCTAGGGTCAGGCCGGGTACTTATGGGACAACCCTCGAATATAAAGTTTATATCCTTGTAAATGACTGAAATAAATAAATTATTTCTAAATTGATTTTCATTTGAAAATAGAAATATAATTGTCACTTATAAGATTATTTTTTGTATTAACATAACAGTAATTGTTAAAATCTATAATTTACAATATTATGGACATACTTTGTACTGCATCTAACTTTTTTTTGATTATAACCTTATAAACATTTGGATTATTGATAATAGTACACAATAACTATAATTTTTTTTTAAAAAAAACAATAAGATAACCCAAATAAGACTAATTGGTTTAAATATACATTTATTTGTTTACTATCATTTACTATATTTTACTAACCTTCATTCTTATTTAGGTCACCCTACATATACAGAACAAAGATGATCTCGAAGTATTATATTGAAAATAGGTCAACAGTATTCAAACACATAGGTATGAGAACTACCAACTTCTTAGACAATGTTCGAACTACTTTATTTAACAGTAAGAAAAATCTTTTAGAAATAATGTTATTATTAAGGTTATTAATTTTACTTAACAGTCTCATAAAATATCAATATATCTAAGATGATTTTTTCTTTAACAATGATATTGTTTTATTATATTGTAAACTTAATACTAAGATAATGAATTAAAATGAAATACACTATGTATTATTAACACGTCGAGTAAAAAGAATTTTTCGATACTTTACAACGTAATATAAAGTTTATGAGGAGTAGGAGTATTTTATGTCATGTACATTGACAAAAGTATTAAAACATAAAAATAGGTATAAATAGTTTTTAAGTTGTTGTTACCATCCACTATTCGTACAATAATAATGTACAATTAGTCAAGGAAATATTCAACAAGATAATTATCACAAAAATTGAAATATTTTCATTACTTATTAATATTATAAACTTTATTTTTATTTTATTTTATTTTAAAACAGATACAAATAAATATTATTAATTATTAGTTAAAAAAAAAGTTTCAATTAAGTTAGATAAAAAAATTAGGAACAAAGTCTTTTTGATAAAATATAAGTAAAAAATGTTATCATATTTATCAAATTTATTGACTGAATTCTTATGATAACCTTGTTTAGTACAAATATATGTAAGTGTGGATGATTTTATATTCACTTCATATTATTTTGTATTTTTATTGTTTATAAATTAATGTTTGATATTATTTGATATTTAAAATAACTTATTATTATCTAAAATATATGAAAAAAAGAACAAAAAAATATTAATATTTAGTGTAGTGTAATTGCTTTTTTATTTGTAACTCGCTGACATATATGAATACGACTAGAAGTAATTGTATGTACCACAATTTTCGCAATGCATATTAATTTATGAACATCGATTATAAACATGCATTCCTAATAAAAATAAAACTGAATGACTTTAGACACACTAAGAATGTAAAACTGTCATTATACTGTAGCGAAATTAAAATTAATCGTCGCCGTGCTATTAAGATGAAGACGTTGTCGACATTAAAGAGAATAACGATAGTGCATAGAGAGAGATAATGTCAGCGAAACACAATACAGATGCTGACAACGCAGACTTCTTACACAGTGTTGAATAAGGATTTTACAAGTATTCCTTATATCAAGTTACGTCAATCGTTTCTTAATTTATTTTATACTTGGATATAGCTACAGGTGGCGGATGTTATATTTAAACGGATGTTATTATTCTTTTTTCAAGTCCTGTATTATCATTGTTCGTTATTTTAAATACCTATCTCACTCATATACACATCAACTTACTTTTTTAATTATCAATCTACTACTTAAATTTTATTTCAATTATTATCATTTAATATAAAATTATATATATATATATATATATATATATATATATATATATATATAACTTTTTTCATCATCTTATTCGTCTTAAGAATTCATTAATGAATAAAGAAGCTTTTACGAATTAATTTAACTTGAATAAATCAGGTTTGCCTCTACACATTTCAATTAACTTTTTTTTATTATTCCACTTATTTATTAATCGAATTATAGGCATTTATCTTTTATATTTCATAGTTTTTAATCGTATATTCTTTTTCTTTATCATCTTATTCGTCTCTAGCTATTTACTGGCGAATAAAATTATTTTATAATTCAATTTAACTTGAGTAGCATTTTTATTTTCGGAACATATAAGTGTTTCGTTATTGCTATTTAAAAAACGAAATAATATTTTTAATTACAATATTTTCGGTCTTTTTCTATTACCTTTTATCACTTTCAAGATTTGTAGGAAAATAAATCGATGAAATAATCGATTCATTTTTGTACTTTAAAAATAATAATTAATTTATAAAATAATTTTGAATAATCGAATTGAGTACTCGAAATTTAGTGTTGTATTAAATGAAGTAAGTGGAAATCAGATGGGACAATATTTGAAGAATACATATTTTTGATTTTTAAAATTGATGATTTCGTAAAAAGATATAGTTTTCACATGACTGAAAAATAAAATAAAATTAGAAATTTTTATGAGTGATTATAAAAAATGTGTGTAAGTGATTTTTAAAGTAGAAAAGGTATTGGCAGTAATATAGTAGAATCTTTTATTACTAAAGTTTTATGCCACTAGTCCAAGTTTTCTGATCAAATCACATTTATTTTACTTAATCTTTTAATGAATTTGACTAGAATCTTCATATTTCTACAAGATTTATAATATTTAAAATATATTACATTAGTTGGAATGTCTATAAACATCTACTTGGATCTTTCAATTTCCTGTATTTAACTATATGATATATTTCTTTTTTCTTTTTCGATTTGAATATTTTTTCAACTCATTCATTATTAATGTACAATAATGTCTATGTAAATATTATTAAAAGATTATCCGATCTTCAATAAATATGTAAATATGACGAAGATAGATTAATTTTATATGATTTTTTCATTGGCAACGAACAGTCAGAAATCGCACATTAATTAATACTAGTGGTTACTGGCAGATCTACATTACAGCTCAATTAATCTTTCTTGTGTTGTCGAGTGAAAGAAAGAAGAGCATAAGCAAAGTTAATCGAAAAAACATGATGTGCTTTTAATATCTTTTATGATTTTTCGACCGATACGATAGTAAATGCTGGCATACATAAACAAACACTTCGTTCGTAGTATGATTAATGATATTCAACTTTGATTTTTTTCAGAACGTCCGATTTATATATAAATTATTGATGCGTATTCATTAATGTGTACACATTTATACATGCATACGGTAGTGTAAGTGTGTATGTCAATAGGAAATGTATTCGAAAATAAATGTATCTATCATACGATGAAGTTGATGACCTTCTCTAGTCAATACATAACCTAAACATACTCGTATATACTGTATTTATATTTCGGTTAAATTTAGAGTATTGATAAATTTACTGTAATAATATTTGTCATTAAGTATGAAAATAACTTTTCGAGGTCCGATGCAATAGTGGGTATTGATAGAAGCTTTCTAAATGGAAGGTCGATAGTTCGATAAATACATATAATTCCAATATATATATATATATATGGAATGGTACATACACCAATTTGTAAATGTTGTGGTAGAAGTATATTTTAATTAATACAAAACACCAGTTGCATTAATTAAATATGAAAATTATTTTGCATGTTCATAACAATTGTTATTTTTTCAAAATATTTAATTTTATATAAATATAAATGTTAAGTGAAATTCGTACATTATTAAAACTTTGTCGTTATATAATGTACAGAAAATATCGTGATGCATCAATATTCTGCAAATTTGATAATTTGGACATCCATGTAATGTGGACAGAATATATTTTGTAATAAGTGTTTTACAATTCGGGCATGTTTAATAATAATGTACTTAACCCTTTAACTGTGTATTTTAACTGTTTAGTTCAGAGCGAAACGAAAATTTTTCGCATAATATCGAGTATACTCGTCGTGAAGATAAAAAAAATCGCATTCGTATTATTATTAAACGAATCAACTGTAATTTTTTTCCCTGAAAAAGGGCAAATAAAGATCTTTTAAAAAATGTACATTTTAGAATATTCGTTAGTCTGGCAACCTTATTTATTTTAATACACAATAGCTTGTATTAAGCTGAAATAACAAATTCTGGGGAAGTACCGTTACAAACGATTTTTTTTATCAATGAAATAAATTTTGTTTATTAACAACGAATAAAAATATATATTTTCTAAAAAACCAACACGCAACTTTTGATTTTTAATCATAATTGCCTACTTTTATAGGCAGAAACATTTTACTCTGTTTATGTCGAGTATACTCGTCTTCGCTGGAAAATAATTAAGCAGGCAGAAAAAGTTTTTCGAAACAAAATTAAACAGTTAAAGGGTTAAGAATTCAAATATACAATACTTCAAAATAAATGCGTCAAGTTTAAATTTCATTGATTTTTTTATGAACATGCTTGAAAATAACGCAAGCAAATAAAAAGCAATTGAATAGTAATAATCAAATTCAAATAATAGTACCAAAAAATAGATGAGTGTAGAAAATATATGACATATAATATATATATATATATATATATATATATATATATATATACTCGTATATGTAGAAAGAGAGAAAGAGACAGAATGTAAATAATTTTATTTCCATATAATGAATCGTTGTCAATTTATTTTACCTTCCTAATGAATTTGTTTTATAAAATATTATTGCAATATAATAAAAATATTTTATTTGTCCTAAATTAGAAAAAAATATTTATAATGTAAAAATTTAAATTGTTTATTTCAGTACGTGTTAATGCAAAATAAATGTTTTCATCGTCTTTACCAACGAAATAAAACGAAAAGTATGCTTCAATTATTATAAATAACATAAATAATATTGCACTATGTACGATAATTTAATATTCAATAAACGCATTAATTATTTAAGATGAAAATTAGTTATAGTAATACAAATATTTATTCTGGTTATTGGAATTAGGTGTTTTCAACCGTATACAAGCTATACGATTAATTGAAATATAAATTATTAATTACAAATGTTTTCAATTAAAATTAAATTCAGTAAAAAAATAATACTTCTTTAAAATCTCAAATGTTTATAACATGTTTCATAAGAAAAAATCTTTTTCGTAAAGACAACAGACGTACAATAAATTAATATGATAAATTCGTAGATAACAAAATCGTAAAATAATAAATTTATATATATATATATATATATATATATATATATATATATATATATATATATAATGCATTTTCTATTGTAAAACTTTGAAAAAGCATCGAATACAATGTGATTTTCAAGTTTTCTCGTTTTAAATCATCTTGAAAGTTCTACATACAATATTTATTTCACGTGTACAAATAATATTAAACAAACACAAGGTATTGGTAAAAAAAGGCAAGAATACAATAGAGTATCGTACGAAGTTCGCAAAGATACGTAAATCTGAAACGACAAAGTTCAATTTAGCGCATCTTGAACGAAAAAGCACGTACTCACATATATATATATATATATATATATATATATATATATATATATATATATATATATATATATATATATATATATATATATATATATATATATATATATATATATATATATACGGGACTCTCAAGGTACTTCGCCTCGGGGCAAAACCATTCATAAAGAAATTCCACTACGACAGTATAACATCTCCTTCCTTATACATCAACGCAAAAAGGCATTCGTGCTAAAGACATGTATGGCGTTCTTCTTCTTTGTGATATAACGTCTGAAGCTACTTCACGTCGTACGCCATGTCCCACAAGCGTAGAAGCAGGAAGTGCGTAAAGAATTATGGTTAACATCCTGCGACTCGTAAAGCTTTGTTAATAAAAAACTGAACTGTTTATGACTATTTTTTTCATATATGTCTGTTTTCTATGCAATATAAATGCAAATGAATTACAAAGCACAAGAGTCTTATATTTCGAACTAAGAAAAGAATGACTGTGTAAAACTAACGAAGAAATGTTTCAAGCATTAAATATTTCATTTTTATAACCATTTTATTTGAATTTTTATGTTTTGAAAAACATACTATATATTAATTATGGATCATTATAATTTACTGCACATGAATGTGCATACGTATATATATTTTTTTAATTCTAGTGATGATTAAAAATTAATTTAATTAAAACTAAATACTTAACATTATTTTAGAAGAATAATATTATCTTTTCTTTTTTATTGCATTTTTTTTCTAAAATTAAACAAGTTTTAATGTTAAAAAAGATATTTGAACAAGGTATTTTTTTAAATATAAAACCGATTCATCAAATTACATTGGATAATGAAGAAAAATAGGATATGCAGCTAAATTAAGTATAAAAAAATTTTAACAGTACTTATTTCAATTAACACGAGAGGAAAAAATATTTATTTTCCAGTGTAATTAATATTAATTATTCGGCAGGTTTTTATTACAGAATTCATTTACATCATTGTGTACATACAGCTAAAAAAATAATATAGCTGATACTCTCTCTCACTTTCTCTTTGTGTGTATATATATAAAATCTTGTGTCATCATCTTATTCGTCTTTAATAATCTATTAATGAATAATGAAGCTTTTACAAATTAATTTAACTTGAATAATTGATATTTGACTTTCTTGACATTTCAAATGACTTTTCTATCTTATTATTCCGCTTATTAATTAATTCAGTTATGTATCTTTCATACTGCATTGTTTTAAATGATGATAATACACACACACATATAAATATATATATATATATATATATATATATATATATATATATGTGAGGATCATTTGATAAGTATGGTAAATTTATTTATTGTTTAATTTAATTAATTGATTAATTTAATTTTTCAATTATTTTTTTTAATTTAGTTTTTCTTACTTTTTTACCATACTTATCAAACGATCCTCGTATATATGTGTGTGTATATATATATATATATATAACATTTAAAATTTAAAATAAAATTATAGAGAATAAATTGAATAATATGAAACAAAAATGTAAAAATAAAAGACCATTAACAGCGACATTGCTATAAAAGAAAAAATATGGAAACTTAAACAATTCTCTAGAGGAATAAAGTTAATATAAAATAAAATGCAGTTTTTAATTGATTTCGTTGAAACTTTAGAAATAAATTAATATTATTTTATTCAGAATACTAATTAAAAACTAGTTGTTATACTGAATTTATTTTCTTTAATTTATTATAATTATTAATATAATAGAATAAAATTCTAACAATTTTAATGGATGTCTTCGTCGAAAGAGATATCGTATATATATATATATATATATATATATATATATATATTCTTTCACTTTTAAATTAATTATAATTGTTCTTATTTTACATGCAAGATACATAATAGAATTCAAAAGGAAAATGCCGACTTGGAGACTAATTTACAATTCTTTAATTAATTATCATAATGTAACATTATACGTTTGAAAAATATACGTATATAAAATTTGCATAATGAATTATAAATGATTTTTTTTTGTATTGTAGGAAAATTTTCGAAAAGAAAATAGAATAATATTTAAATAATAATTATATTGTTTTCACAAAATTGGAATCTTATATTTATATATTATAAAGATTATCTATATTAAACATTCATATTTTTTAAAAAATTCTTTATATCCACCGTAAAAATACAAAATAATAAACAATTAATTACTACAGATGTTTCGAAATTGAATAGTTTTTAATAGATTTAACAAAATTGAAATTTCCAAACTTAGTACCTATTAATTTATTTATATACTATTTTAAATGTTCCATCTTGTTAAACAATATTACAATTTTCTTTACAATTTACATTCTAAGGAATAAATTCATGTTACAGTTTCTTCCCAACTTTTGTATATATTTTTATCTGCATACAAATAAAGAAATCATACCAAATAATAGAGAATAAATACTAGTCTTGAGAAACTACAGAAAGTATTTTATTATTCCATTTACTCTTCATAGTTAAAAAGATTTTCACTATCCGTATATAAAAATTAACTCTTACGAGTTTGTAGATTCTTGTAACGTAGAATATTTCATTTAAATTTTCGAAATTTATTCAAACAATTCTTCTCTAGAATTCGTTTTTTATAAAAATATTTATTCAGCAAAAAGAAAATTTTGCATAAATATATTTTCAATTCTTTATATAGGAGTGTTTTTAAGCGTGATAGAACTTTAAATTGAATCCCTATCAAAAGTTCTATCTAACCTAAAACCACCCTTTATATATATATATATATATATATATATATATATATATATATATATATATATATATATATAAATATGTGTGTTTTAGGTTAGCTAGAACTTTCGATAAGAATTCAATTTAAAGTTCTATCGCGCTTAAAAAATATATATATATATATATATATATATATATATATATATATATATATATATATATATATCTTACATTTGCTCACAAATCAGAAACATGGACAAAAAATGAAAAAAAAAATGTTTGACAACCTACAGAAGCAGAGAAAAATAATGTTAAGAATTTCTAAACGTGTTTGGAAAACTTGTTAAATGGATTTGTTTGATATAATAAAAAGAATAAAATGAATGATGTGTATGAGTAGAAGATAAGGCAATAAAGAAACAAAAACAAAAATCATTATATTGTAAAATACAGAACAAGAGAGCAAATAAGAAAGAGACTTAATCAAAAATAATAAAATGAAATAAAGTGGAAATGAGGGCTAGATGAGATTATCTGCAGGGATGAAAAAATGGAAAAATTATTAAAAACCATTCAAGAAAAGTCAGTAATGTTAAATGAAACTTCATCTAATAATGGGCTAATAGAAGCATATATAAAAATGATATTATTGTATAATATTATTTTAAATATTTTTACTTTAAGTCAAATTCTTTAGTATTCAAACTCCAAAAAAATCATTTTTGAATATAAAATAAATAAAACAATTTTGGATGAAAAATAATCTCTGGACAAAATTCATGATAGATTTCCAATATAATTGTGAATAAACGTTTTGTAAAACAGACATTTCTATATATTTTAATATTTTATAAAAATGTATACAACTTAATGCACGCAATCATTAAGTCAAATTTTAAAAAATTAAAAGACAAGTATATCAAACTATAAAATAAATAAAAAAATAAAATAAAGACTACCATTTTTCCACATCACTAACTTTTGTGTAACCGATAATCCGATTTAAATAACATTGACCGTTTTCAATCGCATATATAACGAATGTGTCATAAAAAATCGTCGTCGCATGTGAGACAATGTTTCGTCGCACGACACCAACCAACCAAGCAAGCAAGCGACCAAGACCAGACTCGATTTTATGATAGATCCGTCCTTCCTCTACGCATTTTCATTCTTCGTCGACGCGTTCTCATTCTCTTCCACCTACTATTACGCATCTTCCGTCATATCTTTCGTATACGTATTGTTGCCTGCACCAACTGACTGCCTCAACACGAGGTTCCTTACCTTGGCTAAGGGTTGCCATGGCTTCAACAGTACGCCAGTTTCGTTTATTGATCGAGTTATATAGCGCGATGTTTTCTCCGATGCGGCATGTTTGGCCGAGACGATACGGTACAAGAAGAACGAGCAGCCAACAGAAACCACCCCGTAGTTCGAGATGATTGAGGCGGAGGTACTTATTGACGCACGTCTCTTGTTCTTTACCCGTCGTACACATACACACAACACACTCATATATAAGTATATACAAACACATAGATGTACATATAAAGGTTTCAAATATATTTAATTGCCTTTATAAATGCCATATGTATTTCAAATACATATTGATACATTAGCTACATCAAAGATTTATTCAAATAAATATGAATTCTGATATATATATATATATATATATATATATATATATATATATATATATATATATATATATATACGAGGTTGTTTGATAAGTCCGTGTAAAAATAAAAACTGCTTCATTTTTTTGAATAAATCGTTTTTATTTTTCAACATAGTCTCCTTTTAGGCTTATACACTTTATCCAACGCTGCTCTAGTTTGTTGATCCCTTCCGGATAATAGGATTTGTCCAAGTCTGTAAAATAGTCATTCGTTCCTGCAATCACCTCCTCGTTCGAATAAAATCTTTTTCCCGCGAGCCATTTCTTCATATTAGGGAACAAATAATAGTCCGATGGAGCCAAGTCTGGAGAATAGGGGGATGTGAAACGATTTGGAACCCTATTTCCATTAGTTTTGCGGCCACAACTGCTGAGGTGTGAGCTGGTGCGTTGTCGTGATGAAAGAGGACTTTTTGTGGGCTAATCGGGGACGTTTTTCTTGTAACTCGGTTTTCAAACGATCCAATAACAATGAATAATATGCACCTGTAATGGTTTTACCCTTTTCCAAATAGTCGATAAAGATTATTCCTTGCGAATCCCAAAAGACAGTCGCCATAACCTTCCCGGCCGAAGGAATTGTCTTCGCCTTTTTCGGAGCAGATTCCCCCTTGATAACCCATTGTTTAGACTGCTCTTTGGTCTCAGGAATGTAGTGATGTATCCATGTTTCATCTACAGTGATGAAACGACGCTTAAAGTCCTGCGGATTTCGCTGAAACAGCTGCAAACCGTTCTTGCAACACTTCACACGACCTCGTTTTTGGTCGATCGTAAGCAATCGCGGCACCCACCTGGCAGATAGCTTTTTCATGTCCAAATATTGGTGCAAAATATTATGTACCCGTTCACACAAGATGCCTACAGCACTAGTAATCTCACGTACTTTCACTCTTCTGTCATCCATCACCATATCATGGATTTTATCAATGATTTCTGGAGTGGTGACCTCAACAGGGCGTCCAGAACGTTCAGCGTCTCTTGTGCTCATATGGCCACTCCGAAAATTTTGAAACCACTTATAAACCGCACTAATCGAAGGTGCAGAGTCACCATAATGTTTATCAAGCTTCTGTTTAGTCTCCTGAGGCGTTTTGCCTTTAATGAAGTAGTGTTTAATCAACACGCGAAATTCTTTTTCGTCCATTATTTGACAATCACTCGATTTCCTTGATTCCAACGATTGTCAAACACAAAGGAATAGACTGATATGGCTGAAACTTGATGTGTGTTCTTCCAAGAGGTGCTACTAATTAAAAATAACCTCGATATGCACCAGTGGTGCCATCTTTCGGAATTTACACGGACTTATCAAACGACCTCGTATATTATTTTATATTAGCAATAATTCTTATGTTGCAATAAAAATTTTTTCAACATACTTTTTGACAATTAACAATTTATCTCAATTTGTTTTCAGTAACTTAAAACATTATTTTCTATAATTTTTTACATAAAGATTTATTCTTGTACTAAACTATTGAAGTTAACTTATTAAGAAATTCTATAACTATTATTTTTTTTAAAAAAATCAATCTAGGATATTTTTGAGTCAAATTAGTTAAACTTAATTAATCAAAACCGCAAAAATACGAAATGAGAATATAAAAATATTAATTATTTTAAACAATTTTATATTAATAATTAGAGAAATTACTCACAGTGGCATTAAAATAGTTATCTTTTTCCATATACTAAAAAATTGGATTAAAATGTGATTAAAATAAAATAAACAACAAAATAGTATATTACGAAATATAAAAAGAAATTATTTTTTAATATTTAATAAAAACATACAAATTCTTCAAGTAGCGTATGTTAATAAAAAAAATATTTAACTTGAGTAATAACATTAATATTTTAGATTTTATTATAAAAAAAATTAGTTAAAATATAAATTATCGTTATGAGATAGATTAAGTATTATTTAAATTGAATTTTTCTATTAGAATGGTAAAACTGTATATAAAATTCAAATTTAATAATGGATCATTTTTGTCTCGTTGCAAAAATCAATAGAATAGTCTATGTCAACGTGTCTTATCAATATATTGTGGAAAAAACATTAAATTAAAAATGAGTCGTCTTATATACTTCAAATTTCGCATGTATATATATATATATATATCGATTTTACAAATTGAATATAATAAAGACAACGTTAATAAATGAATAAAATATTTACAATCCAATTTTACTTTTTATTCGAATATTCAAACGAGCAAAGCAATAAACATATTTCATTCACCGAATGAACACTAAAATTGTCTTCCAGCCACGAATTTGACTGTATAATAGCTTTCGTGATCACGTCTATGTTAAACACCTCCTCTTCAATGTTCCGAGTTATTAATATGTCTTTATAATGCAAAGTGAATATTTACTTGGAGACACAAAAAGGAGGTAAATGTCCTGTTAAAAAAACATAAAAATATGAATAACTGTGTATACAGATTTGCTTGAATCCCTATATATAAGTGCGTTTACACCTATGCGTGCAACGACAGTATCAAATTATGAATGGTAATTTGACATTTGAAATCTGTGTCAAAAAATCTACATACGCCAAGACATGAACCCACGACATTTATACAAGATAAATGCATAATAGCATGCTAGTCATATATATTTGAATGAATTGTGGTACTTGGGTTTCACAGTAATTTTATGTTAACTAAATGATTTTCATGTCAAATTATAATATCAGAAAATGTGATAGCTTACATTCGTTTACTTTGACATCAAAATTATTATATACCTGAAGGTGTAATTATTATTGCTACAAAATGTTTGAAATACACATGTAAAGATAAAATATAAATTCATGTTTATGTATGTAAGTATATATGAATATGTATGTATATATATATATATATATATATATATATATATATATATATATATATATATATATTAAATCCACTTTCTATCTATTATTGAATAAAAACCTCTCTCAAAACTATTAACAACCAATATATTTTTCCTCTATTCTACGCGGACGAATTTTCTTATATTTCTATCCAATCTATTTACAAATTTATTTTTGAACTTTTTATGTCCTTGTAATTATAATTAAAAAGTTTTTTATTTATCCGTGATCTTCTTTTCTCATTATAACAACTATTTTCTATTTTAAACTTTCCACTCTTGTTCTTCCATACCTTTGATTTCTAGTCACATCTACTCATTTTTCTTATTTCCACATATCATTCCTAATATTCATCTTTCCATATTTTTTTGTGTTGTCTGGACTTGCTAATTTATTCTGGAATTTAGAATCCATGTTTCACTAACATTAGTGAAAACTTGTAAAATGCATTTATCAAAATCTGTTCTCCTATAACATTTTATTACGATTTAAAATTTTCAAATAAATAATATGATCCCACTACACACACACATTATTTTTTCAACATAAAACCTGACTGAATCCGGCTGTAGATTTTTTATCGACCATTTGTCTTTCACATAAAACACTATTCATATGTAATCCATTTTTCATTGAAATTGTAATTTTTAATTAATAAAATTCATTCTGATGAAAACTGTTCAAGCGATTGTTTATAATCTTGTCTTTATGTGAAGAAAGTAACATATTCTTAATATCTGAACTTTTCCAAGAAATTTATCATGTTTTGTTATTCATAATTAATAACTGTATAATAGTTAATTAGAAGGAATTAAGAATAATTCATTTGTATAAATTGAAACAAGGAACTGTTACAGTAAATAAGAACAAAAAAAAATTACCCAAAATATATGTCAAAGAAATCATTTCACTCTAAAAAGATTAAAGAATTTTGTAATAATCTGAACAATGAGTAGTCCATTATCTTTATTTTTGTGCAAATAAAACCATAAAAGTTGAATTAAAAAATGACATTATTTATAAAAAAGACTTCACACTGCGCAGATTGTCATAGTTGATATAATAACTAGGCTACAAAATTTTGCTACACACAACATTTTCATTTAACGTTTCTCTAATATATTTTCACCTCTTTCAAAATTAAAAACATTTTCTTGGAAACGATCGCTGTACGAAATATATAACTATCGAAAGTGATTTCAAGAACTTTAGTAATTTTAAAAGAAATAGCTTTTTCAAAATAATATATTTAATCAAGAAACTTAAGACGAAAAAGGTTATGGAAGCTAAAGGAATTTACTTTAATTCAATATGTTTTCTAAAATTGTTTTGATTTTATATTTTAAATTTGGCATAACAAGCTTTATATATATATATATATATATGTATATGTATATATATATATATATATATATGTATATATATATATATATATATATGTATATGTAAAATGTTGAAAAATAAACCTAATATATAAAATCTATTTAACTAATTTGAACGTAACTTTATTTACAAACACGAGCAACGTTCGACTTAAAAACTGAAACCAGTAATCCAATCAAGACGAAGAATAACTCAATTTGCAGTTTGCTTTTCTAAAGACAACACAAGAGAAGCGTTACAAGCTTTCAAATAGAATATACTATAGCACTCATCATACTTCTCCAACCTGATCACATCTCCTTAACATTTTTTTTAAAACCACAAAAGGAATTTTTCGATAGAAAGAGATTCCATAGTAATAGCATTACGATTAAAAACATGTATAATTCGATATCTAATAATCGAAATAGTTCTTTAAAATGTTCAAGTTTTCGAAAATACTTTAGTTAACTGGAGACGATTTTAATAAAACCTTAAATAGATTAATTTATGACATCTATAACCACAAAACACAGATATTTTGTTAAAAATTATATACGAGGGTAGTCCCATAAGTACCCGGCCTGACGTAAAGATGGCGGTAGTTGTTTGAAAAATATCACTGTATTAGAAAGTACACAATCTATAAAGCATATGTTTCAAGTTTGAGGACGCCATGTTGTTTAGTATTTGTTTGGCAGCCATCAATAGTGAACGTTTTCAGTGAATTTGTGAAAATGGAGAAAATTGGTCATCGTTACGTGATACAATACTTTTATTTGAAAGGCCTCAGCCCAACCAATATAAAAGCTGAACTGGATTCTACTCTGGGTGAGTCTGCTCCTTCGTTTACAACAGTGAAATATTGGGTAGCAGAGTTTAAACGAGGCCGTACGAGCTGCCAAGACGAGCATCGCAGTGGTCGACCAAATGAGGTGACGACTCCAGAAATGGTGAAGAAAATCCACAAAGCGGTACTGGATGATCGTCGACTGAAAGTGCGCGAGCTAGCAGACATAGTAGGCATTTCAAAAAGTGCGGTACATCGCATATTATCTGAAAATTTGGACATGAGAAAGCTGTGTGCAAGATGGGTGCCGCGTTTGCTCACACTCGAGCAAAAACAGTGTCGTGAAGATGTTTCAATTGAGTGTTTAGCGAAGTTTCACAGCAACAAAGCAGAATTTTTGCGCCGTTTCATAACCATGGATGAAACATGGGTCTATCACTTCACACTCGAGACAAAAGAACAATCAAAACAATGGACTGAAAAGGGAGAAGCGGCTCCAAAGAAGGCGAAGACCGTTTCAACTGCAGGCAAGGTCATGGCGTCGGTTTTTTAGGATGCGCGTGGGATAATTTTATTGTCTATCTTGAAAAAGGAAAAACTATCAACGGCGAGTATTATGCGAACTTATTGCAACGTTTGAGCAAAGAAATCAAGCAAAAACGGCCGCATTTGGCTAAGAAGAAAGTGTTGTTTCATCAAGACAATGCACCAGCTCACAAATCCGTTATTGCAATGGCCAAAATTAATGAATTAAAGTTTGAATTGCTACCTCATGCACCCTATTCGCCAGATTTAGCCCCCTCGGATTATTTTCTGTTCCCAAACTTGAAAAAATGGCTCAGTGGTCAAAGATTTCCCAACGATGAAGAAGTGATGTCAGCAGTTAATGGGTATTTTGAGGAGCAAGACAGTTCTTATTATAAAAAGGGTATCGAACTTATTGAATATCGCTGGGAAAAGTGTATAGAGCTGAAAGGAGATTATGTTGAAAAATAAATATATTTTTTTCCAAAATTTTTGTGTTTTATTTGTTGGGTCGGATACTTCTGGGACCACCCTCGTACAATTACTTTTTATAAAAATTTTAATATATTTTATATTAAAATTTAAAAGACATATCAATTTGTACACTGAAATAACATATTTTTAACAAAAAATAGAATGATCAAACAAGAAATTCACCAAAGAACTAATTATTAAAATATAACCTCACTTTTAATTGTCATTATTTTATTAATGGATCTGATTTATGTACTCTTACTGCTAATTTCACAAATAAAATATGTATTTATATAAACACTGATTTAGGTTCTTTAGTTAAATATAATAACATTGTATTATACATTTCCCTTTAACTACTCACAATCATTGACATCACTAAATTAAATTTACAGTCTATGCAGATTTTATTTACATCTGTTTTTTAAGAATGTGCTAAATCGAGATTTAAGTATATATGTGTGTATATGTGCATATATATATATATATATATATATATATATATATATATATATATATATATATATATATGTACATATATCACTTTCTCCTACCGAAAAATTCAAGAGCCTTTCAACCAATTTTCATAGAACTTTTATCAATATCTTCTTTATGTTCCCAGGTGTAACATAGTAAGTATAAGCTTTATGAAAAATTCTTCAGATATTCATAGAAATTGAAAATGTTTTATATATATATATATATATATATGTTAGAAAGGAAGGCCATAGCTATAAGAATTTGAAAGACATCTTTAAATAGCGGTAGATTGAATACAGCTAAAAAAAATATATATATATATATATATATATATATATATATATACGATATATATATATATATATATATATATATATATATATATATATATATATATATTAGATAGGTGAAAAGTATTCCGATCTTAATATAAGAAATAAAAACATTTTTTTATTCAATCGTTTATATAATTTCCATTATTTCTCATCTGTTATTTTTTGATGTTCAAGGCCAGATATGGTCTTGCATTATTTTGGTGAAAGATAACATTTTTTTCTATCCACCTATTCCAATCTTTTGATATTTAATGATTTATTCAATTCAACCAATCAGCAATAGTGATCTGAAATAATAGTTTCATCAGGTTTTAAAAATTCCTAATACACATTGTTTTATAATCACATCAAGAGCAGAGTCTCACTTTATTTTAGTATATTCTGATTTTAATAGTTGTTAATAGAATTGCATCTTTTAATATCCAATATTTTTCTTATAACATTACTGTACAATCCCAGTTAATGAGTTGTCAAAATTATTCTTTCAATCATAAATTATTTTTATGTTAACCTTCATAAGATTACTATTTAGATTTCATAATATTATATCTATAGATTTTAATATTGATATTATTATCTATTTTAATATTTGAATCAACTACAAACAAAAACAATAAAATCACGTTTAAGTAATAAATTTAGTCGTAGACATATGTTAAAAATATAAACTGTATGTTAATAGTTGTATACATCTGAATAATAATTTAGTAAATATATTAAACTCTCTCTGGTTACTAGACTACGTAATATCATATATATATATATATATATATATATATATATATATATATATATATATATATATATATATATATATATATATATATGTATGTATTACGTTATAATTATTTTTATTTATGATTTATTAGCAATAAAGAAAATGAAATAATAAAAAAAAACAATATGTTAATAGGTCCATTTTAAAAATAGACAAGTTACGAAACGACCAAAAATGTAGGTATGCATAGAAAAGAATAGATATTTTTTATTGTTATGGAAAAAATACTATATTATGCAGAACAGCACTATGTGTATAAGAATGTGTTATATGCACAAAGAGAACGAAATGCGTGGTGTAATTCAAGTACGTGTAGTGAATTACACGTACACCGCACCCATCGGTGTTGTCTTCGACGCGGCGGACTGAAACGCACGAAAAGAAGCAAACTAACTGAATGGGATGCTGCGTTTGAGGCCAAGGTCGATCTGAAACTCCATCGAACTGGAGTGCACGTTCGCTTCCAGGAAATTTCGACGTGCCGTTGATATTACGATTATTATTCAAATGATGGATTGGGTCAGCCCAGCCCTATAACGTTATTTGTCGTATTCGCGCTAACAGATTTTATCATACTTCTAGTTTGCTCATTAACATGGCCTTCGTGCAGATAAGATCTTCTATAACTGGAGTTCAGTGACGACCTAATCAGTTTTAGTTAGTTTATATTCACAATTATCTCGATGCTTTGCCTATATATATATATATATATATATATATATATATATATATATATATATATATATATATATATATATATATATATATATCAATACATCATTGTACACTCCCACTCATCCACCTACACGTATACATGTTATGTATGTATGAATACATACACAACAGTACCGTGTATCGACAGTGCATTTCTAAAAAATACACTAAACTTTTCTTTAATCATTTGAATTTTTAACTAAAACCATTTAACAATTTTCCATTTTATTAACATTAAAATAGTTCGTGTTGTATTTTGTTTGTAATTATTTTATTTAAATTATTATTTATTTAAATGTTTTTATATTATTTCAATGGAGTTTTAGATTGAGTTGTTTGTCTACTAATTAAAATATAAGATCTTAATTAATAGTAACATAAATTAACTACTTTCCTCATATAATCAATAAATAATTAATAAATTGAATATGTCATTTGATAAAGATACTAAAATTATTTGAGCAATAAGATTTAGTTTCCAAAAGCTTTCTAAGACAAATTAATGAATTTTATAAATGAATCATTTCCTAGTAGTTCATCAAACAATTTAATATATAGTTATTCTTTTTTATTATGCGGTTAAATATATTTTTACACACACACACACACACACACACACACACACACACATATATATATATATATATATATATATATATATATATATTTAACCGCATATATATATATATATATATATATATATATATATATATATATACACACAAATGAATATTTTAATGAATTATTTCCTAACCACAAAAATGTATAGATTATTTAATAATTATTTATTATTACTTTTTTCCTAATACATGTTCTGAGAAGTACAATAGAATCTTTTAAATAACACACACGCACGTGCACGCGCGCACACGCACACGCACTCGCACGCACGCACACACACACATATATATATATACACGAGGATCGTTTGATACGTATGGTAAAAAAGTAAGAAAAATTAAATTGAAAAATTTAATTAAATTAATTCATTAATTAAATTAAACAATAAATAAATTTACCATACTTATCAAACGACCCTCGTTATATATATATATATATATATATATATATATATATATATATAAATTATAAAATGACAGCACAGTAATCAAAATACACATTCTAAAAAGTGACTAATGAACTGCTTTATAAAATTATATGATGTAGGGGAACGAAAAAATATGTAAAACAGAATTATTTATAATTCCAACTCAATTTTGGCAAAAAAGTCGATTAATTTTTTTAGAAAACAAAGATACTTTGTGATTTTAATGTTAAGGAATAAATTATTTATTCTAATATTTTATGAAAATATTTAATAATTACGTATCTTTAATTTTTTTTCGATCTTTAATTGACATTTCGATGATCATGTTAAATCAATATTTGTACACTGAATTATAATATTATTTAAATAAAATCTAGATTTTATAACAGCTCTGAGAATGTATGGCTATTAAAATACACATGAACTTTTAAACAAACAAAGTCAATGATAATTGATTATTGAATACTTTTATAAAATCCTCTGCTGTTAGAGGTGAGTAATTCATTTTAGTTAAAATAAATATTATTTTTTAATCATTGACTTATAGTACAAGAAAATTATTTATTAAACAATACTTATATGACTTTATGATAATAAAACTTTCTAGATTATAGATTAATTACATATACAATATATATCTAAAAGAATTTTTGATTCAAAATTAAATAATACTTCATTATTCATTATTAAAGACATATATGTTTATCAGTAAATTCATACATTGTAACGAACATTTGCATATTTTGATATATTATCTTGAAGGAATATATTCTGCACATTAAGCAATATTGATTTTAAATAGAAAAAAAATATGTTCCTTTACATATTCGCTGAATCATATTTTATTGTGTACAGAGGAACGTGAGTTGTTCAACGATTTTTGTTTCAAGTACAAATCTACGAGTATATGTATTTCTCTTTGATAATTTGAAAATAGAGAGTTATGTTTTTTCTTTTTATTAAAAATCAATTTATTAGTTTATTTAGTATATTAAAAATAACGTTCATAGAACATTCCCTATTATATTTTGAATAATTTTTTAAAATATATTTTTTTTATAAATAATTTCAATATTTTTTTCTGAAATTTTTCAAATCTAATCTTCGAATTTTCCAACGTATTATTGAGCTAAGATACCAAAATGTAATATATATATATATATATATATATATATATATATATATATATATATATATATATATACATATAAAATATGAATAACAGATAATAATATACATAAATTAAATTAAAAATATTGCTTGTGATAGTAACTAATAATGAAGTATAATTTTCTTCGTACATTTTTATCTTTGAGGAAAAAAATAATTTTGGAGAAATTAAAAAAATATATTATTTAATTATTAAACTTTTTCACATTTGCTCATTTACTGAAAAATGAATTTTAATAAAAGTGATTTCTTTGAAATGATGTGTTAAGAAATTAAAATATTTTTTTATTCGTAGTGTACTATCTTTTTCTAGCATCCTTTGCTAAATAAATGTCTTTGTATTTTTTTCACAATCGGTTTCATCCCTCGAGCTATTGTCAAGTAAAAGGATAAGTATCCAATTAATTGACGATGGTTTTAACATTGGATTTCATCGGTTGTGAAAAAATCTAAAAGAAGTAATCCAACGATGAACAAAAAGAAATATTTAGTAAAAGGTCAAGTAATCATTAACAAACACTTTATAAAAACATAATACGTTGCAGCATAAAATTCAGATATGGAAGCTTTTTAATTTAATAATGAGTATGATGAAAATCTGTCAGAAGCAATCATCATGAAAAAATGCAGTTAATAGACTCTCGAAGATTTAAAATAAGATTAATTAAAATTAACAAAATTGGTTTAATAATGGTTAATTAATTTTTAATTAAAAAACTATATCACACTACAGTATGACTATACAATATTTATATATATATATATATATATATATATATATATATATATATATATATATATATATATACACGAGGGTCGTTTGATAAATATGATAAAAAAGTAAGAAAAACTAAATTGAAAAATTAAATTAAACAAAAATAAATTTACCATACTTATTTAACAACCTCGTATATATATATATATATATATATATATATATATATATATATATATATATATATAAACAGCTTCTTTCTATTCAATGTTGTATGAAGGTTTCTTTCAAAATTTTTCTCTTAAACAGATCTAATGCCTTTTTTCAATCTATTTCAATGAATTTTTTTATGTCTTTGTTCTATCGAACTATTGATCTTTTCCTAGGATTTTTTATATATCTAGATTCTCAATCAAATATATATATATATATATATATATATATATATATATATATATACATATCAGTCGATAAAGTAGTAGTTTGTGCTTTTGCTTATCGTACAAAAGACTACATTTGATTCTCAGTCGGAGTCTCACGTTTCAAAGTTGACAGTGGACATAGTGCTAATAATTTCATTTCATAAGAAATACAGAGTCATCCAAATGAGACGTCTTGTTTTGTGTTTTATTAAAAAGAAACAAAAAAGCTATACACATGTTTATTTTTAATAAAACACAAATCTAGGCGTCACATTTGGATGACTCTATTATAACAATCTCGTAGCTCTTAATGAATTTAATGAATAAAAAAGTTGACAGTGGACATTAGTGCTAATAATTTTATTTCATAAGAAATACAGAGTCATCCAAATGAGACGTCTTGATTTGTGTTTTATTAAAAAGAAACTAAAGAAACTATATACACATGTTTCTCTTTAATAAAACACAAATCTAGGCGTCACATTTGGATGACTCTATTATAACAATCTCGTAGCTCTAAATTTGTCAGAGCCTAAGGTTTTACTGAAATATAATGTTTGCGATTATATACATATATATATATATATATATATATATATATATATATATATAATTTTTAATAAAATAAACAAGATCTTTAAAATTATATACATTCGAATGACTTTGATGAAAATTTTGAAAAATATACAAAACGATATATGACAATAATAAATTTGATATAGACTGCGTATGTAGAATTTATGAGTATGTATTATAAAATAAATTAATTGAAAAAAACTCTTTTGAACATCAATCTAATAAAATATTTCATTCATATCGTGTTATGATTGATATCGAGTAACACATACTGTGTATCAATTATCAGCTTTGTTAAATGAAATCATATGTGTACAAATGTATCTATTAAATCTTCAGTATTCACGATTAGTTACAGCTGTTTGCAACGATTACACGAATAAAATAATGTTGCAAATCAAGTGCTTACTGGCACGCTACTTGGTTAACAATTAAATATTCTATAATACTTGTTGAATTTAAAGTCATTCTTCAAAATAATAAATGTGTATCTGATAAGGAAAATTCGTGTTTACATATATGTATATATATATATATATATATATATATATATATACATATATATATATATATATATATATATATATATATATATATATATATATATATATATATATATACACATATATAAACACATAAATAAAGAGATGGTTCATGACGAGTATAAATAACTGTGTGTTAAAAAAATAAGTCAGAGAATTTTTTTTACAAATAACTGTTTGACACAATAATATTTTTGAAAAGTGTTCATTAATTTTAATTTTTTTTCTATACATATTTTTTGTTAATCATATCATCATCTTTTAAACATGGCATTATTCTCATTTTTAAAAAAATGACAGAATGCACAGCATGATTGTCTAAATATATATAAGAGACAAATAAGAAAACGATCAATTAATATCTTATGATATTAGGAAGAATCATTTGTAAAAAGTAAATTATCTAAAGTTGTCATCTTAAAGCTAAATGAATAAAAAATGTTTAATTCGCATTAATAGTTTGCGTCATTCTAGTTAATTATTGAAGTTTAATAAACTTTATATTAATATTTTTAGTATAAAAAAAGATTTTTCTAGAAAACAAGAAAAAGTATTATACTTAAATATCTATGTAATATTGACAACTGTGTCAGTTTTACTAATTTATTATTTTATTACAAAATGAAATATTTTAGTTTTGACAAATATCTAGCATTTCGATAATTGATTTGGTGCTGTGTTTAATTAATTTTTACATAAATAAATCGCTCATTTAATATTACGAGAGTTTATACAAATATACAATAATTATTTACTGTTTACTTTAATTACCAATATGAATTAAAACCATCATTAGTAATAAATAATTAATGTCTATTAATAATTATTGAACATTTTTTAAAATCCTGTGGTATTGGAATAAATAAATATTTTTTAAAAAAATCATTATATTTTATTAAGGTGCAAAAAACATATAAATATTTAAGCATTAGTAAATGTCGATCAGGTTAAGCTCATCCAAGACCACGATATTTTAGTGTTAAACCACTAATTTCATTACTTACTCTTTCACTAAGACACTCTATGATGGTCATAGTTTTTTTTTGTTTTTAGTTTTAAATTAGTTTTTAGTTAAAATAAAAAACTCATGTTCACCAGGTTTTTTGAAACTTTTCCTGGTCCACCCACATTAACATTAAAAACAAACTCCTACCATTATAATCACCCACATCATATATTAGTATAAACTAGAAAGATAAGTTTTGTATTACACATATGTACCTCCACATGTATATCAACTCCTATAATAAATGTATATTTGATTTGATTTGATGGGCATACCATTATTGATAAAGTGAAACATTATAAAAAAGATTATAATACAGAAATTTGATGATAGTTTCATTATAAAAATTTATTTCAGAAAAAAACAATAAATAATCATGGAAGATTTATAAAATTTTGTGATATGAGTGATTTTTTTATTCAAAAACATTTTCACCAATCCGTTTGATCAACGTAGTAAATACATATGATCAAATATTAATGAATGCTTACATTTATTGAAGCTTTCAATGAGCAGTGAGCTGATTAAAATTATATATATATATATATATATATATATATATATATATATGTGTATGTATGTGTGTGTGTGTGTGTGTGCGTGTGTGTGTGCGTGTATATATATATATATATATATAAAGAGAGAGAGAGAGAGAGAAAGAGAGAAATATTCTTACCAATAAAAATGTAGAAATTATAAAGCTTGACTTACCTGAAAAAAAAATAAATGATTTATAACACACTTATAAGAAGTTCAATATATTATATTAAAAATGATATAAAAAATATTTTATAACGTAAATATAAACAAATACATACATACACATATATACATATATATATATAAACTTTTCACTAAAATGTTTTATAAAGATGTAAATAGATTCAATGATGTGAAATGAATAAGAGGAACTTATTGGTATCGATAGAAATAGAATTGATGGAATATTGACTGCATATATAAAAAACTTTATTTATATAGTTTGACTATATAAATACTATGACTATATTGACTGTATTTATATAGTTCTTACTGTAATCATGAAATGATGATCAAAAATATTCGAAACATATTTTAATTAAAATAATCAAATTTTCTGGAAAAATATTTTATGGAAAATAAAAAATTACATATTTAATATCAGCCATTATCGAAACAATATATTTCAGTTTATATTTGTTTCAATTATCAAATTGGTTGAATAAAAATCTCTTGCTTAAAATAATGGTCATCATTAATTTCAAAAGAATTGTTCATAATTTGTTATTTTTAAAAATACATCTGTCGATAAAAATTATTTCAGAATACTGACTACAATTTGAAAAATTCGCCATATTATAGAGAATTTAGATGACAATATTTTACTTTGCTATCATTATTATTAATGATTTTTTTAATATTCAAATACATTAGCAGTTAATATCTTCTTTCGACTGATTTAAAATTCCGTGGTACTTTTTATGTCTCATAAACTGACTAAAAATATAAACCATACATTTTATGACATTTATAAAATTCACGCAGTTCAACTGCCACAAACTTCCTGAAACCTGTCCCTTAGATGAACTTTGAACAATGCTCTGAGAAATTTTATGACCGTTGTAATAAGTTTTTTGATGCATATGAGATATCTTTCCAGTAATAAAAAAGAAAATTTTAATAACTTGAATAAAACTGTGTTTTTAAATCATTTCGAATTTTTTATAGTAAATTATGAGATTAAATATACATGTAATGAGTTGATCACAAAGTTCTGTTTTGTTTCTAACCTGTATGTTTTCAATCGTTTTTTACTAAATGTAATTCATTAATGTGTATATTTATTTGAATAGGAAAAAATGGTATAAAAAAGCATAATGATAAGTACTTAAAAGAATGTCGTGATTTTATCAATAAACATATTTTGTGGTATATCACTTATTCAGCCATATACCAAAATTCCACTTAACAAAATTTTTAATGGAAAAAATTAATAAAGAAAATCAAGTTTATGAAATATTAGAAGATATTTTGATTATAAAAGCAAAGTATTCTACTTGGATGGAGTCAAAACTTCTTTAAATAGGTGGAGAATTGATATAAATAATAATAAACATTATATATAAAATTGATTCAGAGTTTTTATTAAAAAATCATTTCCTTTATTTAAAAAAGAGAAAATTTTACGATCGAATTATATATATATATATATATATATATATACATGAGGGTTGTTCCAAATTTCTATCAAACAGATGACGTTATGTACATGTACTGAATTTTTAGAGATATCTATCTATCGATTAGGTTTAAACAGCTGATACTTCCACTTTTCGAATTTTTAAATCAACTGAAATCGATATTTTTTGAAATTGATTCTCATACCGACATTCATTTATATACCGCATTTTTTTAAAAAATGATTACATTAATATTAATTGTTATTATTTAATGTAATAAAATAAATCTCAACTCTAACCACTAATATGAACAAATAGTAATTTTTTTTATTTTCTTGGTGACAAATAAATAATATATATATATATATAGGATGTCAAAATAAAATGTATACACGCTAAAATATATAAATTAAAATGTTTTTAATTTAATTCTTTTGGGACACATCTGTATATATGTGTGTGTGCGTTTCTATTTTTAAAAAATATTTTAATTTTTTTTGAAACATTCTCTACTCTGTTTTTTTATATGAATGAAAAATGTAAATATATTTTATATGTTTACTTTGATGAATTCTTTCATGAATTGTTAACATATCATTCTTTTAAAAACTCAGTTAGATATGTTTCTTGATTATTTGTATTCATAAGGAGAAAATACATTTAATATTTTTAAAATGTTACAAATATCTGTTTCTTGGAAAAAATATAAAGTGAGGTAATATTTAAAATGATTGGAAAAAATATTAATTTTTAAACATTTTCATCTATACATATATACGTATGTATATATGTGTGTGTGTGTGTTTATATATATATATATATATATATATATATATATATATATATATATATAAGAATGAAAATAGAAAATTCTACTAAACAAAAAACTAATATTTTTAAAATGAAAAATTGTTCAACCAACAAAATAAAAACAAACATTGATTTTATACAGATTTTTTTAAAAATGTCTAAAAATTATACAATACATTCTTAGAACTAAATAATTTTCGAGTATTACGTGTTTAAATGGCAATTAATTTTCGTAATGGTTAATAATAGTCTATTTATTTAACCTACAATTTTTTCATGTTACATTATTATAAATAATCTATTTTTAACAATTGTTGCTATTTAATTCAAAAAATTATTCTTTTGTTACAATATATTTGTACAAATGTGCGAATAATTTTTTTTAGATAAAAGTTATATATATATATACAAACAGATAGACAGAAAAATAAATAGATTTTTTTAATTAAATTTTACTAGATGTACCTATAAAGTAGTATTCGATATTTTTTTAATATTTTTATACCAATTCGAAATATTTTCATTCTGTTTAATTTCTGTTATTGTATTATAATTAGATTTTCTCCAATATTTTTATTGTTTTAAAATTAAATTACCATTTTCAACTTATTGAAAAATATACATTGAATTAATTCTGTTATATCAACGTTTTTAAAAACTAGCATGAGTTTTATTTATTGTTTATGTAAATTATTTATTTTTCATTAATAGAATGGTATTAAATATTAAAAATTAAATTTCTTTTCTTCATTAAAAAAAAACACGATATGAATTAATGAACGTCAGGCATTTTCATGTTCACTTTTAAACATAACATTTAATAATTTATATTTATTAGTATTTATATAAGGATGATAAAAATGTGTATTGTTTACTGACAACGTTTTAAGAACCTTGATTTTTGTTCAATAATAATAACTCGAAGATGAAATTACAAGTTGCGTTATTGAAACTATTTATTTTGTAAATGTATGCCAATCATCAACATCTTTATTTATGATAGAAGTACTTTTTTATAATTCATAAATGCAATAACAAGTTTTAAATAATGAAAAAATAATTTGCTCAAGTCTGTAAACATCGGCAACTACTGTTGTTGCTTCGGGATACAAAATATACGTTTTGCTTCTGAGTGCTATTTACTCAAAAGGTTAAGAATATATAAAAAAACATATTTTTAATAGCTTACATATTCAGTTATATTCTAACGTTAAATAATGAAAATCGCCAAGAGCCTTTCGGACATTTCAAAAGAATATTAGATTTCATAAAATGAAAATAAACAACATAATTAAAAACATGATTTCTTTATTGTGTTAATAAAACAAGTATTTTTTTATAATTGTTAACTTCTTTATTGAATATATTTATTATATATAGTAATTAAGGATTCATTTTAAAAGTAAATAAATCTTGGAGTACTAATGGAATTTTTTTATTCAATTTTTTAATTTAAAAAATATTTGTTTTTTTGGAACTTTTATTTTTAAATATTAAAGAATGCATTTATTAACGAAAATTTATAATTTTAAAAATAAAGAGATAATAATAAAACAATTAAACAAATCCTATTTACGAAGTAATTACTAATTCAAAGTAGTTAAATTACATGAGCTTTGTAATATAATCCTACCTGTAAATAATAAATGAATACAACATGAACTGTTCCTACTAATGTTAATAATTAACATGTAGCTAACTTTCTTTAACGAAAAATGTTATTGAAAGTTGTTAATACGTGAAAACGATAAACGCGTGTAAAATACAACGTATAAAAACTTTCTCACCGTACCATGAAATTCGTTATCGATTTTCTAATCGTTATCGTGGTTCAGCGGAGACAAAGAGGATTTTCGTTTAAATTTTTTTTTCGGAAAAAGTTAATACGTATCGGTTTTCCGAAAGAACAAGATTTCTTAAAACCGATTTTTCCTGAAATGTAGTTTTACGCGTATTTTCAGATTTTCAATCGCAGATAACTGTACACTATTTATATTGACAATTGTTATTTCAAAAAAGAGATTCAGTTTATATAACATTAAAAGTTAAAAGATGTCATATATGTTTTAGACTAAATATTCTCATTAAAAATCTTTTCTATTGATGAAATAATACACTATTGGATTTATTTTTTTGACAAAATGTAATATTTTATTATCGATACTAAAAAAATTTATAAATTTTAAAAGACTTTAGTTACATTATGAATATGACAAACGATGACCAAAAAAAATGATTTCAGAAAAAGGACAATAAGTGATTATTGAACACTTATGAAATCTTGTGATGTTGAGGTAAGTAATTTATTTGTATAAAAAAATAAAATTGATTTTTTTCAATCGAAACAATATTCATACTTTTGCTTGATGTATAAATAGTAATAAACTTCATAGTAAACAAATGTCACTTTATAGTTGTCAATTGATGATAATAGTTTGTGTTCTAAAGATTTTTAAAAATTATTAAAAAAATTAAAAAGTAATTTTCTAAAAATAATTGTAATAATATTTAAACATATATTTAGTTCATAGAATTTTTTTTATATACTTAGTTTTATTACATCATTATAAATGTATTTTTCTATATATAATTGTCATAAATGCATATCCAACATCAATTTCCTTGATTTAAATCTAAACATTATAATAAAACAATTATCTTACGAACAGGAAAATTTTATTTCAAATATATTTTCCTAAAAAGGGCAACGTACATTTTATTTTCCAAAGATGGTTATCACTCAAGTTCAATTATATTATGTTCAATAATAAGAATAAAAATTACATATTATCATTCAATGATAATGTATATATATATATATATATATATATATATATATATATATATATATATATATATATATATATAAATTCTTGTAATCGATCCATTAATTATATTTTCATATTACTGTTATACATACCATTGTTAAATGTTCTTATTTCAATTTATATACTTATTACTAGATACATTTCAAGTTACCAGTTTGTCTTTTTATGGATATTGAATAGCTTTTCGAAACGATTTCGAGCATGTATACAATGTACAATATGTAATTTCATTCGTAATAACATTGAATGGAATACTTCTATGATTGTTATACATTTAAAGACTAGTATTTGGAATAATGATAGCAAAAAGTCGGTGATACTTATTTCTAATATTCGATTTTTATAATAAGAATTAAATTGATATTAGAAGTATACAAAAGTTCTATCGTCATTAAAAGTTACGTTAATGTATACTTCGAGTTTTGTTTGATTGTCTAGTCAGTTTTAGTAAACCGAGATAAAAACTGATTCATAATATTGTTATTGATATAAATATATTCCAAATTTGTTTAAAAGAGAAACAAAATAAGAGGTATATTTTCTATTGTACTCGTATATTATTATTATTTAATCAGTGTAACACCATTTCATAAGCTATCAGAATTTTTATCAATCTTATGGTGATGACGCTGTAGCTGAAAGTTAATGTCGTGAGTGGTTTTGGAAATTTAAAAATATTGGACTTAGACCTAAAAGATAAAAAGCTTTCTAAGTGATCGTAGAAGATGAAATTGAAGTTTCGGCATAATAAATTAATACAGTATAAAAGAAAAATACAAGCTTTAAAATGGTTGTAAGAATAGAGAGCATATAATGCACTATATATATAATACAGTGGAAAAGTATAAAAAATATTCCCTTTTTATTCAAATACAAGGTTGTCCCAATTATACGTTTTCGTTGATTTTACAAATATATATATGAATATACACATGAATTATAAAAAACGAAAACGTGCAAGAAATGAATACTACTTGATTATAAATTCATCACGCTGTCAAAATAAAAGAAAATATCAAGATGTTAATATGAACACAATTTGGAAGAGAAAAAAATGGTTTATATATATATATATATATATATATATATATATATATATATATATATATATATATATATATATATAATATTTAAGGTGTAATCAGATTAAATGTTCGTGACTAAATCTATCGTGTCTTAATCTAACGTGATCTATTTAAAATATAACTGCAATATCTTAGGTCAGTTCTAATCAAGAGAATTCAGATAACTATTTAATTCGAATTTCGTAGAAAATTATATTTATTATAGCAAACTATTAGTTCACAAGAATGTTAATGCTGGTAAAAAAACTATTATTTAGAATAATTTATGTACATAAATTAGAACCAATTCTATTAATATATATATATATTAGGTTGGCAAATATCTCCCTTCCGCCTTCTGGTCTTTTGAATTTCGCAGCTATGTACAAAAAAAAAACGGAAGGGAGATACTTGCCAACCTAATATATATATATATATATATATATATATATATATATATATATATATATATATTATTGACTAAATACTCGGAAATATAAATAGTCTAAAAAGAGATATACGGAGAAATGGAAAAGACATCAAAAAAATTTGTTGGTTTGGAATGGATAAAAATAGTATTGAATTGCTGATATTAAAAATATTGGTAGAGGCCTTTTTTATTATTGGATAAAAATAGACTATTGTTACTGCTGATATAGAATTGATCTTTTTCGAAGTTTCATATCTGTGAATTAAAATCTGACAATATACATAGCTATATAATACACAAGTATATAATTAAAAATAAGATATAAAATATGAAAAAAATATATTTTATAAGTCAACATTTAAGACAACTTATTATTAGTTTTTTTAATGTTTGTATTTCTACAATAAAATGATTTAATATATATATATATATTATATAGGGATATTTTAAAATAATTTTCATTGATATCCTAATTCATTTTTTTATTATTACTTCAAGCTAACATTTCACCTTTCAAGCAATCTTAATTTTTATGTTTAATAAATTATATGATAATCCTTTACATTTTTTCAACTTTTTATTTAATTGTGAATAAATAAAAATCTATTTGAATATAAATTAAAAAATATTATGGGTTTTTGAATAATTTTATAACCAAATTTGTTCAATTTATATTCACTGATTTCTATTGTACATAAATAGAACTACTATAAAAAATATTAGTATTCTATTTTGATGACAATAACATCTTGTTAATAACTTAATTACAAAGAATTTCGACTTATATATTTACAATATGAAGAGGTTTCATCTAAATCTTTCCAGATTAAATCGTTATCAACGAATTTTTTTATAAACGAATAAAGAAACGATCAGTAAACAATTAACCCTTTTCGATCATATGTCACCTCTGACGTGACATTACAACTTTACTCTATCACTCCTGTCACGTGCAAGGTGACAAGACTGAACAAGTAACAACGTCCTCATTGTTAAATGTAGACACTGTATGTTTTTACAGTTTAATTCTTACTCGATAGCAGACAACACGTTCTCTCATATTTCAGCAATTATTTTACTTATATTATAATATTTTATTCCTCCAAAAATGAATAAAGAAAACTATAGCAATATGGAAAGTAACAATGATAGTTGTAGTGAAATATGTGACAATTTTGAATATTCGGCAAGTGATTTTAATTCTTGTGATGAAGGATACAGTGATACAAGTGTTATATTTCAGTCAAGGAAAAAAATTGATCCCTATTCAATATTCAAGTGAAGAGGAAAGTGAAGTGGAAAGAGAAATTGTTCCTGATTGTGATGAAGATTAGATTGAAATTGACAGTGATGACGAAGAGATTTTAAGTGTAAATATAAATATTTTTATGCACAAAACTATCTTTTTATATCAAGTAATCTTAGTTACTCTTTTCTTACAATAAGCACTCAAATATATCTCCGACCTAGCGGAAAGTTAAGTACAAAATGCTAACGTCAGATAAGGGTTAATTGAAAACATTAACGAGAGCTTGCACTGTTAAGATATTTACTTGTAAAAAATTAACTTAGTCTTGGTAACAATTCATTTTTTACCCGCCATCAATTATTCATTTGTAAGCAGATTAAAAACGATAATTATTCAAATATAAAACTTTTTTAGTTAATAATACCAAAAAAGAAATAGAATCAACTTATCGAATAATTTATGTGTATATATTTAAGCTACAAATAAATAATGCCCTTTTTTATATTGTTGATAAGATGTATTTAATTGCCTTAAAAAATAATATACAACGTAGTGCGAGAAAAAACTGATTACGAATACCGTAACAGTTGTTGAACCGTAAAATTTCCAGAACCAACGAATTCATATCTATGAAAAAATCTTAAACACAACGACGAATCAGATATGAGCTGGAGGTCATCACGTGACCATATTACAAAGTCATTATCCGCTCCAGTGTAATGTTATTCGCATAAAGTACGTACCAATTATAGGCAACATATAATAATAATATAAAAAAAAACTTGGTGTTCTAGCCAAATAGAGAAGTCAATTACTTCATACATGTGTGCGCCTAGGGAACGCTGTATAAAAAGTAACGTTCAGAGTATGCTGTTATTGCGTTAGGTTCTCTTTACATGAATTTATCGTGTGTAAATGGATTCAGTGCTGTTGACATACACGCAATCTGTTTGTTGGAAAGGTTACGGTTTTCATGTAGCGAATTCATTTAAAATACCATTTTTATCGATTTCAGTCGACATATGTACATTTCTCGTACATTTTTCCATACTCTATATTTAAATTGTCAAATCAGATTCATGTATATGAATATTTCGTATATTTACAAACATTCACAACCATTCATGCACACGTATTCACATGCATACACAGAAACATATTTTTATATTTTATACATATACATACACACCCACCCACACACAACCAACCAGACACACACCCACATATATATATATATATATATATATATATATATATATATATATATATATATCATCACAAAAAAAGAAAAACCACAGATGCAGGCCAAAACTACAATATATAAAACAAATTATACAGAACTATAGTTTCAAAAGTTAGAAAAAATTGAAAAGCAAAGCAGAAAGAAGAATAGATTGGAAAGCTGCTATAAACCAATCATAGAATTACAAATTTAAGAAAACGATTTGATCTTCTTCAAATTTATATTTTTTTTTTTCATTTATTCAACAAGAAAGGTTCATCACTTTGTACATGTCTGTAGTAATAAATTTACAAGAATAATTTTTGATTAATTAAAAATTAAACTTCAATTTAAAACTTTTATAACATTATTTTTTATACAAAATTAATTAGTAAATCAAATGTATTATTGATTAATTTCATGCCATTTTGTATAATAACCATTTTGATTAATTTTATGCCATTTTCCTCAAATTTATATTATTTTTTTTTTCATTTATTCAACAAGAAAGGTTCATCACTTTGTACATGTCTGTAGTAATAAATTTTCAATAATAATTATTGATTAACTAAAAATTAAACTTCAATTTAAAACTTTTATAACATTATTTTTTTATACAAAATTAATTAGTAAATCAAATGTATTATTGATTAATTTTATACCATTTTGTCTAATAACCATTTTGATTAATTTTATGCCATTTTGAAACAATCAAAAAAATTAAAAAAAAAATAAAAACAGTCATTACAATAAAATAATTCCAATTATATAACATTCAATAAAATGTTAAGCACGTAAAGAAAATAAATTTCAATAAAAACAGATTTCTTCTCTTGGATTGAATTGTACAATGCTGAAAATAATTTTCCTGACTATGAATCATTGTGTAAAATTATATTAAAAAAACTTCCTGTAGACAATCATCAATCGATCTAACGACGTTCCTGTATTGTTTGTCATGTGATTTTTTTTATTTGACAATTTGATTGGATTCCTTTATAAATGTAGTTGTGTAAAATATATATACATATGTGTCTGTGTGTGTTGGCACGTCACTGCAATAACCATTGGTGTATAACTACTTTTTTATACAGACACTATTCACTTGAACAAGAGTTTTTGTACATTTAATGTATGATTGCTTGTTCGTGAAGTCAATAAATGACAGCTAATTACTTCAATGATTGAATTTTTTTATATATTGTTTCGAGTTGGTGAATATACAAGTGCGTTTAAAAAAATCTAATATTTGATATTTTATGAAGTTACTGAACTCCACCTTTATTGTGTATTATAATTTGAATAGAAACGAACTGAACGAACGACAAGAACAGCAACAACAAATTAACAAAACACGTGGGTAATACAAAGTAATGATGGTTGAATATTTAAATAGAGTATGAAATAAAATTTAATTACAGTTTAAATGAAATATATACGCCTGTAGCATTTTATTATTATTTTAGTTGAATTTTATTATCAAAAATTTGTTTGCATAAAATTAAAATATTATTTAAAGCATACTATAAATTAAATAAATTTAATTGTGATTAATATTTGATAAACAATTTTAGTGCTACTTTATTTACATAATTTAGTTAATAACAGTTTTTTTTACATTCTTAATTAATTCTAAAGCCGCAGGAAAAAATTGTGAAAGTCATTAAGCTTTTACAAGAGTTTATTAATTTTTATTAAATATATTTTTAATGTTGATTTTAGTTCAATATAAATACACATACACACACACTTATATATATATATATATATATATATATATATATATATATATATTCATAAAAGATAAGATTCTTCAAAAATAAATATTTTATTTTTTTATTTTAATTAGTCGAAAGCTTTTATAAAAATGTTTAATAATACTTATCGTTCATCTTCTTTAATGACCATGAAATTATCATCAAAGTAAACTATTAAAAAATGTATTATCTTATTCTGTTTTAATATTACAGCGAACATTTTTACGAATGTGATAGATTTATTACCACTTTTTCGATTACTCAAGAACTTAAAATCATTCTTGCATGTTCTATTTCAAGTTATATTAATTATATCTTTATGGTTATTCTTTCAATAAACATCTTCCTAAAAATATTTCATACATACACAAACCATCGTTAGAGTACACTAAGAAACAATTTATATCAGAATATATAAATTTTCATAACTAAAAGCGTACCATTTTAAATAATTAAACTCGTTTCTAAAAATATAATGTTACTATGAACGAATAAACTTTAAGTTTTTAAATATTTTTTACGAATGAATGTAATGCATACTAAATAACTAAAAAGAAAAAATATCTTAAAATATGCATATTTACATACCTTTATATGAAATGAATGTCACTGTTAATATGTACAATAAAAATATATTAAAAAATTACTTTTCTTTAATCAATTATATAAACAGAAAAATACGATTGTAATGGTGTATTTTAACTTAGGGTGGTTTTACCTTGAAATACACATGTATCTTCCTTTCAATTTATTTTTTTCTTATATGCATGTACTTATTTCCACCTGTCAGAAGTTGAAAACCTGTCTAACACAGATTTTTTCATTATTCTGACATTCTTTTTTCACAAGTTCTGTACATGTATGTATATATATATATATATATATATATATATATATATATATATATATATATATATATATATATATATATATATATATATATATATATATATATATATATATATATATATATATATATATATATATGTATGTGTGTGTGTGTGTCACACCTTATATTGTAGATAAAACAATTAAAATTTTAAAGTTAACCAATTTGAAAAAAAAATTATAATAATATTAATTTTATACACATTTAAAATAAATGATGTTTCAACAAATATACACTACTAAATAAATATGTAATATAATCCTTTCCAAGTGAATAAATTATTTAATTAAATAAATCAATATCATTTATCACCGAACAGAATTGCCGACATTGAACTTATAGAATATGCCATAGTATATATATGCATACATACATCACACATACATACATACATACATACATACATACATACATACATACATACATACATACATACATACATACATACATACATACACACATACACACATACACACATACACACATACACATACACATACACACACATATACACATACACACACACATATATATTATATATATATATACGAGTTTATATATATATATATATATATATATATATATATAATGTTTATGTATGTGTGTGTGTGCATATATTACTTTCTAGCGCAAATATTTAAACTGAACCGAAAACTAAGAATTCCGGTTCGCGACATGATGAAAAATTAAGAATTCTCAATATACAATGTTATATCTATCTATAAGTAATAAACGACCTTCATGATAATAAATTATTAAATATATATATATATATATTTATATATGCATATAGATATTTAAATTTATTGTCATTCGACCATCAGTCGACGAATATTGCGCGTTCATTTCACTCAAAACCGTTGTAATAGAGACAAATCGATCTGTTGTTGACTACAGGAAGGACACACGACACTCAATTCTCTCTCACTTTACAAATACTTGACTACGCTTAAATGAATGTCTAAACAAAATATTCGTTTATAAACGTTTAATTAAATTGATCATTCTCATGTACGCATATAACTAACTATACATTTAATAATATGAGTATATGCATATATGTGTGTGCGTGCATATATATATATATATATATATATATATATATATATATATATATATATATATATATATATATATATATATATATATATATGTATGTATATATGAATACATAGGACGAACTCTGTTTGGAGCTTAGGGGGAAGAAAACTGGATTTATGACATATATAATGTATACACACATTCATTTCACACACATATTTATATATACCCATACATACAGAATTCGCAGTTATGAGACGAGCAAAACATTAAAATATTTTAATAATTAAAAACAAACAAAAAGTAAAAATCAAAAACTGATACAGTACTTCAAAAACCTTTTTTAAATATAAACCTACATGTCATTAATAAAAGGTAAATATATTTTAATACACAAAAATATATTTTAATACAAAATAAAATACGTATCTTCTACCAAAAAATAAATAAAAAATCAACCTCACAAAAATCGTAGGACAATGTGGTATTAGAATAAAACAACGATTATATTTCTTAAAAAATCACTTTAATACACAGTACTTGTTTCGGTTTGATTAAAAAACTCTGTTAAATCTTCTTGACAATAATTACAACATAAATTACTATAGTAGTTATTTCCAAAATAAGAGTTGTTCAATTATCTAGTAAATTCTTTTTAAAAGAATATTTTGTAATAAATGTTTGCAGTCGAATTTTTTTCAAAAATATTTTAAAGATATTTAATTGATTAAGGCAAAATGACTGGTAGCAATCATTTTTTTTATTACATATATAATAAGTAAAGATGTACTATATTGGATTTGTGCTTTGGATCATTGTCCTAGTAATAAGTAACTGTTTCCTAGAACAAGTTTTTTTGTTCTTTGCATTAAATGATTGTTAAGTATACTCAAATATATATGTTGATTAATTGTTTTTTCAATAATACTTAAATTTCAAAAAATCATACAGTGATTAATAAATTTTCTTTTTGAACTTAGGTTTTCGCTATATATTTACGTCCATCATTTTAAAAAATATTGATCTCACTTTTTTTAACAAATATATATATATATATATATATATATATATATATAGAGAGAGAGAGAGAGAGAGAGAGAAGAAGAAAAAATACAAAAATAAGATTAGCTAATAGAACTTTTATTGAAATATTTTATGTTTTTAATTTTTATCACTTAATTCTGTTATAATTTATTTTAACGTTTTATTAAATACTTATTATATTTACTCTCTCTCTCTCTATATATATATAGAGAGAGAGAAAGAGAGAGAGAGAGAAGAAAAAATACAAAAATAAGATTAGCTAATAGAACTTTTATTGAAATATTTTATGTTTTTAATTTTTATCACTTAATTCTGTTACATTTTATTTCAACGTTTTATTAAATACTTATTATATTTACTCTCTCTCTCTTTCTTTCTCTCTCTCTCTCTCTCTCTCTATATATATATATAATCAAAAGAACGAAATCGTCTCATTTTTCATTTTATAAATACACTGCACAATCAACGATTCATTTCAAGCTTTCATACATCTATGTTGTTAATAAAAAGTTTATTTATTTTTATATTTCCTTTTTTAAAAAAGATTTATAAATGTAAAAATTGATAACTACAAAACTTTTACATGGATCATCAGACGAACTTAAATGTAAGTTTATATATAAACATTGATAGAGAATTAACAAACATAGTTGTTGACAGTTAAATCTACGACCTAAATCAACATATATCATTACTTCAAAATAAGAAAAAATGATGCTAATACAAAGTTTTCAGTTTCGAGAACTCGTCTAACGAGAAAAGTTTGTTTTTTCGTACATTATTGATATATATATATATATATATATATATATATATATATATATATATATATATATATATATATATATATATATATACACGTAGGAAGCTTAATAAGTTTTGTCGCACGTAATGTAACATAAATAAACAATGATACGAGTTTCTTCCATTTAAAGATCAATCATTAGTATCTACACAACCTAAATTTCAATGTTTCTCTGAAAAAAGTATAGAGTATTCATTTAATAGAAAAAAAAACGTCAACTAGACATGATTATCGCCTTTTTTCTTGTAATTTCAGACGTAGTTTAGCAACTAAAAAGTGTCAATGAGAAATTTTTGAGATATTTCGCAATGAATTTTCTTTCTCCTTAACTATAGAATATACAACAAATGTCAATTTAAATGATATACTTGTCTAATATTGTACTTTTTTAATATATAAAATTAATTATTCAAACTTGTACATAATTTAAAAGTAATCAAAGGTCATATTCATTTATTATCATATTTAAAGTAAAAATTATTTTTTTATTAACTTAAACAAAAATAATAACTAAATAATATTCGATTGAAAATCAGCTTGCACTTTAAATGATGCAATAGGCAAAAATTAAATTGTATGTAAATATTTTTTTAATTTTTTCTACCTTCTCTATATTTAATTGTGTGTTTATTTTAATACTAAGGTAAAAAAGTATTCTCATGATTCAGTATCACTTTTCGGATAATAACGTTTGAATCAGAGATTATTCTTCTTTAATTAGCAAATAAAATTATATTTTAAAAGTCATTACCTCTATTTTAGCAATCATAAGAGAGTTTCACATAAAAACGTGTGTTTTTTAAAACAATAAAATATTTTCTATTTTCTGATATTGAAATATCATTTTATTGATAATCCTTTTATATTTCTAGTATTGAATTTTTCCTTATATATTTTTAGTTTAAAAATGATTGTCTACCATTAAAATTTTTATTTATTTTTATTCAATTTAATTCATTTAGTATTCAAAACATATGTTAAACAATATAACCATATTTAGTGACATTATAATTTGTCCTGACTTTTATTTTCAAAACAGAAAATAATTACATAAATTTATATTAATTACTCATTTTATATGTCTATAATACAATAGAATAGAAAATGTAGATACAAAAAACGGATTTATAATTATAATTAATTTATACATACCAACAAAAATATCTTTTATTTTGTATAATTATGAGTTAATTTATGACATTATAAAGTAATGAATAATAATATTTATTTTAATTTCAGGCTGTTTTTAATTTAATAGCTTAAATTAAAAACAACCTCAAGGGAAAACGTGGATTATTAGTGAAACACGCAACACGAAAAGTGTTAAATGTTCTCCGAACACATTTTATTCTTATTGATTTTAAAATATTTCTATATATCGAAAATCAATTAAAAAGATATTATTTTGTAAATCAATATCGATCAATTATTGATTTGTGCGGTGAAACAAATTATACATATATTTATTATTTGCTATTTAAAATAATTTATTTGGTAATCTCATAAATACTATTACAAAATTTTCGTATTAAAAAAATAAAAGTAAGAAAAAAATAATCTCATTCTTGATACAGTTTTATTAATTAAATGTTACAAAATAAAATATTAAGTATTTCTTTAACTTAAATCTCGAAAAGATTTGGTTGTTTATCTATCAGCACGAAGGTCATTCATTGGAAATTTGATTATTGCATAACAAGATTTTTTTTAAAATAAAACATTTTTTGAATAACTCTGAGAAAACATGTATTCTCTAAAACAAATCACAATTTGCAATTCGATAGATTAAGATCACTGTTTATAGAAAGCCAGTCTTCTGATTTGATAAAATCGAGTACGATGTTTTCAAGCTACATTTGAACTTTGTAAACTTTGTAAGTTTGTTGAAAAGATTTTTTTCTCATTTCCTGTTTGGTCACCAGTGACCTTACTTTACTATAATGGAATTTAAATATATTATACAATATTTATCATTATTTTGGTAATAAAAAAAAACATACTATACGTTAAGACATTTAAAACTTATTGGGCAGCCAACATAATAATTGTATTTAATATAAAAACTATAATAATATATTATTATATTAAAATAAAATAAAATGCTGATCAAAATTTAATCAGAATTTCATATAAATAGTATATAAGAAAGAATGAAATTTTAAAAAAATAAGTTAAAAAGAAAATAGTACGTAATAAGCATAGATTTTATAAAAAGTTGTAAATAATTAATTCCCTTATTTTTTTCACATTTCTGGCAGTTATGCCATTTTAAAAGTATTTGATAATATTTTATTTACTAGTTGACATTGAAACTATTACTATTTGCATATTATATGGTATAATATTAATACGAATAATTTAGTCTTTTCCCATATCTACTAAAATAGAATTACGTAGCGAATTATTTAATAAAAAGTATTTTAAAAATTTATACTATGTGTACATTTTTTTCCTCATACTATCAAAAAGTAAACTACGGATCTAGATACTATTTTCATTATTATAATAATATACAGGATGATGCATACTGTTATCGACGCTTAAATAATTTTAATAGCAGAAAAATAACAAATATATTCTTTGTTTGATATGAACATATCATCACGGAAGTATTTATATATAAAAAAATGTATACACATACTACATTAAAAATAAATTTGTACTTCTTGAAAATATTATTTATAATTTATGAACTTGAAATATTTGCATTAATTCAATAAAATTAAATCAAATAAGAATAATAAAACTTGAAACAAAAATTATTCATAATTTTAATAAAATATAATTTATTTTTTAATGAAGATTATTTCTGTCAAAATTTATTTTATTTTCATTCTAATAAAGGAAGTTATATACCATGAAACAAATATTACACAAAATCATATTACATAGTATTTTCATGCAACTATTCCAAAAGCTAAAAATTTTTAATTTTATAATATATATATGTGTGTATGTGTGTTTGGTATACCATGCCATACTGCTTATCAAATATCAAACCTCTCTATTAAGGACATTTTCTTTTTGAAAAAGGTTATTGTTTTTTTAAAAAAAATATTTTTTGTTGTTTAAAGAGAATCTCCTCAATTGGCCTCTCTTCCTCTTTTCAGTTTGAATCCTTCTAAAAAATTTTGTACTTGTGTTAATTTTTTTCTATTGATTTTATTTATTATACTTTCTCGTACAATTCTATTCTATTTGCATTCTATAACATATTTTTCATTTTTAATATGTTCCAATTTTGATATTCTGCCACTTCGAAGATAGTCCATTTTCTTTTACATTCATTGTTAATCGTTTACGTTTCGTATCCATAACGCAAAAAAAATTCGACCATTGATCTTTCTATTATACTTTGTGATCTTTAGAAAAATATTTTTATTCCACCATATTTCATTGAGGTAACATAACATTTTTCAACTATGCTCTTTATGAAAATAAAGAATTTAATTTAATTTTTTCCCTGTTATTAATGTACCTTGATACTTAAATTTATCAACTTTCTTAATTTCTTCACTATCATTTATTAGTAGTTGAATCCAACATTGCTATTTATAACTAAACATTCAGTTTTGTTAATATTTATGCTTAGATCTCATTGCTTAAACTTTCTGAGAATCTTTTTAAAATAAACACTACGTCCCATAATTCGTGTGCTAGTAACATTTACATAATTATCAACAAAATTAATCCCTGAAAATTATCTATAAAATACCCATATTTTTTACTTTTACTTGTTTATCCAGTCATCTAACATAACTTCCAGGTATATATTTAATAAATTAAGTGATAAATTGTATTTCTACCTCAATTTTTTAGTACAAATAAATGATTTTATTACTCTGCGTCGATTTTTTATGTAAGACTTATTATCAAGATGTATTTCCTTTATCGATATTCATTACTCATAGTTTAAAAATTTTCATTTATTTTATAACTTCTGCAACTATCGTTTTCTTTTAAAACCACATTTTCTTCTTTTTAACTGCATTTATAATTTCTAATACACATCATCTCGTGTTATTTTGTGTTGTTTGCAGTTGCTGAATTATTCTGACATTATATACATATATGTATAACAAACCAAATATCACATTAATTAGAAATATCATCTTTGAAAAGATAAAATATACCATTTACATCCAATTTCTTATTCAGAGTATCACACTTGCTTTGTGAGTATTAAAAACAGACTTTCTATTTATATACTTTATAAGGTTATATGTGAACACACATTACTGACATAATAATCTATTGATTCTAATATTTCTGAATACTTTACCTTCACAAAAAAAAATAACCGAGGTCATGTATCAACGTCAATATCACATCATGCATGTTCATTTTTTTAAAAAAATATTAATAATTATAACTTATGGTTGTGATTAGAATAAAGAAGGTCTTAAACTAGTATTTATAAAATGTTATTATATACAATGATGAACTTATATTTTTTTATATTGTATTGTACAAGGAAAAAATCAAATTATATAAAACCAAAAAAATGTATAATTAATCATGTCTTATTTATACATCTTCAGTAATTCTAATAATATCCGTAACTTTGTTTATGAGCAATGGATGATAAGAAATTATTTTAACGACAATAATATATAAAAGTTATAATTTTATATACAACTCATAATGTCAATATTAAAATAATGACAATTGTACGATTTACAGGAAAAGTAATATAAATTTTAATTATACATTTGTCATTGATAATAAATTAGAAAATAAAAATATATAATGTTTTATATTTCAAGTTTTTACTTTTTTGAATTAATGTATTCTAAATAAACTAGATTACAGTTACTGAGAATATTCAATTTTCAGTTAATTTTTCACTTTTAAGAAAAAAATTTTTGAATAATATTCCAATGACATTATATATAATTGAATAATAATAATACCAGGAAAAATATACATACAAATGTACTTAGTATTGTTTTAAAACAATATTACTAAGAAACACACATTTCTACATTAAATTCTTCATTAATATTTATTATTAATAATCATTGTTTTTGATATATATTATTCTTGACTCTTTGTCACTTTCATTAGTTTAATCATATCTCATTTGTATTTATATTTAAATTGTTATAGAATTTATGACAGTCATTAAATATGATTAACAATTATAGTAATAAAGTTTAGATTGATTGTATAATTGCGAACCCCTAAGTTAATTGCCTTATTTGCATAACGGTATTCAATTATGAAATTTGCATTTCTGCAATCGATAATGTTTATTGTAACTAAGAAAACAAAAGTTATATATATATATATATATATATATATATATATATATATATATATAGAGAGAGAGAGAGAGAGAGAGAGAGAGAGAGAGAGGTATGCATATATGTATTGCTATAAAATAATAAAATCGTTTTGATAGCATTAACTTAGGTATGTGTGTACATATATAATATATATAGAATTTACAATGTTCAAATTATCTAATTATATAGGCTAATTTTAATATATAATAAAAAATTTAATAAGTCTATAAAATTTAACGCTATCATTTAAATTACTGTTTAAAAATATTTTTTTTTTTAACATTAGAATAACAGCTTATGTAAAATACTTATAGATTAGTTATTTGCATATTAATTACATTTAATAATACATAAAATTGATCAAAAAAATTGTATAACAGAATTATAATAAAAAATCTTATTGATTTATAATGATTTATCTTAAATTGTTCTATATAAAATATAGTTTTTATAGATAAAAAATATAAAACTTTCAACAAAAATGACATTAATTAATTGAAATAACACTAATTCCATTTAATAATCCTATTCCAACATTCTGGTAAATCAAAAAAGCTTTTAATTTTTTTTTTCGTCGAGGCGATTAATTTATTGCTCGAATGTACTAATAACAGCTTGTTAATTTCTAAGCTGTTTATTAAGAAGGAAGAACTCAAAACTGGAATAAGTGGATATTAGTGGATAATAAGGTGGATGTAACAGACTTTCACACCCCAGCTATGAAAGTTTTTACACTGTTATTTGAGAAGTTTGTAATCTAGCGTTGGTATGCAAAAGATAAACCTCATCTGTTCACTAAATATAGTTGTTTCGGAAATAAATTTTCGTAGTATATATTTTAAGTTCCTAACAATCACTTTTGGCAATGATTATTTAATATGATTACAGGAAAAAATAATGAACGATTCTTTCTATTATCCATTGTATCATTACCATAACTTTTTTGGAAGCAAATTTTGTTTTAGAGTATATTTTAAAACTTTGCCAATATCAAGTCACTGTTTTATTTTTTTATGATTATCTTACAAACGATAACACATTTCAAGAATAGGTCCCTTTTGTTTCTTAAACACAAGAAACTAAGTTCTACATTTCGCTGAATTCGTGAGGTACCAAATGTGAAATTTTTTAACCTTGCCTATTGCATTAAGTGACAAGATACAGTTGCAGGATATACATCAACGACATCTTCAAATTACTATTTTAAATAAGTTAGATTCGACCAAACAATTTAAACGATATTTGTCAACAACATTCTTTAGTCTCTCTATGAATCTCCACCATGGAATTTCATAAACTAATACTAAATTGTAGATTTATTGACTATATTTTTTTAGAATACTCCACAAATATTTTCGCTCGATTCTATATCGTTATATCCTAATTTAAACTCATACAATAACGATACGCAATTCTCCATTACCGAGTATAATCTAATAACTCAAATAAACATGAATAATTGAAAAAATTCAAACAACTTCTACACGTAATAACAGTAAATACTACGTTTTAACATAATACGTAGTGTGCATAATCGTACTTATTATACTAATAAGCACGATTATGCACAATCATAATATCAATGATCGTACTTATTAGTATAATAAGTACGATTATGCACACTTTACAGAAGTTACTTATCCTCGGGAGTATTACTTTTAGAGTGAGCAAAAAAACTGCATTTTATATAAAATAACTTACGAGTAAAAAGGTATAATTTATTTCATAAATACAGAAAAATAATAGCAAAATTACTACAAAATGACGATGATTAAATGAAGCAATTAAAAAATATTTGTTGCACTTGAATATATATACATATATATATATATATATATATATATATATATATATATATATATATATATATATATATATATATATATATATATATATATATATATATATATATATATATATATATATAGCTTATTTAACATAAAATCGATTAAATTAAATCCCACTGGAATACCAAGTCTTCATATAGCTTCAAAACCATTTTTGTATAATATTTATAATTTTATATTTCACTTTTTAATTATTAGAAATATAAAAAAATAATTTTATTTATTAACATTTAAAAAATTAAACGATATTTTAATAAGAAATATTTTTTTACACTTTCTATCTTTTACATTTTTCAAACAAAATATGGATATTGCAGTAAAAGGAATTCATGATAGTTATTTATTATTTATCTTTTGTATAATATTAATCTATATATATATATATATATATATATATATATATATATATATATATATATATATATATATATATATCATCATCATCATCATAACGCCCACATCAGTCCACTACTGGACGAAAGCCACAATGAATGGCTAACATTCATTGGTATTTGGTCATATTCACCACGCTGACCAGGCGGATTGGTGAAGATTTTTTTTTATATATATATATATATATATATATATATATAACAATATCATTACTCTCAGAATGTAATTAAAAATTACTTTTATAAAATTTTGTTATATTAAATTCAATGATGTATTTATGTAAAAGTAAATTAACTAAGATACTAAACTAGTGGTGATATATAATGGATAATTTAGCAGTCATATATTAACTATCCCTCTAGGCGATTGTTGGATATGGGGATAACAACCACATTTCGTACCAAATTAACCATTACGAAACCCAAACAAAAAAGGCTCTTTTGAGATAGCATTTTCAAAGAAGTCTAGACACTACAATGGTTGGTTATTAATTTATAACTGAAGAAATAAATTCACTTTACTTTAATATAAAATAAATATTTTATATTTCAAATTTAAGTACAAGAAAAATGTGAGAATAAGAAAAAATACTTTCTATAAACAGAAAATTTCCTTAGATGATTTATTTTTTTATAAATATAAGAATAAAATATCTATGAAAACAATAATCTACGTTTTTATGTTACTTTTATTCCTATTATAAAAAATATTAGTAATAAAATTATTATTAAATAGTTTATCTTGTTTGTAATATTCTTTACTGAAAATGATATTTAAAAATAAATACAATACAAACGACACCATTAAACATTGTCACAACCATTATGAATAGAACGTTGATCAGAACATTGAATTATATTAATCAAATAAATGAAACTTTAAACGATAGACTTAGGATAATGAACTTACAGTTCAGTTCAAGTGAAATAAAGTTTTATTAACATCATTTTACTGTCGTCTTTCTATACTAAATGTCGATTGTTAATTACTAACTAACTAACACAGTTAAAGAAACATCTCTGTAAGTAATCTCTCAAAAGGAATTAATTATCAATGTTTTCTCGAACTGTTCAATTCACTTACAATGTACTATTTTTAATAAGTCAAAATGTTGTAAATCAATTTAAACACTTATATTACTTTTCAAGAAATTTTCCTTTTTCTAAATATAATAAATACGGTTGGAGAGAAAGCTCGACTTTAAATTAGTGAATAATAAAATAGTATTAAATATATACTACACAATTGTTCAATATGAAATATATTTTTTAAAAAAAAAGTTCAAATTGCATAAAGTTATCATTGAAAAAGCCATTTCTTCAAAAATCTGAAATATTTTTAATAATGAATAATTGTTTATAAAAATTTATAAAACTGTTGCAAACATACTTGAATCTTGTTAAAAAAAAACTGTATTGAATACATTTATAATCAGCCAAATTAATTAATAAAATATTTTAAATAAAATTTGAATAGTAAACAGAAAATTCAACTTTCAAAAAAATAGATCATTTACATTAACACTAAGATTTAATAAACATATTTAATAATCATTTGTTGATTTTATTTACTGATGCACATTTCAATGGTCATACCATCATAATGGATCTTACAATTTTGAGATAAATGATTTGTTTGAATAAATCTGAATTAGTTACAGTATCAAACGAATAGTAAAAATCCAACATTTCAAATATACCAACCTAATAATACGAAATGAATAAAACATTGTCTCTGCTATAAACATTTTTTTATGGATATATAGTGAATCTCACTTAAGATCATACATTAGATGTCAGCAAATATTTTACATATATTTTTTTTTATTTCTAAGTTACTGAATAAAAAATCAAATTACGATTAAAGACCTTGTGAATTTGTCTTAAACATATAATATTTTCTGCTTTAATTAAATGCTTTTCTATGTTTCGTAATGTGGGAAATTCATTTTAACACAGATAAATCATTCATTTTAACGTCATAAGATTTTATAAAAGTGTTCAATAATTACTTACTATTCACTTTATTCGTTGATAGGAATTTCCATGACCATCATCGTCATTACATTATGTTATAAAAATTTCATATCAATATAAATAAGATATCATTAAGTGATTAGTGAATATTTATAAAATTTTATGATATTTACGTTTTTATTTCATTTATGTTGAAATGCCTTTCCATCATCAACCATTTATAATAATTATTTTCAGACAGAAAAACAACAACTCACTAAAAGTAGTACAGTGTGAATTTGAAAATTATTTATGGTGTTGTTACAAAATTTGAAGTATTAAATAATGACGAAAGTATGTTCTTAATTTCCAAGTTATTCTCTTAGCTTATAAAAAAATTAAGCAGATGTGTAGAAGAAGCTCCATATAAAACAAAATGACTATATTAAATTGTTATATTTATGACCAAAAATAAAGGAAAAGTTATATTTTTTTTAAAAAAAACAGAAATAATAAATTGAAGAAAGTTAAAAATAATAAATTACTCAATATAAGACGATATGAAAAAAAATGTGTTACTATAGACCGTTTATGACAATTGAGGCTATCCAAGTAATTATTGAAAAGTTGATCAATGACTTTTCTTATTTTTCATTTCAAGTTTAATTTGTCTTGTACAATTTTAATAATACTTATTTTTTAGAGATATATAAATCAATTAATTTTTAGTTTTTCTTCTTGCTATTAAAAACTGTTAATTTTTTATTATAAATTAAATTCAAACTTAAACACACTGTATTGTACAAACAATATCAGGTTTCTTAATAAATCTGTAACGATAAGAAGCTTTGGTTTTAATCATTTCGAGACTTCTACAATTTGATTTTAAGTGACACTCACTGTACATATGTTTCTACTCTTTAGTACGTCATTTAATATCTAAAACGAATACAGCAAGGATACGTATTTTCTTTTTATGTTTCTACAAACAAAATACATGTACTCGTTTCGAGATAAACAACGCATATTCGTTCTAAAGGAATGCTATCACATGAAAGTCAACATGTTAAGTTTTATCACTGTACTACTTACTTGTTTATTGATCGATGTTCGTGACGACTTGCAAGCATCTTGTTAACATATAAAAGCCATTCATGACATTTTTTTAATGTTTATCTACCAATGTTCCTTAGAACATTCATGAATGATAGTCAATGATGTGAATTCTTCGAAATAACTGATCATTATATTAAATGTTAATGATCGATCAATGCAGTGTTCATCTTGAACAGGTTTTTAATTAGCAAAATATTTCGACTGTTACCTAAATATCCATAAAAAGGAGTTGTGTTTCGTAAGATATAATTTGATTGAGTACATTTTCACATACGATTATTTTATAGCGATGAATATATATAACCGTACATCTCCGTTTAAATTATAAGTTTATATATTTTTACATTAATTTCATTTCATTTGCATCTTAATGTTTTTTACCGTAGGCGTAAGCAACGATTCTCAAACATACTTTTAACAGATAATTTTATAAAAATCTCTTCACCTGAGATTGGTGAGAAAAATATTTAATGTGTATTTTTATTTTATTCATACGTACTCAATGCATAATTATTAATTCATAAATTATATAACTTGCCCACATAAAAATATTTCACTTGTTGCAGATTTTAATATATTCTTAAAAATCTTTAATTTCAATTTATTACATAACTTAAGTTTATATATGTACTTCTCTATCCAAAAAGTTAAAAGTAATTATAATTATTATTAAAAAAATAGTAAAAAAAGAAGAATATAAAGAATAAAAAGTAAAAATAGAACTTGTATCGAAATATTTAATTTACTTTATTTCATCTATTTATTATTAAAAGATTGATATATTTTTTATATTTAATACTTTTAATTTATTCAAGCACGTTTTTATTTACATATGATTTCATAGTGTAATCTAAAATATTTTTGTAATAATACTGATCAATTTTTCCACACACTATGGTATTTGGGTCAACTCTGTGCACAAAAATTATGTTACATACAAAAATTAAAGAATTTTTTTAAAGTGGAGCTTTGCAAAACAAATACTTTTATTTCTTTTTTAAAAAAAACATGTTTTTTACAAATATGTACTTCGCAGTAAAAATTCATTTATATATCAATATATTATCCTTACTGATATATTATTTATACCATATTCAATTTTCATTTGATCGAAAATTAAAAATAAATAATCTTATTTGTACAATCACTTTATTCTTATTCCTAATTGTTTCTCATGTCGGGAATTTCCTTCATTATTTAATTTATTTTACTATAGTCTTAAATATAGCATTCCAAACTATACATCGCCAACAATTTAAAGATCGTCATGTAAAGTATGATATACTGTTATTCTGTTTTCTTAATTGAATTGTTAGTGGTCATTGCTCGAACGAGCAATGACTTTTCCTCATGGTTTATACTGCATAAAAATATTTAAAATTATTAAATAAAGATAAAATATGCTACAATGTTTATCTATAAATACCAAATAAAATAATGAAATAATTTTAATAGTGTCTCTTTTATGACTAACTGTTTACACGAAATACTAATAAACATTCGCCAATATGTTTATATAAAAATGATACAATATTAGCTAATATGACTTATAGCATATTTCTAATTCGAGGAAAATTTGTAAAAGTTTGATTATATGACAAATCTCAAACACTACTTGTGAATTTAGAAATTATTTTGTATCTTATTTTTCTAACCACCATTTTATATATATATATATATATATATATATATATATATATATAAAATTTTGATAAATAATTAAAATATTTAACTGGGTTATGTTGAATATTTTAACTATGTTTATCTATATCAAAAAGTGTAAAATATTTGTCTAAAAAACATTAATTGTAAAAAAAATGCACCAAATATAAATAAATACCAAAAATGTTATTCTACGATTACTCTAATTTATATTTAAAAATGATTTTAAATTCTCATTAGTTTCAGTTACATTTCTTGAACTAAATATTTGTAAATAAAAAAATGTGGATAAAGATGATAATAATTATACTAAGTATTTATATATCTGTTAAAAAAACTAATTCAGTGACAATTGTTCTAATAAGAAACAGATGTTTGATTTTTTAATTATTCTTATCTTCTAATCTTAAAAACATTTACTAATTAAAGCAATAGTGACAAACATTTAAACTTGAGCACCTCGTAAAAAGATTAAACTTCATCAAATAATTTTTTTTATAATTGTTGAAATATAGAGTCATCCAAATGTGACGCCTAGATTTGTGTTTTATTAAAAATAAATATAAGAAACTATAGACATGTTTCTCTATATACCACCCAATACACGTTTCTTTTTAATAAAACACAAATCTAGGCGTCATATTTAGATAACCCTATATAATTTTAGTACAGATTATTTTCATAAAATAATTATCTTTGATAAATAACTACTCTTTTTTACAAAATTATATCCTTTAATTGTTCTTTTTAAAAAGATTTGTTAATAATACTGGTGAGATACTTCTACTACAGAAACAAAGATAAAATTCTAAATGCATTAACTATGTTTCTTCAGAACTAAAAAATTACATGTCCTAAAAACAAACTGTACTAACAAGTATTTATATAACTGAACCTCTATTCATTTTATATTTAAAATTATTTTCACTTATCTTATTTGAAGAAATCTTATAAAATTTCCTTGTATTCAAATAATATTATTACTAATTGTATTTTTAAAATGAAGATTAACATTAAAGCAGGCATTTATTAAACATATTACTTTCACAAAAATACTTGTCATACATACTTTAAAATCATTACATAATTTCATAACAAGAATCAATTTACATTTAACTACATTTTAAAAATAAACTTCCTTCTATTAACTACAATAAACGTATCGTCTATAAAACGATTTATAATACGATGAATATGAATGAATGTAAAAAACCCACACCTGCTCATAAAGTAAATACCTATGAGGTCATAATCAAAATATTGTGAAGAATATAAAACACAATGATAAAGAAAGCAAAATATTTTACTGATAAAGTCAAATCGTGGAAATAATTTAAACAAACTTTATTTATCAATTTTAATATATTACTCATAATAATAATTTATAATTAATATAAAGTATGTTTATTTTAATACAATATATATATATATATATATATATATATATATATATATATGTATATATATATATATATGTATATGTTAGTTTCATATGTAAAATGTTATATAAAATAATAAAAAAAACTGTTTTTAAATTTTTATATAAAAATAGTCTACGAAATCAAATGATATTGAACAATTTTAAATTAATGTTGTATACTACTTATATTGTTGGTCTTTATAGACACAATAAGTGTTTTATGTTCGTCGACCTTTCTTAAAAGTGTTCTATATTTAATGAATCTATATGTACGAACAATTTTGTCTTGTTACATTTAGGAAGATGTGCACAAGGTCAGTTAATATACAATTAAATTTTAATTGAATGTGTGTAATAACTTACAGGCCTTACATGTTTCAATACAATTAATTGGTTATAAAATGTATCATATCACTTTACTCAATTAGTAACTGCTTGTGGCACATTGCTCACGAATTAAACTTTTGTATTCAGAGTATTTTCATTTCATCCATTATATTTTTAAAAATCATGTTGAGTAACTTTGAAATCTTTTTTCAATAAAATCTATTTGAATGAAGATTTAATAATTTAAATAGTTCAATAATTAACACATATTCGTCCGCTTGACGAAAATTCGTCATCTTCCAGAGAATCACCCACAGCCAAATGACGAAAATTCGTCATTTGTATATTACAGAGAATAATTGATTTTTGTTCTCTTAATTCTGAGTATATTAAATTATAATTTTAACCAAACAGAGATAATGCCATGAGAGAACTGATTTTAGCTTCAGTTGCATCGCATAACGGTGCAAATGTAATCAAAAACAAAGTAAAACTGTATAAGTCGGTATTGGGTATAAAAGAATTTTATTCAAAGTTTAAGCGCTCGGGTGTTCGAATAACTAAACAAATTTAGTTGTATTATTGTTAATTTTTTACTCTTTCTTATCAAATAATAAAATATACCTAAAATGGAGGACAAAAATGAAATATATGCAGGCATTTTATCTGATTGTGAGGCAGATTTTTCACAAACTAATTTTGATAATAATGATAGTGACAGTATGTGACTTTTGCAACATTCCTCTTCATACTGGCACATGTTTTGAACAGTACCATTCACTGAAAAATTATTAATTATTTATAAAATTAAAGACTCAAAAATAATGTACTTCATCTAAAAAAAAGAGAATAATAACTTTGTGTTTTTAGAAATTCATTTAAACTTTTTTATGAATTTAATTGTTTTTTAACTAAGGAAAGCCAAAAAAAAATAAAAATTTATATATAAAGATAAATTTGTTTTATATAATTTTCCAAGATTTCACTGAAAAATATAAATATGATATCTAACAAGTTACATTAGTTTTATATAAATCATATCATTTCTACAGATAGTGTCAAAAAATGCCGGCATTTGGTGAATGGCGGTGCAAAAAGTTACCCGACGAATATGTGTTAAAATAATATTTTTTATATTTTTTAATTATTTAATATTCTTTAACCGGACGTATTAAAAAATATATATAATCAGTAAAACAGCAAATTTAAAAATTAAACAAGTCTTCATACGTTTCGTTTTATTAATTTAATTTATATCGGAAAATCATTAATGTAACAGGAAATTAATTTTTCAATTTTGTTCATATCTTAAGTATATAAACATGTAAATTATTCTGAGAATTATTTTCACTTCTTTCAACAGTTTTAATACATTTTTAAATAGGAGATAATTTTTAATGAATTTTTTTCCTATCTTATCTAATTTTATTTAAATTTAATAAATACAATATTTTAATTCTACACAGATAATCGAAATATTCATTTATATTACATACACACACACACGCGCATATATATATATATATATATATATATATATATATATATATTCGATTGACTGATTGACTGCTGTAATTAGTTTTAAAAAAAATCTTCATCTAACAATGGATAGTTGGAAGCCAATGATAAAATCACATATATTATACATACTCCTAACCAACTGGCTTGGATATGACCAAGTACCAAGGAATAGTAACATTGAATAAAACTTTCACTCAGCAATAGATTTATTTAAGCCGATATGATAATAATGACACATACATATAAGGTATAAATAAAATATTTGAAACATTAAAAGCCTGGACATTTTTTTTATTTATATTGTACGAGTATATTACATTTATGAAATTTCCGATAAAATATTTTTGTATGAGTCTTTTTGTTGGGTTTGGAGTTTTCTGTCAGAACTCCCATAGTAATTTTATGATTTTTTTTATATACAATTTATTTTATTGGACGAAAATGCATATCGCTTAGTTTCGGTTTTTGACCACTATTACACTTCTAGTAAATGTTATTTTTCTATGATTTATATATGTCATCTTAATTTTTGTTATTTTTGCTCAAAATGAATAACACACACACACACACACGAATGAGTGTGTGTGTGTGTATATACTGAAAAATACCGATTTATCTATAATATAAATAAACTCAATATTTCTCATATAACACGTTTACTAATTTTCCATGAATTTTATATCATTATCACGTCTAAAAAAATATTATACATACATTCTTTAGTCATATTGGTTGATATAAAATTACAGAATATATTATAATTAATTATAATATATAATAACATTACAAAAGTACATAAAATATTTCAAGAGGCATTCCATATTATCCTCGATATTGCCATGAAAATAAAAAATTAAACACATCAACTTGTACAGTCACTCGAGTAACTGATTTAATAAAACACAGTTGGTATTTTCATATAATGTACAGAAATATTCGGTCGTTATTCAGTTATTCATTTTAATATTCCTTTTTGTTCTTCAACATTTTAAGATTGCCTTTATATAATTAAATTTGATAAAGTTTCTTATTTAACGTACATTTGAAAAAAATTGTTATTTAGATAAATTTTTCAAGTAAATGAAGATTTTTAAATTTAAATTTGAAAATGTTTAATCAAGAAATAATTTTTATTACAAAATAAATTTAACTAGAAATACAGAATAAATTCAAATTGAATAATTGGTTCAAGTTTTGAATTTTTTGCATAGTTTTTAAATAATCCAATACATTGAAACATGCCTGTTTTTTCAAACTTGAACATATTTCGTAACTTATCTATAATTATTTACCTATTATTAACTTTAGTTGAATTAATGTTATTTTAAAAAATATCCCAGCTATAATTAATTAAATATTTCACATTAATTTCGAAATAATCCTTACACATTTTCTTTTGATTTCAGTACAATTTATGCTCAATAGTGCATGAATGGTAACTTTCATATCACTTTTACTGGCTTTCGTCATTAATTTATGAATAACATTAATATATAAAAGTTTTTACTTACAATAAAAATAATTATTTACATATTATCACTTATAAAAGTAGGTTAAAAATTATGCAATCATAAAGGAAGTTCTTCTAATTACTGTTTTTTGTCAGGCATTATATATATATATATATATATATATATATATATATATATATATAATTATACACTTTATCATCAAAAGTTCACTTACTTTATTTGTAATTGATAATTTGATCAATAATTAATAAATGTATAAAATTGATAATGTCACATATAGATAATAATAATAATAAATAAGATATTATAATAATAAATAAAAAAAAGGTTTATCTCTAAAAAAACTGGTTGAAAAATATACTGCTTTTTTAAAATAATAAATAAAAATCGAAAAAATTTCTGAGAAAATTTCAAAAAACAGCTGTCTTAACACGTCATCCTTAAAATCAGTAACAATATTTTCAAAACAATCTAATAGATATTTGAGACAAACCACTATAAATATTTTTAAGAAATAGTAAAAAAAAAACAGTCTAAAAATTATTCTTTGAAGACTAAGAAACGTAAAGAGGTTAAAGAGGGAAACAATAAATAGTTGGGAGTTTATTAGAAGCTTGTAGGAAAAAGAGGTTATTGATCATTCGAAATCAGAAGAATTTTAAAAAGCTCTTTTTTCAATAGTGTATTAAGAAAAGTTGAACATGATGATGAAGATATATAAGGTAGTCCAACAAAATGGGCTCAATGTTTTCTGGATACATCCTTCAGTCTCATTTAGGTAACCTAATTACCTATACAATTTAATTTTATAATATGAAATTATTTGAAATGTAGTTTATTAATGTTAACCTCAAAATCAGTAACCTCATATAAAAACAACTTTTAACTTGTTAAAAATGATTTCCTGTATTTTTGTTTAAAAACGTAAATTATTGAATTGATTATATGCTTTTCCAATTCAGACACTGAAATTTTAATTAATATTTTGATAGATAATTACAAATTCAAAAAATAATTTGTTTTAAAAAAAATTAACATAAAAAAATTCTTAAATTAATAACCCCATACTCCAAGTATATATTTAAATTTTCTCAAAAAATCACTCATTAATTTAATAATTTAAATTTAATGATTATTAAATATTGATAAATAAATAAAATCATTTGATAAATAAAATATAGAGTGATCCAAATGACACAAAAAGATTTAGACATACATTTACTTGTTTACTGTTATTTACTATTCTTTACTACCCTTTAGTCTTATTTGGGCCACCTATACATTCCTAACAGTATCTTTCGTGCCAATAAAAAGTTAATATTTTAAAATAAATGCGAATTCATAATAGTTACAAATATTATCAAATATGTATGAAATGAAGTAGAATTATAGTAAAAATAAATTTATATTTTCTTCCTAGACAGTATAAAAAGTAAATAAATATTCCTCAAAACATGTTTTATACTGATATATAAACTAAAATAAATGATATTTTTCATACTCTTCCTTTTCTTTTAAATTTTCTCTCTCTCTCTCTCTCTCTCTCTCTCTATATATATATATATATATAATGAATACGAAATGTTTATAGTTAGAAATCATTCGAGTTTTAATGCTCAAAAATATTTATTCAAAAATAGTAAATATTTTATAACACCGTACTTGTCATGCTTAAATGATTAAAAATTGAAATTAAAAATGTCCCAATTACCTTCCGACAAAGTTGCATCAAAAATCATGAAGCGTCAATGAAAAAAAAATCTTGAATAATTCCACAAAAATAACTCCCTTTCAATTAAATTATATATCTAAACAAGAAAAAAAATTGTACTTAAAAAAATCACTTGAAAAATCGACGCGCTATTTGCAAATCTTTAACGATATAAAATAAAAACAAAACTCCCGCCTCGTTTCAAATCACTCCAACAATGAACAAATGCTAAAATAAACTTCGGGGCAAACAAAAACAATAACAGATCATCCGTTTTCGTGCATCAAAAACAAATAAAACATAAACAATGATAATGTCAATTTAATCCGTCGAATTTACAAATTAATCAAGTAAATTATTACGAGATTAATTGCGCTTTCTAACCGAAAGCTTCGATTGTTGAGCGGGAATGTTTATATTTTGACAATTGACACGCGCGCGTTTTATATGACGTAAACAAACAAATATGGCGGCGTTCAGCTCCGACTGCGTATTGTGACATACGTCTGCCTCGGTGGCTGCCTAACTCACAACTGATTCTACACAGCAGAAAGTGAAACACGTTTCTTCTCTCACTATACCGCCAAGAGCTCGGCTGGCTGCTGGGATATATGTTTATTCCTTCCTTCATTCACATGGACATAATACAGTTGTACCAACGCGAGCTTGGCACACGTTCAACAGTGGCGGAACAGACAGACAAGCGCCTTAGAAAAACAACCCTAATGTGTATTTAACTTTTTAATAGGGAAGACAGATAATGGACCTTTAGTTCGCGAATAATCACGAAACTTTCTATAACATCTAACTAAGTCAGTGAGGAAACTCGAATTAGGTCACAAATATTAATGAAATATAACAACGAATTGTTTTCTATTTTCAAAAAAAATTAAGCTTTTTTATCTACTGGTGTATTCCTTAATGAAATACTTTTCATGTTAACAAAAGATATTGATATAGACAACCCAGCGTATCATGGAAAGAATAATGTTAGGAATTTATAAACTTGAAGAGAAGCTCTGTAAATAGATAGGAAAACAGATAAAAACACCTGATATAATAGAACAAGTAAAATCATTAAAATGGATATAAGCAGGTCAAATAGCAAGAAGAAAAGACAATAGGTAGACAAAAATCATTATAGAATGGAGATCAGAAGATAAAACAGATCAAGAAATTTATCAAAGATAGAGAATGCACAATTTTAAACATAGCAGAAGTAAGAATTAAAGGAGATTAGAGGAAAATTAGAGATTAGCTGAGAAATATCTCAGGATAACATTTAAGAAAAGTCGATAATATTTGACTAGGCTTTCGCTCAGCAGTAATTTCTGAATATATATATATATATATATATATATATATATATATATATATATATATATATAGAGAGAGAGAGAGAGAGAGAGAGAGAGAGAATGAAATCCAATATTCCTCTAAGTCTGAAGAAAAACAATTTTTATCAATTTATCCTATCTGTTTCCACTTATAGTAATGAAAAATGAATCTTATTTCTCAGAATAATTTTGTTGTTTAAAACAATAAAAATAAATAGAAAGATATAGGTGAGGAAAACATGTGAAAACCGAAAGAGAAATGAGTGAATTTGAAAGCAAATAAGACATAACAGGAATGAATAGTAAAAAAAAAATAAGCTGGTTATATATTAAGAAAAGATCACCAATAGGCAAGAGAAATTATTGATTGAGAACTAAGAAATAAACAAAGTCCAAGAAGAGATCCATGAATAGTTGAGATAGAGACATAAGGAAGTTTCTCGGAGCTGAACGGAAGAGGAAATGGAATTGAAGTGGAAAAGAATTGAATTGCTCGAAGAAGAAAGTTTTTAGATGTTATCTCAATACTTCCTCAATAATGATTATTTCTGTTGGATGATCTCTTTTCTAATCAACAACAATTCTTTTCCATCCAGTTTTAAGGGACTTAAAAAATAAATCGACATCAGCTGTGTCAATAACTACATAATTATATATTTTTTTAAACAATAACTGATATTCATAAGATGCTACAAAATTGTAATTTCACACAAAAAATATTTTTAATTTCACACAATGAGTTAAAATTATTTAATAATTATTTATTATTCATTTAAATATAATGTTTTGTACCAAATTAACGTTGCTAATTAATAAACTTGTAACATTTATGACTGAAAATATTTCAAAAGTTAATGCACAATAACAATCAAAAATGTAATTATATTTTTCATATTTGATCTTATCAATTACTATCATAGAATCAACAACTGCATCATTTACTAAAGTATCAAAAATATTAAATTGGCCTAAATGGAAAGCTCAATGTGAGGTGTATTCGACCCATGAAACAGGAAATAAGTTAAACATATAAAAATTTCTTTCACTGTCAATAAAATTATGAGTTTTAAACAATAAGTATTTCTTATATCATGATTTATTTAATTATTTTCTATTCAAAAACTAAATTAGTCGATGCATCAGAAACATCAATACCCAGATAATGTAAGTGGATGGTAGTGGTGTCAAGTAGATACGTGGTACTAGAAACGAAAGAAATTTATAGTAAACTAATAAACTAAACTTGACAAGTTTATAGCGGTTTTAGGTATGTGGACTGACTTTTATGATTCTGAAGGTTTTCTGGATTTAATACATTTTCTCGGTTCAATGATTTCTAGTTTTATACTACATTTAATTTGCTGCAGCTTTCATCTTGGAAATATGAAAAATGTAAAATGTTATCTAGAAAACATGTTCGTTTCCTAGAAAGTATTTTTCAGATGAAAGAGTTTAATTAAATTTGAAATATCTCGTAATTCGTTTCAAATGAGTTTGAAAGTAATTTATTTTCTACTATTCGTTTACTTTTATTATTATTTGCTGTTTGGCCTATTGAAAACAATCAACAAGAAATAAACAATCTATCATGAATAAGAATATTATTTATCCTTTATGAAAAAAACCTTTTTATTATTATATTAATTTTAATTATCTTATATTTAAATGAAAATAATGTAAACTTTTTATTAATTCATAAAATTATATGTAATAGAAAATTTAAAAATATACAAATTATTTATAATCTTCTCATAAAAAGTAATTTAAAAACATTTCACAACATGCAATGACATACATTTACATAAAACACTTTTATATTTTTTATTTTATGTATATTGTATTTTAATTGAAAATTCATGTTTCTAATTACATCTTTGTTGTATCACTTAAATACAAATGAAATTTAAAATTGTTGTCCAATGATTCTCAACATTTTTCAACTATACAATTTTAAATTTTGACTAATTCATTTTTCATAAAAAAATCATTATCTCAATAGCTTTATTCTATGTTATCATTATCGAACATCGATTAAATTTGCAATCGATACCAATGAATAACATCAGCACATTTCATACTGCAGTACTTTAATTGAATTTCTGTTCACAATGCATAGATTTCCAATAATACATGTTTAAAGAAATTATAGACAACTCCCGTACAACACGGTGATTAGGTTACTAAAAAATGACATGTTATACAAAATTGTGGTATACAGGAATAAGAACTAATGAAAAAACAGAGTTATAGATTTTTATATTTTCTTTTTATCAAAAAAATGTTGTTTTCGTTTTTTTGCTTTTTTGACAGATCTTCATTCAGTATGCATTTAAATATATATGTATTTCTCTTTCGAATTTTATACTTCTTTCAATGTAAGGATGTGTATTCAGAAAATATAATTTCAATTGCTTAATTAAATTTATGCCTTTATAGTGTAAAATTTTGAACTTTAGAATTTTCGTCTATGCTATCACCCTCTGAAATTATTTAGTATAAATTTATTCCCATTTCAACCAAATCTATTTCAATAACCTCGTCTTCTACTAGTAATTCTTGGATATATTCAAAAAATAGATTTTTCTGAACGTTTAAGATCACTGATAGTACACAATGAATTTTGTTATTGAATGTTTATAGACGTCAATCGTGGTCAAAAAATTAAATAATTGATAAAGATAAAGAAATTATATATAAAAAATAAATGAAAAAAAAGTTACAATATCGATAATTTCTATATATATATATATATATATATATATATATATATATATATATATATATATATATATACATGGAAAATTCAAAACGTATTTATGAAAAGGTTTATTTCAATATATCCTTTTTTTTAAAAAAAAAACTTCCATGAAACAAACATAAAGCATAGCAATACGCTTTAATTTATTCCTGTATGCAAACTTTATTTGTAATAAAATTTACTATGCTTGAATACTATTTCATCTTTTTTACAAAAACTACAAACTGAAATGAAATCGTTATTCAAAATATGCTTATTTAAATAAAAAGTAGATAAACTGAAAACTTTAAGTAACCAACATAAAACTTTTAGCTCTCCTCTATTTGAATACTGCTTGTATGCAGACGATTTCATTTACTGTAAAAATACATATAAGAATTATATAAATATTTTTAAATAGGCTTTCATTAGTAAATCGTACGAGTCTAACGTTCAACCATTAAATGTTTAACTACGAAATGAAAAATATATCTATAAGTTGATTTTAATTTCATGCACGAATGGAGTTAATATTCATTTTAGTTTAATATATTTTTTGTTGAAAAAATTAAAAGCTGAAAAAGAATATTTCTACTTCAAATAAAAATATGTTCATTGAATTAGAAAATAAACAAATTGAAAATTAATATGCCTTTCAATATTTTTTTAGTTTTATTTCATTTGTATGCGAATTAGGTATAATTTTTTCTCTTATTTTTGTTTTATTTTATAAAAAATTAAACAGATTTCCAACTAATTTCCACCCTTTTCCTGATACATATATATGTATATGTTTATAAACACACGTTCATAACCTTATGTTCGATACAAATATTTTACAAAATAAAAATAGCAAATATATTGAAACATGCTGAAATATTTCATCTGGCAATGAATTATCGATAAAAATGTCCTGACCTCGTCGTAATCATAAAATAAAAAATCGAAGAAGGAAAACACTTTTATGAAACGATAAATAAATTTATTTAGAAATGAAAACACGGTGGATTGGACGAAATACTTTTAGCGTAAAAGATTGTGCTGCACTAAATCGATTACCGGTAATTCAGTAAAAGTAAACGTTATATAGTCTGCCGCCACTGGTAATATATATTTTATATACGGTAGATTGCTTTCCACCTCCGTATTAATACTCCATCCTTCCTTTTTCTTTAACCTTCAACGTTACGTCCTTCAGAATAAATTCGCCGAAGTTCTGTGGAAAATGTATTGTCTACATCGGTTACTCATCCCATACTCGTTTTATACATGTCCGGTGTGGATCTACTTACATATACGTGACTCGATTCGTTTCATTTGTATTGTGTTGTGTGTGTGTATGTATTTGTTTGCGTTTTTCTAAAAGTATATGTTTCATAAAAAAAGAAGATAATGTTAAATTAGAGTAATTACTGTAATTGAACGAACTTATATGACTGAATACAAACTGATATCTAATGTCTTTCACTACATATAGACGTTTTTTTTCAAAGAAAAGTTACTTAAATTCAACTTGACTTTTATAAGCCAAGTATAAATATTTAAAATGTTAAATGGTTCTTCACAGAAATCCTCTTTTAATATCCGGGTAAAAGGTGAATGAGAATCAGTTATTTACATTTGTATGCATAACACAGATTTATATATATATATATAACCGTTGTTTTAATTCTAATAAATTAAATAATATCTATTACTTTTAATTACCTCTCTCCATCATTTTGACATCTCAATGACGTCTCTGAAGAAATTCTCAGATTTCAATCCAAAGAACTACATCAGATCCTTTTAATATCTCTGATTTTGTTGAATTTTCCTTTAAGAAAGACTTGGAGAAAATGGAATAGTAGTTTAATGGAATCAAATCAGTTAAATAATGTGTGTAATTGATAGCATCATAATAAAAGTTTTTTAATTTCAATTGTAAATATTTTGATAAAACATAACTTCGCATTAAGTGACCAAAAAGAGATATTTTCTCGAATTGTTCCCTTAAGATTGTTTAATTAACACTTGTATCTTTCACCACTTAGAGCAGTGGTTCTTAATTGATGTTCTGCGGAACACTGGTGCTCCGTGAACTTAGAAAATTTGATTTTTTGTTCCGCCAAAATTTGAAAATCAATGAAAAATTAAAACGGTTATTAAGACAAAAAAAAAACGAAAAAGCAAGTCATTATTTTTAGTTTTATCGTCTTGACTTGTACTTGAAATGAGAGTAGTTATTTTACACATAAGACCAGATTGGTAAAACTCATCAGGCCAAAATATCCCATTAAAAAATTGTGAAAATTTTCTTTTTTTTTAATTTCATTTACTGATTGTTATTTATTATTAACTAAACTTTTTTACAATACTTAAATGTTATTTACTATTGATTAAAGTAAATTTTATCTAAAGTTACCCAAAGTCTTAAAAAAACAAAATTTGTTTCATATAGAGTACTAACTTCAAGGTTAATATTCAAGTGTGATCAAAGATTAACAAACAATTTGTTCTACATCATTCAATTAAAATTTTGGATAAGTACATTCTGTTATTTATTCACTACTTGTGCTCTTTTCAAAAATCTGTATCATGAATGGTTTTTCCAGTATTTAAAATTAATACTTAATTATTAAGTTAAATACTTATATAAAAAAATTATATAAATATGATTCAAATCTATTTTTAAATTTAATTTACTAAAATTCACATTGCAAGAAATTCATTGGAATAACAATTTTTTATATCATATAAAGAATACTTCACGTTTTAATTTAATATAAAATATATAAATTTACAGATAGTTTTAATTCATTAAAACATACTCGACTATATAATATTACAAAATTGAACATTTAATACCTACTAACTAAATAGTTTTGACTTTATAGTTAAAATCCATTATTAACCAAACAACATACAGATATAACAAAAAATAGTAATAATAAACTATCTGAAGATGGTTTCCGGTCATGAAAGACAATTACGTAAGAAATAATAGATTGTTTCGTAACATAATAATCTCGTATAATAGTTTACAAAAAAATGACTAGCTAATGTTTGGTTCGAAAAAAATACTCTATTATTTGAAATTAATCGTTAACATTTTTAAAGAACGTCATGCTTATTTATGTACGGAATTCTAATTCAGATAACATCTATTAGGTAAGCAATAGGATCGATACTTCAAATAGAACATGAAACATTATTCACAATTACAAATAGGCATAAAATAATATGTTAGTATAAAATAGAAAGTTTTCTTATTTCTTTTTCGTAATGCAACTTTCATTCACTTTTTTATTGAAACAATGAATATTTTTAAATACGTTACCGCCTTATTAGATAGTTCTATAATACATATATACATACATATATTTATATATATATATATATATATATATATATATAATAGATTCATGTGTATAATATATTATTACAAATTGCCATTGATTAGATTTTATTAAGTATAAATGTCAACAAAATAAACTAAGAAACAATTAAATGTCCAATAAAGCAATTGTTCACGATATTTCATAAATCATACGATTAAGTCTGAATAGAATATTTTGAAATAAATAGGAATGTCACAATGAACAATTCATCTTTTATCTCACTAGTACATTAACTATCAATAGCGAACTAACTTATTGTACAATATGAATAATAACACAAATTGAACACCTTATATAGTATATATAGGTATTTCAATGAAGATTTTATTACCTACTAAGTACATAATTCTATTTATCTATAAAATTAATATATATCGTGTATATATATATATATATATATATATATATATATATATATATATATAAAGATATTTAATTACAAAATTAAAAGATCAGTTAAAGCAATATTCTAATTCTACATATAGTTTAAATCAAATAAAATTTTCATTTGTTCAAATTCCAATAGATAATTAACTTATATTCCAAGTTGATCTAATATTCAACCTTGTGAAAACCTTGCATTTAACTTCATTTAATGCTAGAAAGTCAAATAAGGAATTCCTTTTATGTTCATATAAATATATATATATATATATATATATATATATATATATACGAGGGTCGTTTGATAAGTATTATTAACAATTTGATTAGTATTGTTAACATTTTGATTAGTTTGATAAGTATTGTTTTTCTTAAGAAGATAAGACAAACTAAATTGAAAAATTTAATTCAATTAATTAGTTGAGTAATTAAATTAAACAATAAATAAATTTACCATACTTATCAAACGACCCTCGTATATATATATATATATATATATATATATATGTTTAAAGGATCATCAAAATGTGACGCCTAGATTTGTGTTTTATTAAAAAAAAAACTATACACATATTTCCTTATACACCAATCTTTACGTATGTTTCTTTTTAATAAAATTGGATTATCCTATATATATATATATATATATATATATATATATATATATATATATATATATATATATGTAGAGAGAGAGAGAGAGAGAGAGAGAGAAAGAGTAGGAGAGAAAAAATATACAGTAAATAACCTTCAACATAATGTATTTAAATTTGAGTGAGAGCTTTCAATAAGAGTAATATTTCTATAAAAAAATTGTCTCAAATTTTTAATAATTTTTGATATGAATATAGTTCAATGAAAATAACCTAAATGATAAAAATGGTTCCAATTAAGTCAAAATTAGAATGAAAATCTGAAGTTTATTTATTGTAGACTAAGTTTTATTTCCATATACATTTTTTTTAATATTTATTAACCTATTGAGACGGAATAACGAGTCTAACTCTTAGTGCGTAACCAGATATATAATAAGTTTAAAAGCTATTAGTTTTATAGGAAACAAATTTTTTTTTTAATAAATATTGAAATATTTCATTTTGAATTTATTTTTAACCACTCGTTCAAAAATTAATAAAAAATGAATGCTGTAACAGTTAAAAAAATGCTGCATTTTTGTCATAAATGTGTCAAAAAAATACTGTTTCATTGGGTTAATACACTTAAATACAAAACTGACTTAATGTGTTTGATATTGTTTAAAGAAACTGATAAAATTTTTCAATCAAATAATTTTTGAATTTCATGTTAATTTTGTTTAACAAAAATAAATAATAAAATAAAAAAGAAATTATAGTTAAACAAAAAATAAATAAATTTGTTCTAGAATAAATATTTTTTGCAGATAAATTGATAACTAATTAAAATAGTTTGCAATAAGTTATCTTAATTAAATTTTGTGTTTTAATAAAAATATTTTTTTTATTTTACACAAATGAATTTTAACCCCAACACTACAATAATTTAAAATGTTTAATAATCACTTATTATTTACTTATTATTTATAATTATATAATCTATAATTATATCGGCTGACGCATTTCGATGGCGACGAAACTTTAATTATCGGGGAACTTTAAGCATATTCGATGTCTTATGATTATCAGAACATAACACAATCTATCAAAAATAGTCATAATGAAAAATCAAAAATAAAAGTAACTTATTATTATATAGTTTTATATAATCTATAATTATATCGGCTGTTGCATTTCGATGGCGACGCCATCATCGTCAGAGCCTTTCTGAAGAAAGGCTCTGATGATGATATAATTATAGATTATATAATTATAAATAATAAGTGAACAATAAGTGATTATTGAGCACGTTAAATTATTGTGGTGTTGGGGTTAAAATTCATTTGTATAAAGTGAATCAGCCACAGTTCCAAAACAACAAATATTTTTTTTATATTATTATTTTGTTCCTAAAATTTTCATACATTATACATACACAAATAAATATATATATATATATATATAAAGCAATAAAAAAGAAAAGCGTCAAATAGCTAAAAATGGAAATTTTGTGAGAAACCATAATTCAATAGAGTATATAAGATGCAATTGATGATGATGATGATAATGACAATGATATATTGATATATACATATATGTATAAGTTTTGGGAGAAATCTTTATGTATCAGATAGAGAGAGATTGATTTTATATATATATATATATATATATATATATATATATATATATATATATATAAACATAAACCATTAGTAGCAAGACACATAGAAAGAAGAAAATATATTAGGAATTTATAAACGTAAACGAAAACTTGCAAATGGATTCTAGAAGAGAACAAAATAAATGATATAATAAAAAAAGTCAAATCATTTAAATGGATATGGGCAGGTCGTATAGCTATAAAAGACAATAAATAGATAAAAGTTATTATAAAATGACGATTGAGAGATGAAAAGCGATCAAAGAAAAGATTCTATCAAAGATAGGGGATGAAGTGATAAAGTATAGTTTAGGGTAGAGAGATTAGCCGCGGACAGGAAACATGAAAAGAATCTTTAAAAAAATATATAAGAAAAACCGATAATTTTAAATAAGCCTTATGTCTAGCAGTGGGTTAATATATCTCTTATGATGATAGTGGTATAAGATGATTTTTTAATATTTATAAATGTTTTTAACATTAAAATAAAGTATTAATTTTCAAAAAAAGATTTTTCGAATTTTTCTATCAAATATTTCATAAGCTTTATGTGAATTCCATTGAATGGTTGTAAAGAATAAAAAAATCAATTGAAATTTATAACAAAAAAATATTTTTGATCATGGATCAAAAATTTTCCTAGAAATAAATTTAATAATCAAAATATCTTTATAGAACAGTTATTAATTTTGAGAGAAAATATATTCTTCGTCTATATTATTGTTTTGTGTATAAAAATGTTATATATTTTTTATTATATATAACATTTAAAATTACACAAATACTAAGAGTGTTCTTCAAAAGTGTACAATTTGTTTGATTAACATACTAGTCCAATAAAAATATTTGTTACATAACTTTTCAATCGATAAAACAGTGAATACATGTAAAAAATGTAAAAAAGATTAATAAAAAAGAAGCACCACACAGAAGTACATTTTTTATTGTATGACAAACATGTAATTCACACACAATATTTCGCTGCGAGCGCAGAAAACATGAACAAAGAACCTGTTTCGTTAGAAATAATACATGTTTCAAATACATGAAAGGGAGAGAAGGTCACACGATTCAAATAAATGACCGCGACATTGAATTTTTTTCAAAAAAAAAAGATAACAACAATACAACAAGGATCGAAGAACTGAAAGTGAGTGTTACGAATCACGATCGACTATCTCATTGATTCACTATGGCCTTCTGAACCACTTGTTCAAAACGAATATATAGGTACTTGAAATAATTTATGCCGTTCTATGTTTTAGTCTTGCGTTTTATTCGTGGGCCCCATTATGATAACATTGATTATATGCAAAGAACCATTTGTAATGAAATGCGTAGCGCAATCAGTTTGGAAGTACTTCGTGTATATACATACTTTATAGTTGAAATGATCAGATGATTCGCTCTATGAACCCCTGATCACGATGTGTATATTTAAATTATTTAATTTAAATATACACATCGTGATCAGAAAAATAATGTCTACAAGTGATACGGTAATAAATTAAGCTTTAAAATGTATGATTTCTTTAAAATGCTTTTTATTAGATAAATAAATCATATATTTTTTCAATCTGTATTATTTATTACAAAAAGATTAAAATGACAGTAAAATTTATCACAAACAAAATGCGTACAAATAAATCATAAAAAAATAAAAACCTAAAATATAATTAAAACATACGAGGGTGGTCCCAGAAGTACCCGACCCAACAAAGAAAACACAAAAATTTTGGAAAAAATATATTTATTTTTCAACATAATCTCTTTTCAGCTCTATACACTTTTCCCAGCGATGTTCAATAAGTTCGATACCCTTTTTATAATAAGAACTGTCTTGCTCCTCAAAATACCCATTAACTGCCGATATCACTTCTTCATCGTTGGGAAATCTTTGACCACTGAGCCATTTTTTCAAGTTTGGGAACAGAAAATAATCCGAGGGGGCTAAATCTGGCGAATAGGGTGCATGAGGTAGCAATTCAAACTTTAATTCATTAATTTTGGCCATTGCAATAACGGATTTGTGAGCTGGTGCATTGTCTTGATGAAACAACACTTTCTTCTTAGTCAAATGCGGCCGTTTTTGCTTGATTTCTTCGCTCAAACGTTGCAGTAAGTTCGCATAATACTCGCCGTTGATAGTTTTTCCTTTTTCAAGATAGTCAATGAAAATTATCCCACGCGCATCCCAAAAAACCGACGCCATGACCTTGCCTGCAGATGAAACGGTCTTCGCCTTCTTTGGAGCCGGTTCTCCCTTTTCAGTCCATTGTTTTGATTGTTCTTTTGTCTCGGGTGTGAAGTGATGGACCCATGTTTCATCCATGGTTATGAAACGGCGCAAAAATTCTGCTTTGTTGCTGTGAAACTTCGCTAAACACTCAATTGAAACATCTTCACGACACTGTTTTTGCTCGAGTGTGAGCAAACGCGGCACCCATCTTGCACACAGCTTTCTCATGTCCAAATTTTCAGATAATATGCGATGTACCGCACTTTTTGAAATGCCTACTATGTCTGCTAGCTCGCGCACTTTCAGTCGACGATCATCCAGTACCGCTTTGTGAATTTTCTTCACCATTTCTGGAGTCGTCACCTCATTTGGTCGACCACTGCGATGTTCTTTTTGGCAGCTCGTACGACCTCGTTTAAACTCTGCTACCCAATATTTCACTGTTGTAAACGAAGGAGCAGATTCACCCAGAGTAGAATCCAGTTCAGCTTTTATATTGGTTGGGCTAAGATCTTTCAAATAAAAGTATTGTATCATGTAACGATGACCAATTTTCTCCATTTTCACAAATTCACTGAAAACGTTCACTCTATTGATGGCTGCCAAACAAATACTAAATAAAGTGGCGTCCTCAAACTTGAAACATATGCTTTATAGATTGTGTACTTTCTAATACAGTGATATTTTTCAAACAACTACCGCCATCTCTAGGTCAGGCCGGGTACTTATGGGACTACCCTCGTATCTCAGTACCAAAGGTTTATGTGTAGAAATATTCATTAATTGTTTAATGCTCACTTTATTTATTGATATTATTTCGATAACCATACCATAAACTACCAGAACATACCATTATAAAGAACTACATAATAACAAATTTTATATACTATAGTACTTTAATAATAATAAAATGATCACGAAATGCGTATCAATGAATAAAATTAACAATAATTGACAAAATAATTTATTTGTGTACACAAATAAAAGAATTATCGACTACAAATTTAATTTTAAAAAATTTTAGACTAATTGAAATTATAAATTTCCATTATTTTTATTCAACAACTATATAATTATCTGTACAAATTTATTTCCTGCTAATAAATTTTTAAATAATTATTGTTTTTCTATTGCTAAAACAAATTTAAATGTTAATTATTTTATAAAATTAGACAATATTTAAATATACATATATTTTTTGTCTAATCTTCCCTGTTAATAAACGTTCCACATTTCAGTTAAAAAGGTTTATAATTATAAGCATAAATTACTGTACACATTCAATTCATGCAAAATAAAACAGACAAACACATTTTATATTTTATTTGTTTAGATGTTGGGGTCAAAGTTAACTTTATTGGGGTGGAAAGAACATTAGCATATTTGGTTTTAATTTAGAATAATAGCGTATTTTATATATATATATATATATATATATATATATATATATATATATAAAGAAAAAAAAGGGAAAGAAAGAGAGAGATAATCCTTAAATAGCACATCAGATTTATTTTATATTTTCCATCTCTGTATTAAATGAAACTAAAAATAATTTGCGTTTTTATTTATCATTTAAAACCCACAAGGTATAATAAATGGGTGTATTAATCATACTTTTCAAATGTAAAGAAATATTCAATTTCATAATGTAAGTAATTTTCCAAACTGACACTGAAAAACAATCTTTATTTCCCTATTTACTTCATCCATAAGTGTTTCTTATACATTAATGAAATATTTCTAATAAAAGTAATTTTTAACTTCTTCAATTTATATTCTTATATATGCACATACATAAATTATGAAATATTATTTAAATAATAATTTATAATAACTGTATAAAAATCTCTATATAATATGCTTGATATTTATATACTAATTAAATTCTTAAATATTTATCAACTCATATTAATAAAAAGAAAATTATTAAATTCAGAAGTTATATAAAATGAAACTAATTTATTCAGTTTATAAACTGTAATTGGAATGAATAAGGAGAAGATTAAGATGTTAACTAATAACTTACTATTAATTTATAATTGTAAGTACTTCATTTCCAGACCACAATATTTAACAATCTGTATATATATATATATATATATATATATATATATATATATATATATATATATATATATGTGTGTGTGTGTGTGTGTGTGTGTGTAAGTGAGTATGTATGTATATGTAGTTCATAAACTTACTAAAACTTACTAACCAAAGATTAAACATTGATGAAATCTCTTAAACCTCTACAATTAATCTATTTGACACTGTAAATTTGTTAAATTTTTTATTCAAACTTGTTTTATTTTACACGTGAACTAGCTTCATTGGAAGCTTGTGTTTTGAGATAATATTCATGTTAGAGATAAGAAACAAGTATAGGATATTAGGATTGAATACTTTTTGTATTCAGACACAAGCCACGAATAGAAATTCCTTAAGATATTTTTAAAAAAATTATAATCATTAGTTAAAAAGATCATTCGTTAATAATTTCTAACAATATTTTTTAATTAAGTATCTTTATTTTTATTGTTAAAAAATATAAAACTGGGTTTCAAACAACTTTTTTAATTAACTTACTTTTTTAGAAAAATATTGATGTTGTTTGAAATTTTATGAAGAATAAAAATAGTAACATTGTTATGGAAATTAAATATGCGGAAAACAGTTTTTAATTGAAACTATACTTAAATGACATTTGTAATTTTGAAGGTAATTTATCAATGTCAAATGAATTGTTAGTAGGTTATTCTCTTGATATTGTCATGATAACAACTTTGAAATTAAAAATTATAGAAAATACTAAACAAAGCCAAACTTTATAAAAGTGTCAAATTAATCGAATTGTAATTTTATGTATAAACTGCAAACAAAATTAGAAATACTATATTAAATAATATGTTAATTTACTTATAAAAAATATCTTTAAAGGAAAAAATTATGATTTTTAACAAAAAATATTTATTATAAAAATATTTTAAAAAATACTGGAAATATCGAAATTAAATTTTTGTATATATAATGTAAGTGCATGTGGGTGCATATATGAATATTATTTTAAATATTAATATTGTGGGTGCATATATGAATATATGAATTTTATTTTAAACAGAAATATTGTTGTAAAATGAAAAATTATTTCATCTAACAATATAAATGAGGTTCTAAGACATAAATATTTTTATGTACTCGTCGATTAAAAATACTTTTTATTTCAAAAAATAAATATTAACTTCAAAAACTTTTTCAAGTAAACGTATCTATTGAACAATAATCCAATTTAATTTTACAAATATATTCCATTTTGCTCTATAATTTCCTCGAACAAAATTTAAATGTAATTTCAATACTTGAGAACTCATTTTACCAACCTAATTATGTAATACAATGTAATTAAACTGTTTAATTGGATTAGTTAATTCTTCTTTAACAATTCCAGCAAATTACGAAAGTATTGATAGTATTTTAATAACCTTATTTTCGGTCAATATGTTTGGTTTCAATTAACTGCTAGCGAAATAATTTTGATAAGATTGTTTTATATATATATATATATATATATATATATATATATATATATATATATTCATTACTCATTATTTAATTGAAATATTTAATTTTTTTTACCCAAAAATATTTTTTCTAATAAAAATGTTAAATTTGTAATTATTTCAATTAGTATACAAATATATTTTTTATAAAATTGAAAATGTTTAGTATAAAACAATATCCATATATAAAAAACAACTCTGTTGATGTGTAAAGAATATTTAATTCACTTAAGTACGACTATCAAGAAATATAAATAAGACTAAACTTACAAGGTCTTGTCTGTTTCCTTATTTAATATTATTAATAGAGTAATAATTCAGTGTACTTAATATATTTTTTAATAATGTTTGTAATGAAAATATCTAATTTTAATTTGCATCTATAAAACTAATTTATACTAAAATCTAATATTAGAATATTAAAATAAACCATATTTACATAAATAGATAGACAAATAATTCTAAAAATAAGCTGAACGTATATTAAAATTAAATGAAGTATTTATAGTAAATTCTATAAATAGATATGTAGGTAATAAATTATCTGAAAATTAAAATTTTGTAATCAAAATTATGTAATAATTTAACAAATAGAACAATTTACAATATAATATATTATTAATATTTTATATATTTGAATATTTTCAAAATCTTTCACAATGTAAATTCTATGGAGAAAAATATATGTTTGTATTATTCAATTTTCACAGAATTATGTTGTGCTTTGTATCATATTTTTTCATCTATATTCATTATCTGTTGAATTAACTTAAATACAATGGTACAAAAATAGATTAATTTCATTAAAAAGAAAACATTTAATGAATATAGAGATTCAAAATATATGATTGATAAATTTATGATTATATATATATATATATGTTTCATTTTTTTTCTTTTCTTAAAAGTAATAATTTTAAATCACATGTCCTATTCTAACGTATCTTGGCACAATTTGTTGATCAGAATAAATAATTCAAAAGCGTAATTGTATTACCGACAAAAATTTACAATGTCATTTTTCATTACTGTACAAATAATTTCCATTCTTTAATTTTAAACTAAATAAAGCACTTATTTTAATTTCACTTATTGTCAAATACATCATATATAATCGAAAATAGGTTATTATGATTTTTCATAACTGTACAATAATTTATTTGCAAAAAATAAAAATAATTTTGAAATCTGTTTCTAGAGTAAAAAATTAAATAATGTGAATAATTATGTTATAGACATGCATTTTAATCTTTTCACGGAATGCTCCATCGTAAAATAATAATAGTGAAATATAACTTTGTGAAGTACTTCTTTAATTACTAATAACATAGTATAACTCTCATGTAAAAATAATTTTACATGCAAAAAATAATTGTTTTTATAATTAAATGTTTTCCATTTTATATATGGGATAATTAATGTTATCTTTGTATGATAAACATTCACATTCATTTATGAAAATATACATTATTATATATAATTTTATTAATACTAATTCAATTATAAACCTTTGGATCTCGTACAAAAAAAAAATGTTTATTTTGCATATTATATAAAATCTTATAACAACATTGTATGCTCACGTGTACTGACAATGTATGTATAAAATATTTGCAATTGCATTTTTTTTATTGAAAACAAGGTAAGATGCATCATTAATAATTAATGAAATACTTAAGCTGGGTAATCTTCACTCGTTGGTATTCTTTAAGATAAATTATTTATTTTAATACATTTGGAATTTCTTTTAAATGTAGATTAATGTAAAAAGCAATCATTAAAATAATATAAATTCTGATTTATATTTTGGAATATTTTAGAAATTAAAAAGCATTTTTTTTTATATTTTATTTTCGATTATAAAAAATATTATCATAATTTAATATTAAAATAATATTTTTAATCAATCGTATTTTCATCAATTTAATTTTCCAGATTATGTATTTTTTTCTGAAAATATAACATTTTATTTCATCTCAAAGTGTTTTTGGCGTATTTTTGACAATACTTAATATTCTTTAATATTAACTAATTTTGTCGTCTTTGAATTACAATTAATACAAAAATTGCAATCAATTTTTCTCCTTAAAAAAACATTAAATTGTCAATTAAAGTAAAAATTGAAAAAATACTTTAAAGATTTTTTTCTTATATTTATCCACACTTTTATTAAAAAAAATTACGTTTTTAGATTAAGTAATAATTATTTAAAATATATTCTTATAATTCCTATTTACAATTTCCACAGAGTAATCCTCCTGACCTGTTTTGATTTAATATGCTATTATTTTCGAGGTCTCTACACCTAGAATTCATTTTTATTCATAATGAATAAACAGCTTTAAGAGACTTTTTGGACCCATCCTGCCTACATATTCATTCCACCTTGTATTTTATTCAATTTTTGTTCCTACATCGATTGTACTTGTAACTCAGCATTGATATATTAATTTGTCAATTTGTCTATTATACTACTATACTATCTATTAGACTGCTGTCTATTTTACTATTGTATATCAATTAAAAAATAATATTCTATAGTAAAACTTGTAAAAAAAATAAGATTTTCATTAATAAATTGCTAAAAGAATTTTGTTTCTATAACAGAGAAACATCATTGTTATATAAAATATAATCACATTTTACCAGAAATAATCATTAATCATTTTAATGTTAATTTCTTTTTTAGAGATTATTTTACAAAATAAACTAATTTAATCATCTCTTTTAATAGTAAACATTTTATGAAAAACATGTATATAAAATAATTAATTCCAACCCAGTTTTGAAATTATTTAATCAGTAGACTAAGCATATGTATATATAATTAATCACAAGTGTGTTTTTGTGTGTTTATATATATATATATATATATATATATATTTGTACAGTAATAAATTTGGTGACACAGATGAGTAAAATAACCAAACATAAATCTTCATATAATAATTAATGCAACACAAGACACTTGTCTTCAGTGCAAAGTAACAAAAAAGTACATCAAGGTTACAAGAAAATAGTTCCGGTCGCTAATAACGTGACATTTAGTCGTGCCTTGCACATACAAATAATCTGAATGTCATTACATGATATCTTGCATGAAAATTTCCATTTTGTGTATATGATTATGATGATGATTATTATTTATTAATAAGCTCGCTTTTTCAACATCATTTACTGTACGTGATTCGAGATCGTAAATAAATTATCAATTAATTGCCATTATGCTAAATTTCGTACTAACATGCACGGACAGTTGATTTATTTACGCTTTATTATTCGTGATAAATATCAGTATTTTCTATTTAAACAAGAAATTAGTGCATATAGACACGTATAGTGTTGAGTTTACTTTTTCAATAATCAAAATTCGATTTATATTCTGTAATTTTTATTGTGTTGGAAGAAAAGATTTTTTCATTTTATCCACGTTAGATTAAATGAAAAGTATAAGACCTTTATTAAATCTCAGACATAAAATAAATAATGTATTATTGTAAATCATCAATAGAAATTTATTACTTTTTGTTTAAGAAAAATTGTATTATTTATGGCGTCTGATAAAATATGTTTTCAGTCTACAGTTCGTATGAGTTTAAAAAAGGTATCAGCATTGAATTGATTTACTGTATCTACATGTCTAGTTCCAATATTTTTGTTTTGGTAATTAACACTAAGTATAAACCATGTTTATTGTGCCCAGCCCTGTTTTCAGTTAGTCAAACCTCGTTTTAATTATTTATAAGTTATTTAAAAGTTCATCCTATGTCTTTACTTAGTCTCGAATAATTTTTCGTTACTTTTGCAACGTGATAACTTAAGTCCTCCAGTTAAATAAATCAAATATTTCCAAAACGTTTATAACTAACTTTATTAATTACACATTTCAAATAGATAATCTCTCAACATAATTTGGAAGAGCTGCAAAATATAATCCACCTAATAAGCTGTCTGTAAATATATAAAATTATAGAAATTATTGAACGAAGCAAAAAATGAAAATCCACGAAAAGTCTGTAAAGTACTGCTGTAGAAAAATAAATTCCACGACATTTATGTTTTCTTTTTTCTATTTTTCAGTACACCCAGAAAAATTTTTCAAAATTTACCACACACAATTGAAATATTAAATTAACACATATTCGTCCGCTTGACGAAAATTCATCATCTTCCAGAGAATCACCCACAGCCAAATGACGAAAATTCGTCATTTGTATATTACAGAGAATAATTGATTTTTGTTCTCTTAATTCTGAGTATATTAAATTATAATTTTAACCAAACAGAGATAATGCCATGAGAGAACTGATTTTAGCTTCAGTTGCATCGCATAACGGTGCAAATGTAATCAAAAACAAAGTAAAACTGTATAAGTCGGTATTGGGTATAAACGAATTTTATTCAAAGTTTAAGCGCTCGGGTGTTCGAATAACTAAACAAATTTAGTTGTATTATTGTTAATTTTTTACCCTTTCTTATCAAATAATAAAATATACCTAAAATGGAGGACAAAAATGAAATATATGCAGGCATTTTATCTTAATGTGAGGCAGATTTTTCACAAACTAATTTTGATAATAATGATAGTGACAGTATGTGACTTTTACAACATTCCCCTTCATACTGGCACATGTTTTGAACAGTACCATTCACTGAAAAATTATTAATTATTTATAAAATTAAAGACTCAAAAATAATGTACTTCATCTAAAAAAAAGAGAATAATAACTTTGTGTTTTTAGAAATTCATTTAAACTTTTTTATGAATTTAATTGTTTTTTAACTAAGGAAAACCAAAAAATAAATAAAAATTTATATATAAAGATAAATTTGTTTTATATCATTTTCCAAGATTTCACTGAAAAATATATGATTTCTAACAAGTTACATTAGTTTTATATAGACCATATCATTTCTACAGTAGTGTCAAAAAATGCCGGCATTTGGTGAATGGCGGTGTAAAAAGTTACCCGACGAATATGTGTTAAGAAGTTAGGAATTTATTAAATAAATAATATAAAAAAGATATTTTATGAAAAAATAAGATTATATGATAAAAAATCTAAATTAAATACAAGCCATCAAAGTATTAACATTAAATTTGAACACACGAAATTGTTTATATATTCAAATCTAATTTTCATGAAATTGTCACTAATCTCAGCAAAGAAAATAATTTTACATATATTCAATTTTCACAAAAAATTATATCAACAATTTTATGACATTAAATCAAATAACATTTTCTATATTAAATAATTCAAATTATTCAATCTTTATTTTAAAATTGATATCTAATATCATTAGACAGCCGATCATTTATAACTCATATATTTGGTGTAACCTACGTGAATATATATATATATATATATATATATATATATATATATATATATATAAAATATATTTTATATATATCAAAAAAATATCTAGACAGAAGCTGTATCAGATTATATATTTGTAAAATTATTTAAGAAATAAAAATAACTGATATATTCATCGATATACATAATAAAAAGTAGTTTCGTAAAGTCAATAAAGCAAAAAATATACATATGACAAATTTATTATTCATCTCAATTAAAAATTTTGATTTCAATTCCAATCGAAGATGTAGAGTATATTATCCATATTAACTCCCACATTTAAAAAATTAACTTGCCTTCTGTTTGCAAAAAATACGCGTATATATATATATATATATAAATGTGAATTAAATCAATACTAGTGATATTGTCAACATACTATATAAATATATATTTTTAAATGTAAATAAATAAATATATATATATATATATATATATATATAAATTTATATTTAACGTACGTATTGTAAAAATACATTGAAATGATTTACAACAGTTGTCCAAAAATAACTTCCTTGATTTATAAATAACTTGAAAAACGTAACAATAATTCGTACGAAATATAAAATACCGTACTCGATACGGTTGTCGTAAACTAAAAATAAATCGTACCATCTTGATAAAAAACATTCTGCTGAAATCAAAAAGATTAGAAATATGTTACAGAAGAGAAAATAAGAAAGGGTTTGTTTTAAGAAAGGGTAGCATCTAAACGGTTTGAAGTACAAAAAGAAAATTGGTCAAATCGAACCTATAATATAGAAAGTTGAAGGCCGTAAGCACATACAATCTGAAAATGTCTCTCGTAAATTAGTATGACTTTTATGTATTTTAGTAATAGTGTAATTTTCACATCTTCTGTTTTCCTCCTTTTTCCAAATATATATATATATATATATATATATATATATATATATATATATATATATATATATAAGATTGTTTTTACAAAACTCATTAAAATTATAGTAAAAACTAATTTAAACTTCTTAATTAAAATTGTAATATACATGTCATAATTACTTTATGTAATTATTTCATTTTAAAAGCTTTGTGTAGGTATTTAAAAAAGATCTATTCATAGTTTGCGTCTATTCGTAATATTTATTTAATAATTTAATTACTATCTTTAGTCTTCTAAGAACTCGTATATAAAAACAGTTTTTGATGTTTTAATTTTTTAACACAAAATTAAGTTCCATCTTTTAATAGCTCTTCTTAAAATTACTAGTCTGATAATAGAAGTTCCATTTTTTTATTTACAAATTATCTCTTTTAATCTGATTTTAAAACACTTAAATATGATAGTTTTTTTTAGAAAATTCTACAATAAAGAGAATTTAAAAGCAATAAAAATGTAACTTTTATCAACTTGTTTTTTGTAGTTTTCCAAATTAAATTTTTAATGTATCATTTATTTTATAGAAATAAAGAGAAGAAATGATTTCTTTGATTAAAATTCTAGATAGAATAAGTTATAAAAGATTCAAAAATTCAAATTAAGTTTTTTATTTTGTCTAATTATTATTACCAGTCCTCTGTGATTTATTTTTTATTTCTTAATCAATTAGACAAGCAACATGCTCCATTTTTATTAATATTTTGGGTAATAAAGTTTTGGTAAACATACATATATAGAATTTACGTTAAAAAGTTTTCAATTTTTCTTTGTAGAAGTTTTTTTTTACTTTCTTAATTGTATTTAAAAATATAACGTATATTTTTCATTGCTATTATGTACGTTTTTTTTATTGTAAATGTTATTTTTGTTGTTGACACTATCTAATTATGTGTAAATATATATTTATATTATTTTTTTTATTTTATATATACTTTCAACTAATAAATGTACAAATTTTTTTAAGTTTATATATATATATATATATGTATTATAATCGTGAAACTTAGAATTACCTCCCAAGTTTATAAGCAACATCTGGTTATTCAGTACTGAATGAATATGAAGTCATTATACAAATGAAATAGTTTGTAAGAAGTTACACAAAATATTCATAAGTTTTCCTCAAAGATACTTTCTCTGAATTAGAATAACTTAAACTTGAACTAAAAACTTTCAAATTGTATATTAATATGATGTATTTCAAAACTTCAACGTAAGAAAAGAAAGCCAAATCATAATATTTTATTTGCATATATACATATATAATACACATACATACATCCAGTGTTGAATAAAAAAATTCAGTGACTTCAACTTTATGATTTATCATCAAAATATGTACTCTAATTGTCTATTATTGTTTACCTGTTTTTTATGTATGCAAAGTTATACTTTGACCATAAAAACAAAAAAAGTGCATTATCATCAGTCATCCAGTTATGAATACAACCTTGGTGTCAGAAAACCAACAGCAAGCGAGTACAGATGGTCTAGAATTACTGAACGCGACTCACAACTGATATGTATTATTTGGTGAGGAATACTACCCTTCATCATGACCTCTAGCTTTCAATAACTAATGGCTTTGTTAGTCATATGTGTGGTCAAGTGGTGGTAAGCGATAATGCATTTATCTACACTTGAAACTGTCGACTTTGTTGCTGAGTACAGGAATATAAATCAGCATAATTATGTCTGTCTAAAGAGCTAACTTGTTTTAGCGAAACGACCATCTTATCAACTGAAAATATTTGCAGTGTAATAAAATTTTAATTATTTGAAATGATAATAAAAAAAAAAAACGTTCACAGAAAATTTATGAGTTAACGTCAACAGTTAAACAGACGTGATGGTTTTTTATATAGGAATTTGTAAGAAAATTATTAATATAAATTACAAGAAATTATTAATATAAATTACAAGACATATTTAAAAAGAAATTTTATTTGTACTTAATAAATACAAACTAAATCTAATCAAATATAGTTTTATTATTTTGAAATTTTCTATATAACCTTGTAAATTTCATGTAATTTTTTTAAAAATACTTTATTTTTATTCTTTTAAAACAGAAAAACAAGAATTTTATTCTTACAAAGTTGTAAAACAAATCCATCTCAATAAGATAAATCCCAGCTAGATTTTTAAAAACAATTTAAGTCGTTTTTTTCGACAACTTTTAATACATCGATGACATCACTACACAAGATTGACTGAAACAGTTAGATAATTTGTCTTATTGACACGTACCCTCAAAACGTGTCAGTTAAATTAAATTGAATGCAAATACGTTTTGAATAAATTAGATATATTTCAATACATATCACTGTCAACGATTTATCTTAATATATGACTGACGATTACATTTGAATAAAAATAATGTGAACCATTTCATCCTTTTATATCGATTTAATTGATCATCTAATCAGTTATTAGAAATGATAATCACACATTATATAATCGATTATAGCCTTGAGATTATAGAATATTTTAAGAGACAAGTTTTTTAATTATTTCTATATAATGTATATTTAGGACCTTTGAAAGTAATGAACTGGACTTTATTCAAATTATAATGTATAGAATAAACACTCGTACGATTTTTACTAAAAAAATACTATTATAGTTTGATAAAACCAACTTTAGAGATACAGACTGTATTCCAGACAGTGCCTAACGTTGTACTTCAAAAGAAACTCAAAGTTTAGATCCGTGCATACAAGTTTTGAATTAACAAAGTTTTATAATGTACGGTAGAGTGCACGTTGTTGAATATTAATGGTTCACTATTATGATTTATTGGTTATATTATATTGTTGCAGTTTCTTTATACACTTTACTGAAACTTGTTAATAATAATGAGTATATAAATTGATAAATCGTGTAGAGATGAACTTTAGAAGACATTTATAGTAAGAAATTTGATGTTTATATGTGTGAGAATAAGTTAGGAAATGATAAATTATTCACTTTTTATTAACTAACTGAAGTAATATTTTTTATAGCTGCTCGTGAATACAAGAAATGTATTTTATTACTATCTTAATTTTTTAATAAATCGAATTGTTATAAAAAAAATTAAATCATTTATCATAAAAGTAAATATTTATTTTCAAGTTCATAAAATAATTATTATTGAGAATTATAAAAATTATAATTATTACTTAACTGTTTGACTTAGAATGTGTATTTTTATTACTTTATTTTTTTACATTAACATATTACCGCCCGGCCACATCTAAATACATGTTTCGTGTTGAACTACTGTAAATCCGTTCACGCGATAACACGTGTTTCGCTGTATGAACTTTTGATGCCAAAAAATATATATATACAAGCCATATTTTTTTCTAATTCCATCAAAAGATGGTAGTGTATATATTCAAAATATTGGTATATTATAAAAATTATGAAAAATATTTCAGATATTTTAAATAAAGAATATTTTCAAATTTTTCAAAATTGTCAAAATGTTTCAAAAAGTTCGAAAAAGTTCGAAAAAGTTTCAAAATGTTTCAAAATGTTTCAAATTTTTCAGAATTTTTAAAATTATTTTTTTTTCTAACAACTTCTGTATACAGAATATATTCTTTACGTAATTTATCATATTTTTATCCTTTCTAGATGTTTTTTTACGTTAAAAAGTTATAATAAACATAGTTTATTATAAAGCATCTCTATTTTATACTTTATCACGCTGGTAAACTCATTACAGATTGAATACCACTATTATATTTACATATATCTATGCATCGAATCCTTTTATAGGCAGATATGAAATTTCATTTCAGAAGGTTCATTGGTTTAAGAATTATATTGATTTTATAAAGAAGTTATTTTTGTGCATTTTTTGTGAAATTCGCCGGACTTTAGATGAAGTCTAGCAGGAAATACTACTAACCGTAATCTGTTAGTATGAACTTTGTTCTTATATAAAAAAAAATTATTAATACATAATTTCTGCTATTTCATAAACGTTTGAATAATATATAAACTTTTGAAATTCACTACACATGCTTTATATTCGTGAAGAATTTATCAATAATGTAATTCATGCTATTATCGACATAAAAATGTTCAATTAGTGCTTCATATAGTAGAAGTAATAGGGATGAAAATAATCAAACTGGTATTTAATTACATTCGATGAATATAAAACAATAAGTATTTACATTCCGATTTACACGAATTTTAAATCACTCTATTATTTCACAATAATTAACAGTTCACACTATGCATTCCATTAATATTCATTATAGTCAAATGGACGTTCCCCTTGTATTTTGAAATGCAGTCTATTAGGTGAAAACCGATTGATGTAATCTCATACTGCAAAATATACGATCATTACATCAAAAATTATGTACATAATGGCAAAGTGCTGTTTGAATAGATGAACAAATATCATTATTTTTAGTCACGTAGCATAAATTATTGCTTATAATTGATTGGTGGACAAAAATATATTAGTATGAAAGTAAAAAAAATATATTTTTTGTACAGATAGTTCAAAATTTTAAAAAATTATCAATTCTTTTTTTTATGAACATATGAAAAACTAAAACTGACTGATTGATTTTTTTTTTAATCGCATGTAATTATGTTTGTTTAAATTATTAAAATATTTATTTATTTGGAAAAATTTTAAAAAATTCAAGACTATTCAATTGATATCTAGGACATTTAAAATACTAAAAGATAAAAAACGCATCCATGCGTGTACGTTTGAATAAAACAAATATGAAAACTTATGACAAAGAAAATAGGTCATTGTTTCATATATCGCTTCATTGATTTTATAAAAGTTTTAGATGTATACATAAATCCAAATATGTAGAAAAATATATACAGACATTTATTAAGATAATAGTTATACAGTTTCATTTATCATACAAATCACAATATCCATTTGTTCAGCAACTGAAAATTAATATTCAGATGATATGAATAAATGATTGAAAATATTAATGACTCAACAATCAATAAACAATAAAAATATTTTAAACGCATAAACTGATTAAACTAAATACATAGTTTCAGTATATTATATGTTATCTGGTACAACCGAAATCATAAAAAAAATCATATACTCGAACAATGTGAATCGGCATGAAAAGTAAGGAAAAGACGTTGAAAATGTAGATTTATCTGAACGTTAACTTTACGAATGAAATTTTATGTGGTTTTACCAACATGCAATATAAAAAATAGGTTATATATGTTTGGTGAACAGCGTGGAATTACGTTTAATATAACAATAAATCTCACTGTATTATTTATTGTTCCTATAGAAAATGCTTTCTACAAGTTTAACAGTAAGAAATGTGTCCTTATCGAGTTCCTTTTTTCCATTTGCACAAATTCAAATATTTTATAGGACATGAAATTAAAAACAATATCATTTAAAATTCAAATAAGCATCTACTTCAATCAAATTATATATATATATATATATATATATATATATATATATATATATATATATATTTGTAAATATCTGATACGAATGAAACGAAATTTTAATTATACAAACTTTAATAATTCATAATATATATTCAATAACAAAAATAAAAATAATAGGAACATTAAGATCTTCGATAATTTTATTATTAGTGTATTTAATTTATTCCAATACTTTTTATTTTTAACTCCATGTTTTAAAATATATTCTTATTATTTAAAAATATAACATTTTCGTGTTTAACATAAATTAATTTCACGGTAAATACAACATTCAGTAATAAACATATATTACAAATATTTTAATAGCTAATCATATTTAAAAATAATGTTAATAAAAATGATTTTTTTACGATTAAAGTTTAATGAAATTCAATTGCGAGAGATAAGCGTTAATAAATTGAGATTCAATGTTTAGTGGATAGCCTTTAGGTATTTTATAGGTAGAGTTATTAACTAACATTTGGTATCGAATTAGTTTGGAAAAGAGTATATGATGGGACAGAATTCGTATTAGATAACAAATTTTGTCAGGGATATCTGATTCAGAACACTATTTTCGTTTTAATAGTTTCATGATTTTAGTTAGCAGTCTGAAAATTTTATAATATATCCAGCATGAAGATTTAAACAGATTTTCTTTCTTCCTATAACATATAACAAAGAATGTAGTTTCATTTTAATTGAAAAAATATAAAATCTGATTGGCTAAGCTGTAATTTTATATAAAAGTGTTTGGAGTTTCTTCATTTGAATATATTAAATTATTTTCCCAGTGAAGACTTTTAAATTTAGATTAAAAAAGAAAAATAATAATTACTAAACACCATTTGTTATTGTAACCCATTTACAAAATTTCCAATCCTAATATAGTGTATTATTGTTTTTATTACTATTATAAATCACTAACGTTTTATAACGAATTCGAATATAAATAATTATTACATTTTTAATTGTAAAAATAACATTTAAATTGTTCTAGAAGATATAAAAAATAAATTATTAAAAATTCTAAATACATTTTTAATAAATTCAATTTTTAATATGATTAAAAGTGTGTTTTATATTAAACATTTTTTAAAAAATTATAGTATGGAGATTTGTAAAATGGTATGGTAATGAAAAACATAAAAAATTAATAAAATAAATTAGTGATAAAAAGTAATAAACTAATATTTGTTGAATTGTTTTAAAATTATATTCGATTGTCTCGAAAATCTAAAAACATTAAGTTAAATAATCGAATAAATTATTTTTACAAGAAAAAATCTATTTTAAAAATAAATTTACGTCAACATAAACACTGAACATATAAATAACACAATTATATACACTCTTCAAATCGATACCTATAAAAAATTTCAAGGTGTCGAACACCTGTAGAACAAGTGTGGTTTGTAAACTATGAACAAAAGTGCCTTATGACCTTTTGACAAACACATCTTTTGACTTCAATGACGTCATACAACAGTGGCATTTACTTATATGTATTGATTAACGCATAAATTACTATAAAACGAAAAATCAATAAACACTCTTTTGTATTAAAATATGCACGACGTGTACTTAATACAAAACAGTGTATTACACTTAAACATAAAGGTTTATGACCAAATAAATTACATATGTACTTGAAAAGAAATTATATATACAAAAGGCAAAGAATAGAAAATGTAATTTATAAATAATAATACTGTCAAACTCTACTAATGAAATATTTAACCAATAATAAACATGTTCAAGATAATCAATAATAAAAGCTTAAACAAAAAATTATTTGAACTATTTTTGATAATTATTATTATATTATCTCATAGGTCTTCTGAATATTTTTAAGATTGAAAAAATCAGAATAGAAAATATACTTCGATACGTCAAATTTCGTATGATTTTTGAATAAATTCAATAAAACTAAAGAAAACAAATCTTTATGTAATCTTTTGATTATTTAATTATTTTATAATTTTTCTGGTGAAAGTACTTTATTAATTCGTTACTAAAAATTCAACGAAACTCGGCGAAATATTTTTTAATCTGATATTTTTAGTAATATATATTGATGACAAGTGTTAAATTTGATATTTTTAAGCTTTTCCAAGATGATAGATAGAAAAAACAATAAAACATTTCAAAGATGATAGATAAAAACTACACGAAACAATACTTGTAGTATTTTCAATACAAAATTTCAATGATCTAACACATAACGATATGCAAAAAGCTATCATAATTAATACTTATATTTGTAATAGTTAATTAACAAAAAGCTTTATTTAGTATTTTGATAATTTACATTTTTAAATTTCTTATACCAAAACTTAATTATTAAAAATTCCAAGAAAGTTAATTTAGTTAATTTTTAAAGTACACACTCTTATGTAACAATTCATGTGAAAGACATATGTTTATTTTTTAAAAATCATTTTTTTAAAAAAATATCTATATTAATTTTAAACAAATAAACATAGAACATTATATCCACTGAATAATTTTTTTGATTTTTAAATAAGAATATTTACTATAATTAATTATAAAAAATGTATTTTTACACATATTTTTCATTTTTTAATCATTAATTGTACATATATATATATATATATATATATATATATATATATATATATATATATATATACTGCAAAACTTCTCAACCTTTAAATATCCCTTAAACTTTATATGAACCGAATAACCTCTGACCTTAAATGACATTTAAAATATTTTTTATTCTATAATCACAATTAAAGATAAAGTTCTGACCAAAATTGATAAATTTTCATTTATTTTATTATTCTATTCCAATTATTAGTAACAGTTCTTTGTGGTAATAATTTTAATTAATTAATTCTCAGCAATTCCAAAATAATATTTTTACAGATAATTCATATCATATTAAATTATTGCGAATATCAGACAGTATTTGAATATTAATTTAAAATACACACATAATTAAAATGAATGTTTTTATAATTACTTAACTATCCGTAGACCGCTTTTCGCATAATTAATTTTCCTTAAAATGATTATTATTATTTCTTTAAACATTATTTTACTAAGTTAATATATTATGTAGTTTATTAAATAAAATATGTTGTCTATAATAACAGTCTAACAATTATTTTCAAGAAATGTCAAAAATCATATTATCAAGAAACAATTAATCAATAATAATTTTCTTCTGCTACACAGAAATGAAATAAGAATCTAAACGTATTTTTTTGAAAAAAAACTGAAAATTAATAAAATAAACTCACCGAATTCAGGACTCGATCCACGATGTTTCGATACGAAAACGTCATCATCAATATCTAAGGTGTCAATCAAATTCTTTTTACTAGCACTTCGCCATTCGTAGAAGGCAATACGACACTTCTCGAACGATTCAGTCGACGATTTGATCAATTTGTCACGAGTATCGCTAATCCATGAAGATTTCAGATAGCTGATTGGTTGATTACGTAAAGTGGATTCGTTTATTTCTGTATCACTACACGTGGATGACACAGAAGCTTCTGCACTTTCATTACGAATTCGTGCCCAAAGGTCGCGAAGGGTTGATGTTCTGTAAGAAGTTAATTTTTAATAAACTCATAAAATATATATAATTGATTAATTATACTATTTTATAATTATTGGAAGTTTATGTATCAGTAATTAATTCTATATATATTTAAATTAAACATGTAAATATCTTTTACATTATGTCATCCAAATGTGACGCCTAGATTTGTGTTTTATTGAAAAGAAACATGTGTATAGTTTTTTTTTAATAAAACACAAATTTAGGGGTCACATTTAGATGACCCTATACAAATAAATCATTTACATTAATAACACAAGATTTTATAAAAGTACACTTAATTAAGTACTATTTATTTTTTCGCTGATGCACACTTCAATCACCAGATTATCATCAAAAAAATACTGCATAATAAAATCTAATGATATGTCTAAAAGAAAAATAATGAAAGTTTTATGAAATCTTGTGATATTGAGGTACGTGATTTAATTGTATAAAAATATATTAGCAACAATATCAAATGAACAGTGAAAGCAGTTTTATTTATAACAATAATAATCAATTATAATTAAAAAACAAATATAATGTTTCTAAAAATTGTATTCAATCCCAAAAAATAAGGAATAACATCTAAAAACTATTCAATAAATTTTACAGAAAACTAATTTTTATGGATAAAAACTAAGATGAAAGCCATTTATTTGAATTAAGAATAAAATAATGGAATTATAATTCATTTTCAGATACATTATTGAAAGAACATGTTTTTCAGAAAAAGATTTGTAAAATGGCAATTTCCATAGTATGGTTAATAAGTAGCCAAAACTAAATAAAAGTTCAGTTTCAATAATACTGAGAGAACTTATATAATAACATCCATATTACAATACTCATAAAATACTAAAATATATAAGGTGTTCCATCATAAGCGTACAACTTGATTTTTTTAAAACTTATCTTTTTTTGAGTGATCGATGAGGAATGTACACTTCTAATGAAATACCACATATATATATATATATATATATATATATATATATATATATATACATAGGTAACCTTCGTATAACACATCATTCATACAACACAGTTCAAGAATTTTGATGATATGAATCCTGAAGATATTCAAGAATTACTGGTGGAAAAAGAGGCAGATGAAACAAATGTAATGGATATGGTATCTGAGATAAACCAAATTAATTCAGAGGACGATTGCACAGTCGCAAATGCAAAAGTTCATAATGTTCTCAAAAGCATAAAAAAAGACTTAAACTTAACCGAACAATTGAAGTTCTATTTTCTAAATAAAGATCCTTCTACTGAAAGAAGCCACAAAATTTTAGAGAGAACTTTAAAAATGCTTTATATTTTATAAAGTTCTCTTAGATAAAAGCAAACAAATTAAAGTAAGATTTTTGTAAAAAGTACAACATAGAAATTAAGATGCTGCAAAAGAAAGATCATAAGATGAAGTTATTTTGCCATAAAAAACGCCCTCGTTTAATGGTGTTTAGCAGTGATGAAGAAAACATTTAATATGAATATGTAATCGTTTATTTCAATTATTGTTTTAATAAACATATTTTTCTTAATTATAGAAAGAAAATAGTACATTTTTTTAATTTTTGGAACTTAACATTGTTTTTTGTATTAGTTCTTTGTATCGTATAACACGAATTCGCATAATACGGCATTTTTTAAGAACCTAACAATCGTATTAAACGGGGGTTGCATATATATATATATATATATATATATATATATATATATATATATATATATATATATATATATATACATACATGTCTAACTCCCTTCAGTCAAATCTCTAAAATATCTAAGAAATTATTTGAATTATAGAAACTCAAATTATTTACTCCTACATTGTATATCACATTACATTTATACTAATAAAGTATATTTATTATATAATAATTACATACTAGATAAATTCTTTATTTTCATTTATAACGTGGAATAAATAAAATAACTGTTACATAATCTTTTCTATAAAACGCAAATAGTTTCACTCAATAAAATAAACTGAAATATGTGTATGCATGTATGAATACGTGTATGCATGTATGAATATATGTATGGTGGCCCAAATGAGACTAAAAGAAAGTGTAAGAGTAAATGATAACAAGCAAGTAAATGTACGAAGGTCGTTTGGTAAATATGGTAAAAAAGCAAGAAAAACTAAATCGAAAAATTTAATTATATTAATCAACTAAATTAAGCAATAAATAAATTTATCATACTTATCAAACGACCCTCGTATGTCTAAACCCTTCAGTCTCATTTAAACCATTTCATTATATATATATATATATATATATATATATATATATATATATATATATACACGGACTCACATAAATCATGGCACACATAGGTAACATAAGCAATTTGAAATAATTCAATGAAGTCGTTAAATCAAAAAAAATATGTTTAATTGAAAATAAATATAATGAATAAATTTAATGAACATTGTATTTATTTTCAATTAAATCTTTTTTTTTAATTTAATGACTACATTGAATTATATCAATTAATTGCTTATGTTACCCATATGTGCCATGACTTATGTGCGTCAGTATATATATATATATATATATATATATATATATATATATATATATATATATATATATATATATATATATATATGTTAATTACTTTTATGAAATTAATTGTAAAAATCAATAGAAAAATTTTGGAATACATATAAGTTAGTTAGATATTTGACTAAACTCATATATTAATGTACCACACAATCACTTTATTCCACATAGCCCAACTATTAGAATACATTCCTCGTGCTCGAAAAACATTATCACTAAAAACACTTCTAACCTTCTCCCAAGTCGTATCTTCTCATCCATAACACAATAACTTCTCTAC
>CP092092.1:26703255-26753255 GCA_029203775.1 Neoneuromus ignobilis | reverse complement strand
CATACACATAAATTAATTTTATAACAAGATATAAAACTATACACCAAAATATAAAATAAATTTTAATAGACTTACTTTTGAAAAAAAATATTTATGATATATATATATATATATATATATATATATATATATATATATATATGTACATACAAATGATATAAATATATGTACATATAAATGATATATATATATAAAATATATATATATATATATATATATATATATATATATATATATATATATATATAAATATTTATTATGATATATATATATATATATATATATATATGCTTTTTCAATTTTTGTATTTAAAATATAGAATAGTTGTTTTGATTTTGATTTTTTTCAATAAACAAAGTATATAATAATTCACAATATAATAATAATTATTATGTCAATATAAAATGAAATCGATATCCTACTATCTTTTAAATACATACATGATAAAATAATAATGTTTATTATTATCTCAGTTCATATCCATGTAAATGCAATTATATTCAGGTAAATGCATTTTAATATCAAGTTACCTAAAGATAACACAATTATTTACCAGACGTACGTAGAGCTTAAAACAATAATAATATAATAATACATACTAAAAAAAATTATTAAAAAAAATAATTCAGAAAAACTTTTAAATGGAATATCTTTTTATTAACTTAAACTGTATTATAATAATTAAATAGTGCAGTTTACCTGCTTACGACAGAAAATTGGTTGGAAAACTTCTAGCAAAAATCTATACCTCAGTTTTGAAAAAAAGGATGAGTTTTTTTATTGAATCGAAGAAAAATGTTACAGATGTTTTTAACTAAAATACTTTGTACATTAGCGAATAAAACTAATTAATAATACTAATGTAAATAGCACCTAATAATTTGAATTTCTATATATAATAATTGTTTCATTGTATACTAATAATATATTAATGGATTAAACAATATAATAATAATAGAAAAATATTTTTTTTATATTATTTCATTAATTTATTTGTGTTCCGATTTTTTCTTCAAAAAATACACATGTATGTTTATTAGACTATCTATATTCAAGGCAAAAAATATAACTAAATCAATAGTTACCAGACTACATTTCAAGAACTACATCTATATATTTGTCTTTATTTAAATCAATTTCAATTCTTTAGCATTTAATTTATCAGCTCTTTTTTGTTACAATTTTTTTATAAACAATTATTTTTTTAATTCATTACGATTTATTATATTTGATATATGTTTTAATAAAAAATGATACATAGTCTTTTTTCAATTTAATTTCATATGAAGAAGTGATTATTAAAAAGTGGCAAAGTTACAATACTAAATAATTAATTAAACATTTATAATAATACGATAATTTTGTACACACATATAAATTAGAAAATATTTATTTATAGTTCATATTATTTAATTAAAAATAAATCTACAGCGAAAAATTTAATTTCACTAATTTTATATACACGAAATGGTTTCATATATATATATATATATATATATATATATATATATATATATATATATATATATACCCTTATATGATCTTGACCTTTCTAAAGATGCTAGCCTAGTAAAACTTTTTATTATCAGAATTTTATAATTATTTGATTTTTTCAAAATGAAGTTGTTCACTCCTTGCTCAAACTCATATATGGGCCTTGGATCAGGAATCAAATACAGTTTTTTACATGATAAGTGGTAAAGCATTATATATATATATATATATATATATATATATATATATATATATAATATGTATTTTTATTTGTATTAAAAAAACTCAAATATAATTTTTAAACATTTGTATAAAAAAGTAAAAAATATGCTTAGTACACATTTTTTTTATAAACATCACAAACAATATTAATCAACCAAAATTCGAAAACCGATACATGACAATATAAAAAAGCTGAATAATATTTATTTTATGATATCATGAAAAATATCGTTCAACACATTTATTATTTTTATCGAATCATGTAAAAAATGATGTTACGAAAACAAATTCTCACCCTACCTACAAGTAACTGGAAACACTTTTGAATAATATATTTCATAAATATATGTATGATACATTACGAACACATTTATATTTCACTTTGTTAGATGCTTTAAAATTTGTAAAATGAACATGTATCTGTAATGTTTTAAAATAATCAAATGAGAATGTTTATCCAAAATTTACGAAATAATGATGTTCACTGGAAAACAAGATCGCATTTTAATATAATTACATGTAAAAAAATTCTTGGAACAGCTTTTAGAACATGGCATGGATAAATAATTAATAATTAATTACTTCCTTCTTTCATTAACATTTATTATTAAATTGTATATTCGTTGATTTTTTTAAAAATCTCAATCTTAATTCAACGAAAAAAATATTAAAACATTTTATAGGAAACAAATTTAATTATTCTCTTTTTTAATATATAAACAGTTTTCATTCTAACTCTTATATAATTTATTTTATGCCATATAGACTATAACTCATTATTAAAAGAGAATAAATGAATATATACAACACAGTTTTTACCGAAAAGTGATCCATATTATACTAATATATTTACATGGATGAAAAAATATTAACAGTTAATCAAATTATAATAATGATTTCATTCGATTCTCTTTTTAAAAGATTATTTAATCTGAAAAACTTACAAAATATTTTACATCTTAATTTTTATAACATTAAAATTGCTATTATTGATTATTAAAATTTTTGTTTATAAAATTTCACTCATTAATTTTATTTTTAATGAAAACATTATCTGATCTGTAAAAATCTGCACAGAAATAAAACTATATCTAATTGAACAAATGTTCGTTTCCTCTTATTTATTTATTTTGTAGTTATTAAATTTGATACACGTTAATATTCTTTTGTATGTTCATATTACTAGCTTTATTCGCAAGGAAAGCCATATTATTATTAAAATTATATTAAATTTTACCTAAATTTATATTAAATATTACTCTGAAAGTAACTCATAAAATTATTATTTAGAATTTTTATGATAGCTATGTGCATTTTTAAATATCAACTAAGTGCTGTAAATTCTGTTTCTCTAATTTAAAGCGTTATTGATTTGTAAATTCAATTATAAAAGAAAATACTTTAAGATTTAGTTAAAAAGATTCCTAAACACTTTAACAATATCTTGCTATGTTGAGGTAAAGATTTTTGTATAAAGAATTTATTTTTTACATAAAATATGTTTTTTTAATTTTAATATCCTTTCTAAAAATTATAAAAATATTTATTAATTATTACGATTATTGAAAAATATATATATTTTTTAAATGCATATATATATATATATATATATATATATAACTTGAGGGAATCTCTCCCTCTCTTTATATATATATATATATATATATATATATATATATATATATATATATATATATATATACAAACTATCTTCTTTGTCTATAAATTATAGATTATAAGAAAGCGTTTAATTATGTTAGTACATCAAATATTAAATGTAAAAAAAATTGAAAAAAATTGATATATATTAAACTTTTGAAAAATATTTATAGAAATGCTACATCCCCTCCACAAGTATATAAAGCAATAGGAAAGTTTAAAATTATAAAAGGCCTGAGACAGAACAACGTGTTATTACTAAAACTATTTACAGTAGTACAAGAAGTGTTCAAGACTTTAAACTGTGAATTTGAAAGAACAAAAGTAAATAATAAAATAGTTAGTCATCTACAATTTTCTAATGATAACTATTTTCTCAAATGAATTTTAAAAAAGAATAAAAAAAAGATAAAGTCAAAAAATATTTTCAATGAATCACATTAAAATAGTAATATATAATGAATTTCAGATCGGAAAAAATGAAATTCAAAAAGACAAGCAGAAAAATTAAAAACTATATATATTTAGAGTAGCTCATTAATGCAAAAAATGTTTGTACATCAAGTGAATAGAAGAACAAAAATTAAATCTAAAGAAAAACTTATACAGTGAAATCGAATATTCCTCTGTTTAAAGAAAAAGAGATTAATTTTCTATGACAGAAACATCCAAATGATACTATAAAGATGTGAAAAAATATAGAAACGAATAACGTTTAGTAGTTTAATTAAATAAATTATTTTCAATAAAACGACACACATATTTTTATAATGAACTCTATTGAATCTTTTTTACTCATATAATATAAGCCAAATTCATAAATTTATTTAAATACAAAAATACATATATTTTTCCATACAAATAAATCTATATAAATTACATTATACTGTATAGGTGTGATAAGTTTTAAGCGTTTAACCACGAGGAAAAATTTATCACACTTGACTCCAACCGGCAGTTGATTATAGACTTTAATACAAATAGCAGTGGAACGACTTTTATTAGTATTGAAAAAATCAATTATTTTCAAACTTGTCTAAAGTACACACATACACACACATGTGTGTATTAAAAAACGAATTTCATTTAATTCGTCTCAATAAAATTAGTGTATTAACTAAATAACACACTTATTACTACATTCAGTGTGAGTATTTATTAAAAATCTAAAAAATATTAATCACCAAAAATAATATTTATATTTTTATTACACTGTATCATGTTTTGTTGTTTCGTTTTATTTAATCGATATACTCATTTTAAAACGATAGTCGTTTGATAAGTACGGTTAAAAAGTAAGAAAAACTAAATTGAAATTAATTATTTAAATTAAATAATAAATAAATTTACCATATTTATCAAACGACCTTCGTACATCACAAAATTCATCGTTTTAATTTATATTATGTCTAAGTATTATTGCCCTAAATTAAAAATTCAATATAGACATATTTTTCGCTTTACATATATTTCTTTTCGTTTAATATATATTTATGTATCGTTATTATAATTTATATTATTTTTAAAAACTATTACTGTCCTTTTAAAAAGTCAATGCACAAATATTTTTATATTGGTACTACGATTCAAAGAAACCAATAAAACTCGAATGCCTACCATAAGAATAATGATTCTTGCCTCCCAGATAATCCAAACATTTCTGTTTCAGGGATTATTACAGAGAATTGGAGCGTTTTAAAAATCCCTGGTGGAAATATTTCACGATTTTAGTAATCATTGAACTTAGTAATATAAATTATTTAAATTCATGTCATCAATATCAGTTTAAATCTATTAATAGACTGTTTCATAAATGCCTTCTTTTAATTTGAATAATATTTTTGTTCTCATTTTTAAATTTTAAAATAAAAAAAAAATATTTTTACCTGCCTAAGTAAAATATTTCTCTTATTTTTGTGTATTGCTTAGTGCTCGAGTAATAATTTCTATTAATCATCAATCTGTCTTATAAATCTGTTTCATAACATCTGTTTTTCATTTCTGTTTTCAAATCCACTCTATTTTATATTTTTATTTCTTATCATTCCTAGCATTCATCTTTCAATGCTTTCCTGAATTATTTAAAATTAATGATTCAATTGAATTTATTTATTTATTTTGATATTTAGAATTCATATTTGAATGACCTAAGCAAAAACATGTATAATACATTATTCAAGCAGGATTTTTTTATTTTAATACAAAAACATTTTATCCAAAAGTACTCATTAAATTTTTGTTCTTTTTCAATGAATGATCAATTTCTGTTGATTATTTAAATCAGATAAATGCACTTGATGGTTTCTTTGATGTCGATTTCTTTTATGTAAATTTTCTTCTGACAAACAAACCTTTGAACAATATATTCGTTTTTTATTGACTTCGTCTAACTTTTTAATCCTGTCTTTGTGTTCTACAATGTTTGTGCAGACAGTGTCATCAATAAATCATGAGTCATTAACCTTTTATATTTTACTTGTATTTTTTTTATCCTATCAGTTAAATGACATAAATACTTCAAATAGCAACTACAATAAAATTTAATTTTTTAACTTTATACCTTCAATAATTTTACTATTACTTATTTTTTTATAATATATATATATATACATTTATATTTTTTTATAAATAAAATGTAGTATATCTATTATTTTTTCGATTCAACTATATATTTTTTCAAAAATAAAATTTATTTATTAATTTTTATTCTTTAACTTATTGCCATGTGTTTTTTTAATACAAAATTAATATTATATTAAAGTTATATCGTAATGATTATAAAATTATATTTCTGAGGGACGAAAACTCGTTATTTAATAAGAATTAATGGAAATTTGAAATTGACAATTATTTTATAAAAAGTATTCTTTGATCAAGAGTCGACACATCACACTATATGACGAATTCGTTAACAATTTGAACTTGTCAATCAATGTCGATGTACTCGTACCTGTTATTGACGCATGCCACTCACTGATAGATGAAAATATTTAAAATATTAATTATTACATATAACATCATCCTAAATAAATAATATCCAAATTATAGAATGTTATAATAATATATGTAACATATAATTAAATGTTATTATATTTAACTTAATAAAATAATTACAATATTTGTTAAGACTCTTAATTAAAACTTAAACATACCTACAAGAAGTTTAATAATTGTTCATAATATTTGTGTGCAGCACATATAATATATTTCAACGATATTAATGTTTGAGCAAAAATAAAAGATGTTTTTAAAAGTGACAGAATTTTAAATTGAAATAAAATACATACTAATTAACCGGATGACAATTTATTTGATATTATTCGAAAAATATTTTATGGCATTAATATTTAAAAATTATTTCGGGCAAATGTGCACCATGGCTACCTCTGGTACCGAATTCTATCAGTCCAATTTTGGGTCATTTTTTTTAAACAATTGAGGTCTTATGTCCGCAATAACACGAGTTGTGTTGGATTTTAATGTCTCAATCGTTTCTGATTTATTAGCATAAACCAGAGACTTCACATATCCTCAACGAAAATAATCTAGAGGTGTCAAATTATACGATCGTGGAGACCAATATACAGGTCCATTTCTGGAGATAATGTTATCGCCGATTTTTTTTCAATAACTCGATTGTTTCGGTTGAAGTATGGCACGTAGCACCATCTACTGAAACCACATCTTTTCCAGATCGAAGTCATGCAAATTTAAAAAAAATAATCATTGATCATCGTTCTATAACGTACACTATTAACGATAACGCGCTATCTGGTTTCATTTCAAAAGAAATAAGGGCTGATGATTCCACCAGCATGTAATCCACACCATACGGTGTATTTTTTTTGGACGTAATGGACTTTTGTAAATCACTTTAGGATTGGTCTCACTCTAAATGTGACAATTTTGGTGATTAACCCACCCATTAAGCCAAAAAGGAGCCTCATTATTGAACAAAATTTTGTGCTTTATAAGTTTGGCGAACAGAACACCGATTTTTGAAATAAATTTCCACAATTTAGAAACTTTGCTTAAGTGTAAAACGTTCCATAATGATTTATCAAAGTATATTAAATCCAAATGTTACTCATAGTGAAAAGTGATAACTGTTTTAACAGCTATCCCCATTAAAAGTTCTATCTAACCTAAAAGAATCACCCTATACCAGAGCTGTCAAAACCGCGGCCTGCATGTGGCCCGCGAAGGGGCTTTATGCGGCCCGCGAAGAATTTTTCCATAATACATATATTATTTCATGAAACGTTAAATATTTTCCATCAAAAAAATACACGCTTACGTCATCTGCTTGTCACGAAGATGCAAGAGAAGACAAGCGTCCAAGCTTCAAAATGTTTTTCTCCGAAAACCAATGAACGGTCGTAAAATGTTCGCGCCAACGGTTGTGGCTTGAAAAATGTAAATACTTGAAAAATGTAAATACTTTTCCTTGTATTTGGATAAGAGCACTGATTTGACAGATATTAGTCAACTTTTAATATTTGTTCGAACTATTCAAGAAGATTTCACTGTAAACGAAGAGCTCCTTAGCCTAGAATCTCTACATGGGACTACAAAAGGTAGCGATATTTTTGAAGCTGTTCATAATTCCGTTGTAAAATATGGAGGATTCGATAAGTGTTCCTGTATTGTAACACATGGGGCGAAAGCTATGACGGGAACACAAACCGGCTTTTGTGGAATTTGAAGAACGATATTTCGATTTTGGAAATTTTGAACAAGATATTTTACTTTTTAGTCAACCTTTAACTATTAATATTACAAACGTAAAATCCGATTTGCAGTTAGAGTTGTGTGATTTGCAAACAGATCCCTTGTTTAGTAACAAATGTGAAACAGGAGGAGATTTTTTAAATTATTACCAGAAGGAAAGTATCCTAAATTGCGAGACTTTGGTCTTAGAATAGGGTCAATGCTCGGCAGTACTTATCTTTGTGAAAGTACCTTTTCAACAATGAAATTTATAAAATCTAAATATAGAAGTTCCATGACGGACAAATCGTTATCAAATTTACTGCATTTGGCTACTACAAACATTGAAATTGATATAGCTACATTAGTAAAGAAATCAGAGTTACCGCAAAATTCTCATTGAAATACACAATTTTGTTAATATTGTCAATATTTCAATAAAACATAGTTAAACAGTAATAAATGTTTTTTTTATTTTGGGTGCGGCGCGCGGATAATTTTTATTTTCGTATTGCGGCCCTTGGGTTCCTAGAGGTTGGACATCCCTGTCCTATACCATCTCAAATTCAATTCAGATATAATCAAGTCATTTGAGTCGTATATAAAAATATTAAACAGGAATAAAATAACGTTTTTAAAATAAAAAATATATAGATCTATTTCATTACAAAAAATTCGAACTTAACATGTGAGCATGCAATATACTGTTAGTATTATATATATATAATATGTAAAACAACATATTTTAAGAATTATACGAATTATAAACTAAAATATGCTCTCTTTTACAATCTCTATATACAAATAGATGTAAAAAAATGTGTGCGTGTAGAAAATTACTTTTGATTAAGACATACATCAAAAATTTAAATAATTATACATATTATAAATATTTTACAATGACATATAATTGTTACCACAATATATTAGGTTGGCAAATATCTCCCTTCCGCCTTCTGGTCTTTTGAATTTCGCAGCTATGTACAAAAAAAAAAAAAAAAAAAAAGCGGAAGGGAGATACTTGCCAACCTAATATATAATTTGGAATTAATAATTTTAAAGATTTAGATAATTAAACTAATAAATTATCTGATTAAGTTTAAGGAATCATATAATAAATTATTAAAAAAAATATTAGTTCATTTTGATTTTTTACAAAAAGAAAATACAAATATTTATAACAAAAAAATCACAGTGAATCAAATAAATATTTGAATAGTTTTATTGTACAAACCAATCCATCGTTTATTCGTCCAGTATTTATAAGAATCGATTCTCTCTCGAATTGAAAAAAAATCAACCTGCTTTCGAATTCTCTCGCATATCGTAACGTGATTCGTTCGATTGTGGTGACATAGTAAGGCGGTCATAGCAAGCACAATTAAATTAAGCTCAGATGGCCGGTCAATATGGTAGACATGGCAGTAACGAGAACGTAATATAACTAGTCCCACTAACTCGTCGTAAATATACATGACACACACACACAGTTAGTGCAATATTGCAAGGGGACTCGATTAATGTTTTTATTTTACACCCTTTTGCCGGTAGGGCAATAATACACCTACTGTGGTATAAAACGTGATGGAAAAATATCGTTGACAAAGGAAATTGTTATCTACGTTTTACACCTTAACGTATAAAGTTCAAATTAAAAATATATGTTTACACATAGATACCGGTCTTTTTTTAATTAGTTATTGAACTATTCACACAGTTTCAATATACCTGTTTGTGTTTTATATTTAAAATGTGATATTGGACACAGAAGGTAACGTTGATATCAATGTATTATATTACAAAGGATGTTTTATTTATTTATTTATGAAACGCTTAATGAGAAAATATTCCAATGATATAGCATGTAAGATATAAATAAACATTTTATAATTTTTTATAATAAAACTTAAATATAAAAAAACATTGATATTAAATTCATATAAGATTAGATTCAAAAAACATCCTTATCATCTCTTATATATATATATGTTTACACACACATATACATGAATATATAGTATATATAAAATGTTTTTTTAGGTGTGATAGAACTTTCGATAGGGATTTAATTTAAAGTTCTATCACGCTTAAAAAACACTTATATTATTTCATTTATTTTAAAAATAAATAATATTTCTTCCTATTTTTTTATTTTTATAAACACTAATTGTAATTAAGTTTCCTAAATTGATAATTATTTTGTATTATGTCAAATTCATTTTCACACAAATGAATCATAACTTCAACGCTACACAATGTATAAAAATGTTAAATAATAATTTATTGTTCACTTTATTCGCCCATAAATATTTAAATAGCCATGCCATTATCGTCAATGTACAATAATATAAAATCTAACGTCGAATAAAATATGCATTATAATATTTTATGATCAACGTTCTGATAAAAATCAAATAAATTGTACAATAAATGATCATTGAACACTTTTATGAATAGTCAGAGGGTTAGTGATTTGCGTGTATTGTAATAATTTTAAGGGCATTATTTTAAATGATTTCATTTTTAAAACTACTATTTTCAAAAGAATCTGTTGAGTAATCTTATTTATTTTTCATAAAAAATTAACTATTTTATTTACAAATGATAGTTTAATTGATCAATTGAATATATGGTGTCTTATAAAACACATTTATTTCCGATAAAAAGGAATATAAAGTTTTTTAAATTAATGATATTTTGTATTATTCATCGATATGTTATCATATTTTTAGAAATACTTGTACTAAAAATAAAATGCCATTTTATTTTTTTAATAAATTCTATTATTATATAATATTCATTTAAAATACTATTAAATATAAAATATCAAATAATAGTGTCAATGATTTTGTAATACAGACACACACACACACAGTAGTGCATGTCACGAAAATGGAACAGAGAAATATATATATATATATATATATATATATATCAATATGACCCCGAAACTAAACCACAAAGCCAACAGTGGCTGTCCCCTGAAGCACCAAGGCCAAAGAAGGCTGAGCAAGTCCAAAGTGAAAACCATGTTGATTTGCTTCTTCGACACTACAAAGAATTCGTACCACCTGGACAAACCGTAAATCAAGTATTTTTGAAAAATTACGAAAAAAGATTTCCATTTTTCAGTGTCTCTCAGTTTTTGGCGTCAATAACGTTACCACAACCGCCCTATTCACCGGACATGTCATGCGACTTTTTCCTATATATGTATACTCCGTTGAAGATAATCTGTAGTATCCTGAATTGTTACGAAAACTAAGTATATAGATGCGGGAGGAAGGAGATTGCAGCGATATATAATACTCGATTTTTGAATTTTGTCGCATTCTTAATTGTCTGAAATAATCATCCCTTTCTAACCACTACTAGATGAAATTTTCTCCCAAAACTTTCCATTTTTCCAATAATGTATGTGAAATTTGTGTAGAAAAGGTAACCTGATAAGATTCTTAAAGGAGATAATTATCTCAAATACTAAAATTGCCTCTGAATGCAATAAAAATATGAAATTGGCAGCAATATATAAATCAATAAAAAATATGTGTGCTTTAAAAAGTTCAATATATCAGATAAAAAAAATTAAAAATTTTACAACTTAAAGATATGATTAAAAAAATTGGACGTTATTTTCTATGGATTTTTTTTTAAAAATGATTAAAAGTGGTCAGTGAAGTTGTCAGAAAAATCTTAAAGAAAAAAGATTGAATTAATTATCAAATTTGTATATAAATTGTAATTAGAAGGAATAACATTTATTTTAAAAAATAATTTAATTTTTATTTATAATCTTTTACTATTTTATTACTGAACCAGTGTACTAATAAGACTATCAAATTAGTGTAATAAAAAGTAAAGTAAAATATAATCAATTTTATGTCTTTTTCTTAAAAAAAATATTTATCATTTATAACTATGTTTGTACTTAATTGTATTCTTTATGTCAAATTGAGCAATTTTAACTCATATTATTCAAAATCGATCAAAAGTTTGTAATCACTAATATGCATAATATAGGGCCATTCTAGTGTGACACCTAGATTTGTATTTTATTAAAAAGAAACTATACACATGTTTCCTTATACAAAATTCTATACACATGTTTCTTTTTAATAAAACACAAATCTAGGCGTCACATTTGGATAACTCAATATTAATTATATAACAAATAATTTTCTAATGCTCTTAATTGAAAATAATATGAATTTGTTAATAAATTAAAACGATAAAGTACTAAATTAATGTCTAATAAATTTTAATCAATTGTACAAAAATTCGAAAATGTACTAATATATTGTTATGAAAGATATATGAATAAATCGTAAAATTTTCTGTAAAGTTCTTGCAACCTACGTGATTGAAAACTTCACGCACGGTTACACAATTTCAATTAATTTATACAACCCCGTCGAATGTAAATTAAACAGCATTTGACTCGATCATGTCTATCACGATAATGTTTATGACAAATATGAAAAGCAAATAACACAAGAACAGAGAATGACAGGAGAGAATTTGTCTGAGAAAACAAACAACGGCCGATGTCCTTACAACTGAAGGCTCGCTCGTCTCTCGATTTAATTAACTTGATGGCACCAGTCATCGAGTATCTAAGGCGTACCGCAAGAGGTTGTCGCTGTACAATGACAACGAACACACACACATTCACACACACACATAAACAATGACTACTGTTACGTAAATACCCGCTTTGATCTGAAATTCGGGACGATGAAATGGGCTCGTGTAACACTCTAGTTGGGACATATTCGGGAATGCGTACGTCCCACGGGATCTTGTATCTTGTTTGTTCTGTTTTGTTTAGAGGCGCGCGGGCGTTATTGACGATGAACGTAGGCAACGAATTAATCGAGTTTTAACTGTTCGGGACACATTTGAATTATATACAACGAGTTATCTAGTAAACTCTCTCGTGAAATTCGGCTAATTTGCACACGAGTTTCGAAGAATGCGAAATGTGAACAGAAACTGGGAGAATTGTACGATAGATAATGGCGTTTTCTTGGAAATGTCAGCGCGAGTGGTTCTGGATCACTGTAAATGCGTGGCCGGAAATCCTGTTAAATTTAAAGTTATTCGGAGAAATGTAATATGCTGTATTACAAGAAATATGATTGTGATGTACAATACTTTGTTATGAATATTTAACAAAACTTGTCTACTGTGTGAACTGAGATAAACGGTTAATTGAATTCGCAGTGAAATGGCAAATACATTGAAATTAAAAAGAATAAGGCAACCTCCATTGTATTTTTTATTTACTATTCGAAAAAAATTATACACAGTCTAAATTTCAATTCTTAATAAATATTGATTATGGAAATGTTTTATTATTTAACAATATTGCTATTATTACTATTTTTAAAAATGTTAATAGATATTTTTAAGATACTTCTTTAACTATACAATTAAAATATCCTGTTTAATTTTATAAAGATTATGTATAAATATCTTATATATATATATATAAAGAGAGAGAGAGAAAGAGAGAGAGAAAGAAATAAAATACCAAAAACAAAAATAATAATTTTAATTTTTTGCATGTTTAATAGTTTTTTTTAAAAAATTAGAAATATTTTTCTTTCATAAACAGTATACTTCCTCCTTACAATAACTGTTAAAATATTTTCAAAACATATAATTTCATAAAATTTCTTATAGGATGACTATTCGACATAGTAAAATAATATTTCATATATTTAAAGTTAGAACTAATGTGCTGAATCAAAAAAACATGCAATCAAGTTCATAGAAAAATTTCATTAACAAATCTAAAAAGAAAAACAAAAATAGTTTTTTTTGCACGTTATGTACAAGAATATAAATATTTTCATCGAAAATGTGCTGAATATTTTAAAAAATACTTTAGTAAATATTTAAAACATAATTAATAACTTTTATTGGCTTTTCTATTTAAGTGATAAAGTAATTAATATGGAAATTGCATTAAATAGAGATAAACCATGAGATACTTTGATTTGACAATGGTATTATTAACCCATTGCGCTGGAATGACGTGCTATGTACGTCAACTGCTATCTGTACCAAATGTCGATAAGACGTACATAGCACGTCGTGTGATTTTTGCTAAGTTAACATCGAAGTTCAGTTAGCAAGTATCACACTTCTGATTTGAAGGAATACAAGTGTTTTTTTGTAGCACTTCATTAATTTTACATATTTTCATTGAATAATAATCAAGTAACTACAAAACACAATATTTTTTTTATTATTATAAAAAACTATTTTATCAAAGAACTATTTTATTCTGATAATAGTGCATCAGAAAATGTTGTACTGGATTTATGTAGAGCTTTAGTTGATTTTGTACACATCCTCTTTTTAGATAACTGGTATTCGTCACCAAAACTGTATCGAAAATTACATTTGTAAAAAATTAATACTATCGGAACAGTCAGATCTAATAGAAAGAATATACTAAAAGATCTCGCAGCGACAAAATTAAAAACATTTTAAGTTCTTTTAAGATCTTACAATGGTATCATAGCTGTAAAATGGAAGGACAAAAAGATATATATTTACTTTCTCCAAAACATTCCAATGCAGAAATGATTGTAACAAAAAAGAAAAATTGTAGAAATTATACAAACCAAAATGGAAACATTACAAAACCTAATATAGTTTTAGATTACAATGATGGTATGGGTGGAGTAGACCTGCAAGATAGCTATTTATCATATTTTCCTTTAATGAGAAAATTTGCAAAAAGTTACAGAAAAATATTCTTTTATCTAATGGATATGGAATTTTTTAATACCTCTATTCTATTTGGTAAAATAACAAACGTACCAAAACCCAAGAAATACTCCTTTTCAAAAATTATTAATAAATTTGTTAATCAATTTAAGAGTTTTACTATAATGTTAATGTGTGTGTGTGTCTAAAACTTTATAAAAAAATGATTTCAAATACCAACTCGCTGCGAATTGCTTTGGACGGATTTGCCACGCGTGCATGTTAATTAATTGCCAGTGCAACTGGTTAAATTTCATCAAGATAAAATGCACCTAAAAATTATTAATTTTCTGATGAATCATGTTAAGATAAAAGTAAATTTAAATAAATTTATAGATCAAAAAAAGTCTAATTTAAATGTCTAAAAATCGAAAAAGCTAACACATACATGTATTAAAAACAGTTCATTATTGAAAAAAAAACACTTATAAATAAAGTAAACTAGAGAATAATTTGGATGAAATGTATACGTTATTAAGTCAAATATTTCTCTATGTTTGAAAAGAAAAATAATCAATGCATCTAGTTATTTTTATTTTCAGTAATAAAACGTGGATTTTAAATTCTAGAATAATTTAATTATTATAAAAAAATGTATGTTAGAAATAATATGTAAATATGAGAAGAAAAATAGGTAAAAACAAAATTAAATTATCTGTTGAGAATTTAAGTACATAAAAATGTTCAAGAAGAAATCTATTTATAGATAGATGAAATAAATACATAAGAAAATTTGTTAGAGTGGAATGAAAAAAAATTATTTCATCATTGAAATTTGAAAATTTTGTGAAAAAACATAATCAAGTAGTGACTAGAGAAAGAGTGATGATATTATATATATATATATATATATATATATATATATATAATTACCAAGCACTTCATCAACTACATTTCGATTAAATCAAATACTGTGCTTTTTGAAATGATGTAATATGCATACATATATATATATATATATATATATATATATATATATATATATATATATATATATAATGTAAAATACACCAACACTTTCCAATTACTTGCACACAAAAAAGTTTGATTATCTGTACATATTGAACAGCACTTTCATTGATGACGCGTTTGTAAAAGAGTCGAAGATATCAATCAATTTATTAAAAAGCCTGCATATGAAAATTAGTATTGATTACGAAGTGTCAATGAATATTATACATATACAACAACAATATGTTATTCCGGCACACTTTTTATTATACGTACATAACAATGCGTACATATATATAATTTTTCTGATGAAATTATTTAAATTTGTGTGTGGGTACCCAGTTAGTCGTTTCAAACGTCTATAAAACGCTATGAATATCATTATTTTGATTTAGTGCCATTCGAGTATTTGCGGAAACGAAATCAATTTCAATCATTTATTTTATTATCGAAAATGAGATACGATTCGAATGGATTCGTTTTTATTCTGATGTTTTTTGTAAGTATGTAATATTGATTTTAATTACATTAAACAAATGTTTAATCAATGTAAATAATAATTATTTTTTTATTTAATTTCTTTGAGATCACTTTGTTTATATATATATATATGTGTGTGTGTGTGTGTGTAAAACATGAATTTTAAATGCCAGAATAACTCAATAGCTCTAAATAACACCAAGAAGCATGAAAAGATGTTTATTAGGAATAACACATATAAATAGAAAGATAAAAGTGATTTTTTTTAAAAAAAAAACAAAATTACAGACATTAAAACATTATCGAAAAGTTTAAAATGGAAATGGGTTAATCATACATCAAAAAAAGAATACACTGATGGATAAAACAAATTATTGATTAGGAATCTAAAGACATTAAAAGTTCCAAAAAAAATAGATGAGATAGAGATATAAAGTGATTCGTCAATGTGGAATGGAAGAAAAAGATATTGCATTGCTTGAAAAATTATGGTACCATATAGTGATCCGTTAAAATAATAATTTATTATTATTTTCTTAATATAGATGAAACAATCAATGGCAAGAGAAATTAGAAAAAATCAAAGTTATGCATAAGAAATTGAAAAATAATCAGAAAATAACTAATATTGGTGACGATATGCAGCCCCATATTTCTTTATAACAAAGATGTTTCTCAAATATCTATACAAAAATATTTATAGTTGAGATGTGAAGTTTTCCCACATCCAGTTTATTTCTTGGAGATTTTACCAACGTATTTTCACTTTTCAGGAGCTTGGATTAATTTTTGTGCAATAAGCACTTTTTAAATCGATTTGACATCATTCAAACTTATAAAAAGTTAAATGGTTCTTCAGAATAAGCATATTTGAGTTATTATTCATATAAATGAAATGGATATATTTTATTACAACTTCAAAGTATTTTATTTTCAAAAATAATAATAATTCTACAATATAATCCAATATTTATTTATTAAATCATTTTTTTTTTATAAATTTCAATTTTTAAGTTTATTATGATTTAATTTTAATAAACTATAATAAGTGGAATTAAATTATTAGATAAAATAAAGAAATCAATAAAATAGTTTTATTTATCAAATGCAATAAAATATTTTATTAAAATCTGTTAATATTAATAAAATTTTAATATCTCATTACTATTATTTTGAAATTAGGTATTTTTTCACAAATGACTGATTTGCAATTAAAAACTTTTAATAAAAAAATATTGTTCACTTTATTGTTATTTTTATTTTTATACTCATTTCATAACCAGAAAAAAACCGTTACAAAATCATTATCTTATAGTAAATCTATATTTGTTAATAAAATAATAAAAGAATCGTAACAAAAATAAATATGGTTGTTTATTTTTATTAATTTTTAAATTTTATTCAAACAAACTAATATTTTTCTTTAGATATATATCCGACATAAAATAACATTCTTATTAAAGAACATAAATAATTAAAGAAATTTAAAACGAAACTTTCATATCCTGTGTAAAATTCTAAATTTGTTTCATCATAATCATATTTCATTATTTTCATATCAGATAATTATAAAAGGCTTTTATGTTTATTAATTAATGTATATATATAATTAATAAAGCATAGTTAATATTCATATTAATAAAGATAATTTTTACAGATAACACAACATCATATATCATGTATATCGATAGAGAAAACCGATAATAGATTAACAACTAATAGACAAATTAATAGGACTGACAAACATTTATCTATATCTCAAGTAGATACTACAACACGTATAAATAATCTAAATGAGAAAATGATTGAGTTTAATATTAAAGAAGGTAGTAGTTATAGTTCAGGAGATAATCAATTCAGTGTCAAAGCGAATAACAGTTTAAGACAAAGTAAATATAATCAACTCGGAGATAAGAATGCATTGAATAATTCTGAAGTTCAATTAAATCCGAGAAGAAACGAAACTTATATAATGAATAGAGTGAAAGAAGCAATTACTAAAGATGAAACTGGCGATAAAAATACAATTATAGATGTCGGAGAAGTTTTTATAAAAAATGCATTCGACAGTAATAAATTTCATAAAAGGAATATCAAAGATCGATACGAAAAACAAAGCGGTTTGAGTGATGATTTAATTCATGATGGAAATAAGAAAAATTATTCGGATTTTGATAACAATTCGAAAAAAAATATAGAAAATCGTATAATAAATGAAAATAATAATAAAGAAAGTACACTTGAAGAAAAAGTGAACGCAATCAAAGCACAACGAATAAATATGACTTTAATTACAGATGGTGTTAAATTATCACACCAACGTCCGAATAATAAAATCATTGATACTGATAAATTGCTTAGAAAAGAATTGATAATTTCAGATGAAAATTTTCCGTATATGTTTGAAGGACGTCAAGAAAATATAGATGAGGTTACACAAAATGAAACGAGTACTGAAAATGAAACGAATGTATCGAATTTAAATATGACTGAGATAGGTTCTGAAGAATTGTACGATATGATTCATGAAGGAAATCAGACGAATTTACCGAATATCAATAATACGTTTGAAGATTATATACCAAGTGGTGATCAAACAGGTTCCAATGATATAGTCCACGATGATTATTTCTTACCAGAAAATCCATACAAACCAATGAGACCTTCATATATCGGCGACAAACCTCAATATATAGGCGATAAACCTAATTACATGTCAACTGGAAATAAAAGACCTTTAATAACTACAAATATACTACAACTATTTCCAATCAATCATAAAAAACATGTAATTCCTATTGACATTTTACATAAATTAAAACCTTCGAATATATTCAAACCTATTGCAAATAAATGGAATAATGTAGTAAATAGTTATTATCCGACACAACCTTACATAAACAACGATTATTTTGCATATGGGTCGGGAAATTATGGACCGTCGCCATTGACTGGACCTGCGTTGATTTTAGAAAAATTACATCAGAAAGGGCAGCATTTTTTCACTAATGCACACGGTGCTATTTTCGGTTCTGGATATTTTGGAGATAAAGATTATCCGTTCGCTTTTAGAGCTTTAAATGATATTGGAGCTAGAATGGAAATGAGTGATGTGATTCGAATGAAAATGAATGATTCTATCGTAAATTAAATATTATCAATTAAAAATCAAAAAATTATACAGTAATTAAATATCATTTTACTAAATAGAAATCTTCACCTAATTAATAAAATATAAATATATTTTAATATATAATAAGACATATCTCTTACAAATATTAAAAAATAATCTCACAAAAGTCATGGAAAAAATATTACTAAGAAAAAAATAACAATTACAAATATTATTTCAAATTATTTTCATAAATAGTAGTTTTCCTTTAATTCCAGGATTTTTTAAGTCTTGTTGATTTTATTATATTAACTGTTATTCCTTTGATAGTAGTAGCTTATTTATTTAGTTAAATCCTTTTAACTGTTTTTTTGTCCTTTAATCTGACTTTTTCACAAATATTTTAAAGGTACTCAGTTGAGTTAATATCATGTAACTAAGATGGTGTCTCAATTACTTTTGATAATTTGACAACCAAAATTATACTGTATGGAATTTGTGCTTAGGATCATTGTTTTGGTAATAATTTAAAATGTTATTTATGACAATTTCTCAATACTTTAAGTGATTCCTAAGTTTATTTAAATAAATATGCTCGTCCATTGCCTCGTTAATAAAAATCAAATTTCGAACACTAACAACAAATATACCCCCCCTCAAATCTAGTTTATTATGGATATTAGGTTTTCTTTCTTATTTTTTAATTAACTGTTATCACCCATTTATGCATTCATAATTCTTGAAAATATTAAGTTTATTTTCATCTACAAATAAGATATGCTTACAATATTTAAAACAATATTATATTTGACATTTTTGTAAATTCTAATGTTTTTACGATTTCTTCGTTCACAAAACAATTTCTCCTTGTAATTTTTCCATAATAAATTTCCATACAGTTTCTGGTTTTATAACTCTTTATATTGTCAATTTCAAATTACTAGTTAATTTTGATGAATTTCTTAAATTCTATTTTATTTTTTTAAATAACGTTCTTTCATCGTGTAGGTTTAAAAATTTAACCCAATCACATCAAGCTTGATTTTCTGTTCGATTCTCAATTTTGAATCCTTTTATTATACTAAAAACTCTAACTTATCTTAATTATTTATACAATTTTTATTATAATTTTGTTTTGCTCATAATGAGTAATAATTAATTTTCTTACTTCTTCTGCCATTTCTTTCGTATTATCTTCTTTAGAAAAAAAATTAAGTAAATAATTATTGTATAAACACCACAATATTTATTGCTGCTATCTATGATCGTGCAAAATTAATATATGAAAGAATATAGATATAAACTTTCATAATAAGTAAACAATTATCTCATTTTATTCATTCTTCAAAAACTAATTGTCAATTAAATTTTAATAAAATAACAATATTTGTACTTGTAAGTTTTTACTGAGATATTTTAAAAAACAATCAATAATGTAAAAATATATCTAATGAAAAACTATTAAAAACATTACATCATATTTTAATTATTGTTCAAAATCTATTTTTGAATATTTAAAATGTTTTATTAATATATGTGTCTCATGATTTTTGTATTAAAGTATATATATATATATATATATATATATATATATATATATATATATATATATATATATGAACTTAAAAAAGAAATACATTTTTATAATTTATTATTTTTATTGTATTTAACCAATATTAATTTAATATAAAATAATTCCACATACTAAATAAATATTATAAATTTAGTATAGAACTGATTATCTTTTATATGTTAATATTTATAAAAATTATAAATGTAGTTGAATGTTCAAAAAACAAGAGAAAATAAAGAAAATGAGGAAAATGAAAAACAGCCTATATTTGTTTAAATAATATAAAAGCTTTATACAAAACTAAATAATAATTTGTGATATAAAGCGTTATAACAAATGCTGGAATTGTTTTTCATCTATGTAAACTGTTTTTCAGAGATAAATAAAGTGTATTTACTTTATTATTAGAATATTTTTGACAAAAGTATAGATTTCATTCACGAATGAATAATAATATTAATTAATAATATCAATTTGAAAATGTCAATATTTCCACAATTACAAATATGTAATTATTTTAAATGTCACTGGAAATAAACATTACAAAATTTTATAAAAATATTTTATAATCCTTTATGATTTTTTCATTATATTTAAATAACTATGCAATATTGTAAAACTTGATTTTAAAATTCACTTTTTAATAATGACGTGGCTGTGGAAATGTTCATTAGTAAAACAATAATTATTTAATACTTTTACAAAATCTCTTAATGTTGAGATTAATGATTCATTTTTATAAAAAATATTCATCAGTTGTTAAAATATTTTATTCTAAAAATAACACAAAAGCAATTCATTATTCAAATAATTTATAAATGTTTTACTAGTTGGTCTTTAATAATTATTAAAGGAAAATAATTTCCTATCATAAAATAACGATCTAAGATGATAATAATAATACAGCGGTTAATAATCTTTAGTTATTAACCATTGAAAATTAATTAGAAAACAAGAGTTGTTATTAAATAAAAAATAATTACATACTGAAAATATTGAATAGAAATAATAAAAATCATAAAAACACAAAATACATTATTTGTAAACACAGTAACAAATTGAATAAATTGTTTAACAAATTTCAGTTTTATTACATATAGAAAGTAGAAATTTAATAAATACATATATATATATATATATATATATATATATACAAAGAGAGGGATAGCGAGCGAGAGAGAGAATGAATAACAAACGGATAGATTAATAGAATTATTTACATTAATACAGTAATCAATGGCACGAAACAGTTACACAAAATCACGATTTAATAACATCAAATACATATGTATTTGCAATCATTGAAATATCAACTATCGACGTAAATATTTGATGATTTCTGACTATACGTTCTGAAATAAAATCGTGTAAGTTACACGTTTTCAATCTGAATTTCATCAAAAACACCAAATCAGAAAACATTTTCGTGACATCTGCAACTTTATTTCCAAGTCAAATGAACTTTCGAAACTAACTTCGTATCTCTACTGAATTGATCTGGATCGTATATTTCAGTAATTTCAATGAATCTTTCAACATTTTCTAAGGATACTGTCGATGCGATCAACTTTTTGTTGTCCTTAGAGAATACGACGTATTCGTCAACTTGAAACATTTCTAATGTAAAAAACTTAATGTAAAATCTTTGTGGGAATTACTGTCAAGATATCCAAAGTATTTTCCATGTCAACAAAAGAACAAAAACAACTTTACATGTCTGAATAAGTTCAACAAGTGATATTTTGTAACACAAATGTTAACAGTGAATATAAAAAAAATATTTTTACACCTATTTACCTTAGATAAAAGAGGAAAATATAATTAAAATTGTTTTTAGTTAGTATTATACGAGGGTGGTCCCAGAAGTACCCGACCCAACAAAGAAAACACAATTTTGGAAAAAAATATATTTATTTTTCAACATAATCTCCTTTCAGCTCTATACACTTTTCCCAACGATGTTCATTAAGTTCGATACCCTTTTTATAATAAGAACTGTCTTGCTCCTCAAAATACCCGTTAACTGCCGACATCACTTCTTCATCGTTGGGAAATCTTTGACCACTGAGCCATTTTTTCAAGTTTGGGAACAGAAAATAATCCGAGGGGGCTAAATCTGGCGAATAGGGTGCATGAGGTAGCAATTCAAACTTTAATTCATTAATTTTGGCCATTGCAATAACGGATTTGTGAGCTGGTGCATTGTCTTGATGAAACAACACTTTCTTCTTAGCCAAATGCGGCCGTTTTTGCTTGATTTCTTCGCTCAAACGTTTCAATAAGTTCGCATAATACTCGCCGTTGATAGTTTTTCCTTTTTCAAGATAGTCAATGAAAATTATCCCACGCGCATCCTAAAAAACCGACGCCATGTCCTTGTCTGCAGATGAAACGGTCTTCGCCTTCTTTGGAGCCGGTTCTCCCTTTTTTCAATTCATTGTTTTGATTGTTCTTTTGTCTCGGGTGTGAAGTGATGGACCCATGTTTCATCCATGGTTATGAAACGGCGCAAAAATTTTGCTTTGTTGCTGTGAAACTTCGCTAAACACTCAATTGAAACATCTTCACGACACTGTTTTTGCTCGAGTGTGAGCAAACGCGGCACCCATCTTGCACACAGCTTTCTCATGTCCAAATTTTCAGATAATATGCGATGTACCGCACTTTTTGAAATACCTACTATGTCTGCTAGCTCGCGCACTTTCAGTCGACGATCATCCAGTACCGCTTTGTGGATTTTCTTCACCATTTCTGGAGTCGTCACTTCATTTGGTCGACCACTGCGATGCTCGTCTTAGCAGCTCGTACGGCCTCATTTAAACTCTGCTACCTAATATTTCACTGTTGTAAACCAAGGAGCAGACTCACCCAGAGTAGAATCCAGTTCAGCTTTTATATTGGTTGGGCTGAGACCTTTCAAATAAAAGTATTGTATCACGTAACGATGACCATTTTTTTCCATTTTCACAAATTCACTGAAAACGTTCACTATTGATGGCTGCCAAACAAATACTAAACAACGTGGCGTCCTCAAACTTGAAACATATGCTTTATAGATTGTGTACTTTCTAATATAGTGATATTTTTCAATCAACTACCGCCATCTCTAGGTCAGGCCGGGTACTTATGGGACTACCATCGTATTTTAACGTTAGAAAGAAGCATAATGTTAAATTGCACTATATTACTTTTTTCTTAAAAAATAAAAATATATACAATGCAAATTTCAATTAGAAAAAATAGATCATTCTTTGAAGAAATAAGTCGAAGAGATACAACTGGATTAAATAGGTAAATTTGAAAATATTTTGCATGAAAAAGTATTTAATCAATTTCTCAATAAATTTTCATCTGCAATGGGGAAAATTAATCTTAATGCGAAAATATGTCATAAATTACAAATAACTTAGAAAACCATGAAAAAATGTATACTAGGAATAACAAGAAAAAATTCTAGGCAATAGAATAGATAGAAATAAAAATGAGGATAGATATAAGAAGAAAAGTAAAGAATTTTAAGTGGAAATTAATCAATGTTACTAGTGGACATCTAAAATTATTGATTAGAAATCAAAAAATAAAAAGAAATTAGAAAATAGACCTCTTCGCTGATAAAAAAGAGATATTAAAGATTTTACTAAAAATAGGAGGAGAAAAAAGGTAATAGATTATTTGAACTAAAATAATTCGAATATATATCTGTAATACGAACTAAAAGTTTTTGTACTGAATAAGTTAGAACATAAATATACAGATACACTGATACACCCACTCTATATTCCTCAATGTTGCAGATAACATTTTGTAAGTTTTCTCTTGGTAGTATATCAACTAGTATCAAAAGAAAACGTTCTGTTGAGATATTTTTAAAATAGTGTTAATTAGTTATTGAATTTGTAATAAAAAAATATCAAATCACGGCAGAAATTAAACAATATTTAGATGCTGTGTATAGAGAATCTTTCTTTCATTTTTGGTGAAAGAGGAGAGAATCCATTAAAGATGATTTAATCTTAAAAAAAATCATGGTCACCATTTTATAAGATTGTCAGGGAATTTTATTAACTGACTTCAAAGTATAGAAAATATTATACACAAGCTGTTGGAGCAAAAGCTACTATTTAGCTTTATAGTTTCCAAAATTAAATTGTCTGTCTTATAGCACTAGTCTAGCCTATAATGTTCATTTTTTAATTTCAAAATTGAAAACGGATTTATGCGGATTTTTTTTATAAATGGTGAAAATGTTATTTTTGTAATTTTACCCCAAAATTTATGGACAAACATTCAGGATATTTTTAACAGCATAAAAAATTAATTAACTTTTCTAAATCGTATTAAAATAAAAATGAGATTTTATGTTAAAAAAATAGAAATGATTATTTTGTTTTATTATCTTTTTATTATATTTGAACCAAAATTTTTTTAACCTTTTTATGTATATATATATATATATATATATATATATATATATATATATATATATGTGTGTGTGTGTGTGTGTGTGTGTGTGTGAATGTATGTATGTATGTAAAATGAGTGGTCGTGAAAATATTTTCATACACAAATACAGTTAATTGAACTATAAACCTAATGAACTTTCATATTATTGAATCGTACATAATTTAATATACCAATGGATATAAAAAACAATACGCATATCTATCTCATGTGATAGGTGTTTAGTATTCTTTATATTTGACACACATAGTCACGTTGTATTTATGTACGTGCATAACCTAATAACATAAATAACACGAAAATTTAAATACATTTAGTGTCGCTTTATGCAAACGTCATTGTATTACATGCCGACAATTATACCGCCTCTAAATGTAACTACAATATTATTACACAAATACAAGTCATAAATATGTGATCTAATTAGCATACAGTTTATAGTCTTTTGAATTTTTTAAATAATTACTGGTTTTATTATTATACAGATTTGTCGATTAGTACTTTTTTGTTAATTGATAATCTAGTGAAAAAATCGTAGGATAATCTCAAAATCAAAGAAAAAGGTATTATATCGCTCGAAATGGAAAATCTTGTGGAAAGTCTTCATCCAGCAGTGGATAAAAGAAACTAATGATGATGATATATAAGTATTTTCCAATTCAAACGATTTAATGCATTTCTCTATCAATTCACTCAAATTCCGAATTCTTTTCATTTATCCCATCTTTTTATTGATGTTTTCTTAACCTTTTTTATCTCGAGATTTTCATAAAATAATTTATCTTGTCCATCAATGGTCTTCTTTTACTTTATTATAACCAACACATTTCTATTTTAACTCGTTCGCTACCAGCGTCACACATGTGTGACGACTCGATTTTCTTACCTCAGCCCAGCGTCACAAATGTGTATCGGATCTGTGACGGATTGTGAAACGTCTGGGCTGTGGTGGCGGTTTTTCTCCTGAAGCACTGGTAGCGAACGAGTTAAACTTTGCACTTCTGCTGTAACATCAGTATCTTTTTCTTTTGTATACATTAGTTTGCATTTTTCTCTTTCTCTCAATATATATATATATATATATATATATATATATATAGAGAGAGAGAGAGAGAGAGAGAGAGAGATATATATATATATATATATATATATATATATATATATATAATCCAAATGAATCTGAAGGATTTTTACAAATTTACTTATTATTTTTTACTATTCTTTAAAATTATTCAGTTTCATTTAGACCACTCTATATAAAATTTAATAAAAAAGTGTCACATTTTAAAATAATACAATTTTGAAAACAAATACAATATGATCTTATTTAAAAAGTTATATTGCTAAAAATGTTAGAAATAAAAGCCTATTACTTTTCTGAAAAAAATCATATTGTATTATTATTAAATGTTAAGAAAAAAATCGCAAACACTTATATACTCAAAACCGTATAATTTTATTTAAATACATCTATAATTAAAATATATTATAGAATATTGTTTATTTTTCAGTACACTTGAACTAATAGGATTTTTAATTTATATGCAATATAAATAAAATAAAAGGATTTTAAGTTTCTTTAATCTGTTATTTTCGAATTCGTTTATTAACATTAATTGTATTTAATTAAATTCTCGAAATTTATTTACTTATACACTCATAATCATCTTCATACTTGTTCAAATATTTATTTTATAATATGAATTGCAGTAATTTTAATCGATTGGAAATTGTAATATCTCAAACACTCACATATAAAACCATTACTAGCAAATACGATTCCTGTGAACGTCAACAACCTTATCAATTATAATTACGTTGTTTATAATGATTTATACCGAAAGCTCCGAATGGTCCGAGCCCATTAATATGCATTATTCAAATTTCGACGGCATTCTTCATATATCACAAAAAAAAAGATACAAAGAGACGATAAAACCTGAAACTTGTTTACCAAAACAAAACAAGTATATACAGTCCATTAAATAAATGACTCATAAGAATCCGAATAAATAAAAGCTATGTGTTGTGTCTGACAACATTTCGCTAAAAATCAAGTTATGATAATAAGGATCAGGTAACGCTTCGTGTACAAAACATCAGCACATGGCACTCAATAACACCCGATAGGAAAATATTTAATGGAATGGATAATACAAGTTCATTAACTTCTTTTCAAGGTTTTAGTATTATAAGAAAAAGTGTCCCAGTGAAATACAACACTCTGGCGTGTTTGTTTAAAGACGATATTAGTCTGCCGATACGAAATACAGGTACGAGATGCAAGCTGAATTCGATATGAGCAAACTTTGACGGTTTCGAAATAATACAAACATAGTTTAAGAAGTGACAACGCGTTCCACGAGTATCAGTTCGTGTCTCGGAAATGTAGAATAGTTGTGAAAATAGTGCACGATTCTTTTTCATAAAGCCGATACGTTTTCAATGAGTTTTCGTCAATAGACGAAATATAATAAAATACGATTTCTTTAGACGAAAGTGAATATCGTGTGTTTTTTTTTATAAATATAAACATTTATATGTTGGATTCATTCGTTTTAGTTACAGATAGATTTATATTTGGTAAGTTCTTAAAATACTTTTTATTAATTTAATTGAAATGAATATTAATAATATTAGAGATTTTGTTTGAAAGTGAAATATCATAAAACTGAAAATAAGATACATTAAAAATGTACATTGTTAGATAATTTAAAAAAACTAATATTATAATTATTTTTATATGTTATATTTTCCTTTTACTATTAAATAACTAGACAAATATTGAAAAAATCATTATTTAGAATAAAAATAAATAAATTGTTAAATATATTACTTCAATAAACAACATTTAAATATAGTATTTATATATATATATATATATATATATATATATATATATATATATTAAAAAATAATTATAAATATATTTTATTTAAATTCAGGTTTATCTCAATTACCAGCTCAAACAAATTCCACCTATCATAATTTGATCTACATATATATTTAAAAATAATAAAAATTAATTTTTAAGAAAATCCATGTAGTTAAACAATCATTGTCGAAGCTTAATTAATTTCTTATCTATTATTCAAATTTTGAAATACCTTATATTTCTCAATTTTATTCATTACTTTTTAAATTGATTTTTTTCTTGAGTAATAAAAACATATTCGTGTCATATAATCAAACAATCTTTTTTAATGACAGTTGGTTATAAATGTGCCAAATTTAGTTTTTACTAAATGAAGTACTTCCAAATAAAACTATAAATGTTTCAGAATAAATTATTTAGCACTTTTTCTCTGTTCATATACATTTCAGTAAATATAATTCCATTTTCAGAATACAGTATTTTATATGCATGAAATACAACTTTTTTATTACTTAAAAAGATGTTACAATCCCTCATTTTAAACGAAAAAGTATGAGTATAAAATACGTACAAACAACAAAATCATTAATATTTTTTTTATAAAATCTTACCAAGTCTTTACGATCACTTATTAAAGTACATTACAAAATAATCTATTTAAATTAGAATTGAATTAAGAATTAACTTTACTTAGACTAGGATTAAATATATAATAAAAATAAAACAATTCATATGAAAACAACTTGTTTACATTTTAAAATATTGTAATGGTTAATAAAATAATTTTGCTATATTGCTTGTATAACCTTGACTTTATATATATATATATATATATATATATATATATATATATTATATATATATATATATATATATATATATATATATATATATATATATATATATATATATATATTCAATAAGAAGAGTTGAAAAGACTTACACATTTTCAAAACGGATTAAACATTTGTACATAGATCATTGTTATTAATCGATTAGTGTCTATAAATAATTCTATTAATATACCTGAGTTGTTTTGCACAAAAAGTTGCTTTTTAGTAAAAAAATCTTATCTGCGTCGTATTTATTATTAGTCACAACAAATTTTAGATACTATATTTAGTTGCTTTTTTTAAAAAAAAAGATAAAACTCGTGTAATTTTTATACTGCATATAATTTACAGACAAATTTTATTATAAAACATTATTTATTTTTAATAAATGTTAAGTTTTTTACATATACATATATTTATATAAATTATACAAATGTATACAACTAAATATAATATATCTTACAGATGCTACTCTGGTATACACAGTTTATAAATTATATGTTAGTGTAATGAAGTTTAATTTTCCTAGGAAATCAAAATATCTACAACTAATTATTGAATTATTGAAATGAGAATTTTCATTTATATTATATATTTATTATTAGTTGTAAATATTTGTTTTGTAATTTAATATAAATACCTTTTTTTGTTCAGAATAAGAAAAAAATATTTTTCTCAATGTAGTTTATTTCCAAAAGCTCATCATTCTAATATAATATTGGTTGTCAAATCCTAATCTTCTTATTTTATTAGTTTAGCTTATAAACGGATTGTTCTAGTTTATTTTTCAAACACATTATTCGGAAAATCACACTTGACATTAATATTTCAAATACAAGATTTTCTTTAACAGTCATTAATAAGTAATTATATTTTATATACTTTAATAACTTTAACAATTAAGATATATTTTTAAACGACTTTGCTTACTATCATTTTATCACCTCGTATTACGATTGCTCTTTTATAGCATTGTTCTAATTGGTTAGTAACAGATCCTGTTTTGATGTATTTTTCATATATTTTAATCTAACATTATATTTTTTCAACAAACTGAATAAGAACTATTATCAGGATAAAAAATTTACATCAGAATATCCATAGGCCTACATAAATGATTCTATGGTAAAATCGCCGAAATAAACTACGATTAGCTACCCAAACTGTCTTAAATACAACTGACTTCTATCTTTCACCAACTCAAATGATGAGTTATAAGCAATATTAAAAGACTAGCAAGAAAACCCCATGAATTTAAATTTGGACTTGCTAAGAAATCTCTGAAGTATCATTAAAAAAACGTACTGAAGTTAAAAAATTATATATTGAAAAATTAAAGTAATTTTTAAAAAATGCATACTTTTATTATTAAGTCACAAGATTTTTAAATTGCCTCGTGTCACAAAAGTTGTTTAAAAAGAAAATAATTAAGTAAAATAATATTTATTGTATCATAAGATTAAAAAAAAAATCTTCATATTGAATAAATTATTGTTTAATTAAAATATTTTTAAAGATTATATACATTCATTAAAATTAATAAATAATTGATTAAATATTTTTTCATACAAATTAATAATTGATTGTTTTTTTAAAAAAAATTCTCCGAAAAATCAAATAAAAATCACAAAAACTCATTATTCTTAAAATGAAATTGATTTTCATTATATATTTTTATCTATAAACTAATTATGGAAAAAGTGACTTGAATTAAGATTAATTCCTCTTCAAATTAAATTTTCTCACCAGTATATCCTCAATTTAATAATTAGTTCTGTAAATAAATCAATTAAATCAACGAAAACCAAAACCTAAAATAGAAATAAATCAATACGTTAATTAATCCTCGTTTTTAATTTCAAACTGTCTTCGTTAATTGTTTTCGATCGACATAATCTCATTACAAAAAAAAATGTATACATGTATGTAATCCGTTAAGTGTTTACACAGTTTAAAGTGACAACAAATAAAACAATTTCACGAATATCACTTTACATAATTATAAACACAAATGCTAGATAACATTGAAAACACAGTAATTAGAGCTCGTAATAAAACCTGACGAGATTTTCTTTCACACGACCTTCAACCCTGACATAATAATACATAAAGACAAACAGTATTTTAAAATTAAGACCGGCGCTTAATGGCTTACAACGGGTGCCGTTTAAAGCGTAATGAAACGCGTTCACTTTCAATTTATTACCCAGTTTAAGATGTGATAAATTTCACTTACTACACATATTTTATTGTACAGAAATATTCTGTTCTCTCGATACGCTCGAAAATGAAATTAAATTATATACGAGATTTTAAAGCACGTTTCTTTTTTATTACAAGATAATAAAGTTGATGAATACTAATGATACGAAAGATGTGGAATATGAATCGTCAACGTCATGTTTATGACGACGTACGTGATATATGTTTGAAAAGGAATATTAACTTCTATCTATATGTGAAATTTAAATCGGGATATACATATGTACATACATATACATATATATATATATATATATATATATATATATATATATATATATATATAATATTTAGTAGTTTAATTTTTGATCACCGAATGTCAGAAAGGAGTAATTTACTGATGAACATCTATTTAGAAATATCTATATAATTTTTATAAAATATTTGCAGAACGAATGGAAAAGTCTACATACAATCTATATGAAAATAGATTAAAAATAAAAATATCATGTAACAGAAATTCTCAATTTACGAATCATTTACTTAAGGGGTTATACGCACTTAGAAATTTCAAAAAATCGATTTTTTTGCATTTTCGGAATGCACATATATTTGAGTATATTCTCTGAAAATTTGAAGTAAATCCGATAAATATTTTCGGACATACACCTGAATTTTTACCAAATTTTTAACTATGTGTAAACTACTTCCGAAACTTCAAACGCGTTTATCTCAAAACGGTGTTTTCATAGTCGGTGATCTCGATATCTCAGAAATGGCTGAACCGATCGGTCTCAAATTTTCACACAATCTTCTCAAATATATTCCTCAGGTATTGGAACGAAGGAATAAGGTTTACAAAAATTATTACTATTTTTTTTAAACAATTTGGAGCGAAAATTTTAGTAAAAAACGAAACATTTTTTTCAAGTAGACGCCATTTTGTCAAAAATGAAAATTTTTATTATTCCTTCGTTCCAATACCTGCATTAATATATCCTTTAAAAGAATTGATCATATTTTTTGATTTCAAATAATCCAAACCGCAGATATGGAGATCACCGCCAAGCGCCTTTTTTTGGAGGTCGTTCGGGACATCGTCTGCAGGAGCGGTGCACTTCAATATTTTTTTATGATCAACATTTTATTTTATTCTTGAAAGTAGGATCTATTTAAATAACCATAATTTGTAATTGCAAAATAAATACTGTTTCTAAAAAAAATTCCTAAAAAAACGTCGTTTTTGCGTCTCGCAAATGCGTATAACCCCTTAAATAAATACATTCTGTATTAAAATCGGAAACAAATTTAAATTTATATTTTTTAATTTTTAAAAAATTACATCTAAGTTATTAATCACAAAGACTATTCCCCACATCAAACTAAATTTATTATAGATAAAAACTATGTCCGAGATTAAACATGAGAATTTTTTATTATACATTTATTTAATGCAAGAAAGTATGCAACAAAATTGAATATTTTATCAAAAAAAAATTAGTACAAATAATTTTTCAGGATTTCAAAAATATAATAGAAGGTTCCATAAATGAATTATTCTCTTGATACCCATTTAAAAGTGCTATATTATGAAACAGTGAATAAAAAATGTTAATAATTTCAAAAATATATTTTATTTTTGAAATCAGTTTTTTAATATTATTTAATTTTTTCATTCAAAAATGATTTTTTCCATTTTTCAGAGAAAGGCTTTGACGATGATAGCGTCGCCATCGAAATGCATCAGACGATATAATTATCGATTATATAATTATAAATAATAAGTGAACAATAAGTGATTATTAAACATTTTAAATTATTGTGGTGTTGGAGTTAAAATTAATTTATGTAAAATATCAAATAAATTTTTTTAAAAATCATAAACAATATAAATTCAAAAATGCCGTGTTCTAATAATAGTGATATAGTTATAGAATTACGGATTAGATAATATTTTTAAGGAAATTGATTTATTTCTATGAAAATTAATTAACCCCACAACTAAACTAATAGTAATTTAAAAGTCACTATTTGTTTTTGTATTGTAGAAAATTCACTCTAACACAAATTATTCATTTAACTCTACAATATTTTATAAAAATGTTCAATAATCACTTAATATTCATTTTATTCCCTAATGCATATTTTGATGGACATACCACCATCATCAGAATACTGGATTATAAAATCAAATTTTATAATGCAGCTCTCTGACATTAATATCATGGCCATTGAAATGGAAATTAATAATTAAATTTAACAATAAGTGATAATTGAACCCCTTTATAGTATATTTTGGTGTTAAGGTTAAATGATTCATTTATGTCAAAAATTTAAAACTGTTTCAATATTTTTAAAAAAAATTAACCAAGATATTAAAAATCTATACGTGTTTTAAATACTGAAACTAAATGAAACAATTGTCAAGATTTATTCTAAAGGGTTATAAAATTTAAATTGGAACTTGGAGACATAACCAAATTAAAAAAATAATTCTTCACTGAAAAAATATAGGAATTTATGCGACATTTCATTTCTATTTGGTAAATATCGCTCATTCCAATTAATATTTATTCAAATTTTTGAAATTATCATAAATCAATGAATCATGTTTTTATAAAAATGTTCAATAATCACTTATTGTTCACTTTATTGTTGATATGCATTTAGAATAATATTTTTAATATTAAAAATTGAACTTAACTCTAGAAAACTTATAACTATTTTAAATAAATCAAATAAAATAACAATCCATTTGAAAGTACAAAAGAGGATCTTTACAATGTACATAAAGTAAAAGTAACTAATATTACAAAAACATATATGTAAAATATATGGATGTAGCACATCACTACTTAACTAAAAATGCATTTTTTTCTGATTTTTCATTTAAATATGTGATATGTTTTCAAATTTTTATACTAAGGCATGTTCTATTGCCATTAAATGAAAATCTACATAAATATTTTCAATGTTCAATGTATATATATATTTGAGTATGAGTATAATTTCCAACTGGTAATTGTTATACTGAATATTGGATAAATTATGACTGGTAACATACTTGTATGACACATTGTTATAAACATGTTAAATTCATGTTTGAAATATATGTTTAATAGTTCAATTAAATGTCTTCAAATGGTAGATTCATGCTACATTAGATACATTAATGATATTTTCAAGTAAGATTTTAAATAACTATATCTACCCCATTGAGAATATTGATTATTTAAAACTGCTAAGGTGAATTAAACATTAAAGACTTTCTCAAATGAGTACAAAATTTAAACATAAAAACATTAGTACCATTTTTTAAATATGTACAAATTATTGCAGTCTTAAAAATTCTAACTGTAGGGTACCCAAATGTGACTGTATGGTTTAGACATATATTCATTTGCTTACTATTGTATCATTTACTATTTTTTAATATTCTTTAAGTTTCATTTGGGCCTCTCTTTCTCTCTCTCTCTATATATATATATATATATATATATATATATATATATATATATATATATATATATATACAAAATAAACTGTGAACATTTTTAAAAAAATGTATTCAATTAGGAATTATGAAAAATATTGTGACAATTTCTTAAAAAATGTAGATCATAAAATAAAATTAATCTTACTTCGTTTAAAAAAAACCTATTCACTGTTTGAATTGAAATGCGATTCGTGTGAACAAAAATAGTATTAATTGTTCAAAATATTCGCCTATTTTTAAAACATATTCAATACTTTTATATATATATATATATATATATATATATATATATATATATATATATTATATAAACACACACAAATGATTACTTTTTAAGCTTTTATGAACATGCTTTAAATAGCATTTAATGTATTTAAACAATTCTCTATAGGCACACAATTATTGAATTCATTTATAATTGTAAATGTAGTGTATTAACGTAAATGACTACTGCAGCTTTCGATTCAACTAGGTATTTAAGGATTACATGAGCGTACATTAATTCCAACTTAATAATTTACAGATACCGACATAATACATAAATCAGCCTGTTGACAACTGAATGGATTTTCTGTAAAATAATGAGACGTTTGTCTTGAAGATTGGGAAAGAAATAAACGGCCAACAACCGTTCGATAAAATAGCCACTGACCGATCAGTTTTCAAGAAAAATCTAACGATGTTGTTGTTAGCACTCCTAGTCTCTAATGTAAGTATTTGGATTAGTATTAGTAAATTAACATAATTATTTAAATTAGACAGGTTATATCAAATTGATTTATGTACATTGAGATATAGATATATGTATATATATATATATATTATATATTTATATATATATATATATTTTTATATTCGGTTCCAAAATTTCACCCTCCCGCCTTCGGGTCTTTTGAATTTCGCTTCAATGCAAAAAAAAAAAAAAAAAAAAAAGCGGAAGGGAGATACTTGCCAACCTAATATATATATATATATATATATATATATATATATATGTTTATATCTGTATTTATTTTATACATCTACTGAGATGTATATATTTGAAAATATTTTTTATTTATAAAACACTAAAAGAATTTATAAATTATAATATTACCACAAATTAATTATAAATTCTATTTTAATATCTAAATACCTCAAAATGTTACATATCCACCAACTAACTCTGCAGCCATTTAATTCCCTTGCCTAATTATTTAAAGATTTTTTAACTATTCTTGTTTAAAAGAAATCTCAATAGATTTCTTAAAAAAAAATGAAAGAAAAAAAATTACACACCTCAACTGTTGTTTCTTATGATAATAAAATGACTTTTAAATGCCATAAAAATTCAGTGACTATAAACAATACGAAGATACTTAAAAATTTGCATAGTAAAAATAACTTATTAAAAAAAATGGATTCCAAAAAAAAACAAAATTTACGTACATTATAAAATGAGTGAAAAGTTTAAATTATAAATGAGTTAGTTATATAACAAGAAAAAACATCAATGGACGAAAGAAAATATTGACTGGAGCTAAGAAATATTTTTTTAAAAAAAACATACAATAGGTAGATGAGAAAATTTATAAATGTAAAATTGAAGAGAAAAATTTGATCACTGGAAGTGAAAATTTTTGGGATATTTTCATCCAGCAGTGGATGGAAAGTGGCTGATTATATATATATATATATATATATATATATATATATATATATATATATATATATATATAATTCATTTAGAATCAATTATATTTTTTTTTAATTCGACTTTTAGATTTTTTTTAATTCCTTTTATTTTTTTTTAAAAAAATATATAAAATAAAGACGATTAAATTAATTGTTGTCTGTAAAATGCCAACTAATACCATAATATTGTTTGTATTTTAGGTGGTATACGCATCGGCGCAAATAGCTAGCGTTCCAGTACCAGGTAAACCGCAAGTAGATGACAAACCAATCTTTACAAATAGTTGTATTCCAGCGACAATCCAGACAATAATGTATTTAACTGATCTCATGAAACATGATATATCAGCGATAAATAAACCACAGGTATATAATTGCAAAAAATATAATTAATAGTTGTGAAATTAATTTACTGACTGCACGATACGTTCAAAATTCACAAAAGTGTAGATTTATTCTAATGATTATTTTATAATCGCGTGTTTGTAATTTATGTAAGTAAAAGTATTTTTGGATCTTATGAAATATCTATATTATATATATATATATATATATATATATATATATATATATATATATATATGCATACAAAAAATATTTTCCAATAAATTATTCACTTTTGTGTATTCGAACAAAATTATTGTAAAATATATATTTTTCAATTAAATTATTATAAATTTAATGTACGTTCTTCTAATAAATAAGCAATAAAATTTATATAACTTTTATACAACAAAATTTATATAATTTCAGTAACATATTTTGATCATTAATATCCATACAATATATAAAACGTTATTTTATTAAAATTTATTATAAAATAATAGACCAAAAACATATATTATTAATATTTTTTTAAATCTGAATATTAAATTCTTAAAAAATGATATGTGTATAATTAATAAAATAGTTATACACCAAAAAAATAAGTATCTATTAAACTTGTTTGTAAATTTTAATAACGCGATAAACAATCCCTTTCTTAAAAAATATTTTAATTGAAAACTACACTTAGATCAAAATTTTATGTTGCAATAAAATAATAACCAAAAATATATATCACAAACTGTAAAGAAAAATGTTAAAGAAAATTATATTCTATTTACTTAATAGCCTATTTTGAGCTCATACTTGAACACCATTAAAAATCTATTAAATTTCATTACTAAAATAATTTTGAAGGCTATAAAAAATATATACATATTTGAAAAATTACTTTAAGAATATAAATAATAATGACAGTGTTAGGATATTCTAATAACAGTGATGCTATCGAAAAAGTAAACTGCGGGTCATGAACTTTACATATAAAAATTATATATATATATATATATATATATATATATATATATATATATATATATATATATATATATATATATATATATATATATATATATATATATGTATGTATGTGTGTGTGTATGTGTATGTATAATAGACACATAGTATATATAAAAAGTAAAAGATTTTTCAAGTTCATTTTTAACGATAATAAATCATTTCTCTACTAAAATACTGACACTGAACATATAAATTTATTTCTTTCATGTAAAAAACACAAAAGAAAATTATACAGGATGGATTGATAAAGAAAACCATGACGTTCAAATAACTACCGATTTTTTTTCACGCGCTCAAATAAAACACTATTCATCATTTATTTCAAACTTTAAAATAACGTATTGTTTTCTGTTCTGACATTTAGGCATATACACATATCTATATACCCATCTATTTCTCTCTCTCTCTGTATATATATATATATATATATATATATATATATATATATATATATATATATATATATATTTCCAGTTTCAATTCCGAAACTTTCCAGCTCTAGTCTCATCGATCGTACTTTATAGTTTCCTTTTTTTATTTATTTTGTCTTGATCGTATGTTGAATAATACTTAAGAAAGCTTTCGAAAGTTCTCTGTTCATAGAGTTATAACATATGTTTTAAGAGAGAACATATTTTCATCGTATCGTTATTGATTTTATTTTTATGTCTAAACATAAATCATATATAAAAATCCACTGATATTTCACATCATATATATATATATATATATATATATATATATATATATATATATATATATATAATTATTTTAATTAACTACGAACATTGAGATTTAATGAAATTTGATATATTTCGTGCACATTAAATTGGCCAATGTTATTTATTTTTTTGGTAATAATCAGTCAATTTATCAAAAATACACGTAAAATAATATTAAAGAATTTTTTTTAGAAATGTAATCAAGAATTTAAAAAAGATCATAATTTAATGGTAATTATATTCTTGGTTACATTTGACATTTTGTTTTTATAAATCATAAACTTTAAAAACTCATATATTACTTTTTTATATAGATTTGTTTGTATATTCATAAATAGTAGGTTTTTCTAAATATTTTCATAGTTTTTAAATAATAATGATATATGATTTTATAATGACTAGTATATATAAAATCATATATATATATATATATATATATATATATATATATATATATATATATATATATGCGTGATTTACAAAAAATAACTTGCTTTTAGTAGTAAAGATTGATTTTTTTCTAACTGTAAATGGCAAGATATAAATTTTATACCTGTTAATTTTTTCATACAACTGTTATCAGTAATCTTGTAGTTTTATGCTTAAGACTTTATTTTTTCCTTGACGTTTTAGATTTTAATCATTTTTAGGTAAATTTTAATCTTATATTTCTTTAATTTAATTTTAGAGAGTACTTATATATATATATATATATATATATATATATATATATATATATATATATATATATAATGAATTTATAATAATGTTACAGAAACCTCTACATATCCCTCCAGTATCAACAACACCGCCACCAACAAGACCTCATAAACCAGGATATTATGCACCAGAAAGACCTCCTACTACTGTAAGAACAATAGGTAAAATTATTTTTTATTTATATTATAAATACATTTTTTTTGAAAAAAAACTTTTAAGTAGAAATTTTTTTATATAGTTAGTTCTAAATAAAAAATCTTTGCTCTGTAATACACAACAGGATAGACTAAATTTGGTCATTATTGCCAGTTGTAATTTTCTTAATTTTTCATGCATGACATTTATATATATATATATATTAGGTTGGCAAATATCTCCCTTCCGCCTTTTGGTCTTTTCAATTTCGCAGCTATGTATAAAAAAAAAAAAAGCGGAAGGGAGATACTTGCCAACCTAATATATATATATATATATATATATATATATATATATATATATATATATAAATATATAAAATACTATAGGGATAGCAGAACCTTAAAGCCAAAATTCAAACAAATTAAGTTTGATTCAATAAACCAAAACAAACAACTGTTATTAGCAAAAATGTATTTAAATTTACATCAGTAAAATTATTTTCTATATATATATATATATATATATAGAAAATAATATTGTATATTTAGATGAGTTGATCTTGATAGATTTATTTTAGTAAGTGCTATGTAGATCACTTTATTTGACAGTGTTCGTTGGAGTCTGTTTTATGTCGTGAAATTGAACTCAGTAAATTCGACTTTTGGCTTTAACCTCCTTCTCTTTCCCCCGGCTCCTCATCCTTTATCTGCTATTTTACTATTATTAGCAAAACTGTATATATGTTTATAATAATCAATAGTATTTTACACTATACTATGGAGAAGATAGTACAAGTTTTATACTATATTATATAATATTTATAAATATATTTCGTTTCATCTACAAATATTATTTATTATTATTTGTTTTTTTATTAAGAATTCAAATATACTTCATTTCTTTTTTTCTAATTTAAAAATGAAATTAGAAGAAAATATATTTTATTGTTTAGAATTTTACTTTGTTATAAACAACTCATTTTTCATGAAAATTTTTATATCTTATATTACTTATGTAACATTATTTCTCTCCGATTTTTATTCTACATTTCTATCTCTTTTTGTTCAATTCATTTCCAATTTATTCTATCAGCAATTTGAAAAACTCATATACGCATTATGTTTCAATATTATAACTTAAGTATTATTTTAATTTAAATTAATTTTCGAGTTTCAGACAAAGCAAAGAAATCGTCTAGAGAAAAATACTCTAACAAATATACAACAGGTGAGCGTTTTCCACAAGACATCGAATATCTTGCGGATCAACCAAAAATAATCCTAACTCAGATAAATACAATTGACGATTACGATCAACTCGGTGAATACGAATTCCGATTAGAAGATTTCAATTTAAATTACGAAGATGATATACCTGACGATTTCTTACGAGCTCCAATGAAACGTGCTCCTCCAACACGCGCATACGTCCAGTTACTTAGTTTGTACGATACACTAAACAAAGATGCGAAAAAACAAGGTCTTTCTAAATTTAATGGATATTCGAAAGACATGCTCGAATTTTTAATTAGTACATCAAGTGGTACTGCTGCAGATCAATTAAGAAGCATCTTAAAGAAAGCTGTCGAACGACAGGAAATCAAGAGGAACGATGCTAAATCAAAAGCGACGACATTACTCTCAGAATTGGAGAATTCGGAAAGCGCTGTAGCAACACAAATAAGATATTATGCACCGTTAACGTTTGTAGAATAAATGTCAAGTGCATTTATAAATAGAAATTTAAATACGAATTTATAAGAATAACAAGTGTAAATAAATGTATGAAAGAAGAAAGAAACCCGTAACACACGTACACGGATATTCATATGTTAAAGTTTATTATCAATTCAAATCACTGATATAGATCTCTTTTACACAAATATACACTTAGAGATAAAGGAAAAAATATGTTTTAACTTTCAAATCTTTACATAAATAAATTTATTGTTTCAGAAATAAACAATAAAATATATTCCATTTCGTGTCTCTAAATATAACCACATATATATATATATATATATATATATATATATATATATATATATATATATATATATATATATATATACACTACAAAGTACTTTCTAATACTTAAATTAAATAGGTTAAAAGAAAAACATTACAACCCACGCAATAAATTTTTCGAGAGAACTAAATTAGAAATTTTAATTAAATGGTTAATAATTACTAATGTTTTCTTTTTCACATATGTACATTACAATAACAATAATACAATACAATTACAATCAGTAATACAATACAATACAGTTACAATACAATCTTTGCAAGAGTAGTTTATTTGTAGGAAAGATAATAAGGTTAAATAATAAAATAATTTCAAAACAATTTTTTAACTTTTATAAACTTTATAAAAATTAAACATTTTAAATATATTTTATTACTAAAAGAAAAAGTGGCCAAAATTAATGACACTACAATTTTTTTAAAAAATAAATTCAATTTTTATTTAAATAAATAATTTTACCTTGCATATTTTTTTTTGTATATATATATATATATATATATATATATATATATATATATATATACAAAATACCTCATAAATATCTTTTCCCTAGGACAATTTTATCTGAAAAAGATATTCAAAATTATCTTACTGTATACTACTACTATTCACTGATAATTATATATACGAGGTCGTTTAATAAGTATGGTAAATTTATTTACTGTTTAATTTAATTAAATTTTTCAATTTAGTTTTTCTTACTTTTTTACCATATTTATCAAATGACCCTCATATTTATCTGAAATGTTTTTTAATTCTCAAACGAAATATTGTTATTTTATTTTATTCTTTATTTAAACATACATACATACACACACACACACACACACATATATATATATATATATATATATATATATATATATATGTATATATAGTTTAAATAAATTGTAAAAATACATGATAATATTTAAATCAAATATTTTAGGTAAATTTGTAAAAAAGTAAAATTCAATTTTAATAAATTGCAAAAAAGAAACAATATTTTCATATAAACTTGTTTGAAAAACGGAATATGAAATCCAAATTTAGCTTATTAACGATTTTTTATTACAAAACTATACAAACATACATACATATATATATATATATATATATATATATATATATATATATATATATATATATATATATATATATATATATATATATATATATATATATATATATATTTATATATTCAAGTTTAAATAATTATATTTTTTCTTTTATGAAAATATTCAATAAATTTTAATAACTTTTCCGTTAGCTGTGTAACTGTGAAAATTGTTCAATTAATTAAAATAAATATTTTAATAACATATATATATATATATATATATATATATATATATATATATATATATATATATATATATATATATATGCATACTAATACGTGTGTACGTGTGTATATACAATTTTAATTTTAATATCTCATGTGCCAATTAAAATAATAATATTATTTTAATAATTTTTATATTTTATTTTTTTTTCAAAACTAATTATAACATTCTCTTAAAATAAACATTTTCTTAATATGATATTTGCTATTTCATTTTAATTACTAAAAAATGTATATCCATATATATATAAATCATAATGATCATCATCGGCTCCACAGACTATCCCAGTCCCAGGCCTCTCTGACAAAGCCAGCTCAATAGAACCTTTTTTTATCAGAGCTTTTTGACAGTTGTTTTTTTTACAAAATAATGTTGTCAACCTCATGCTCAACCCTTGAAATTGATGGACCCCTCCGACTGGGAATCGATCCTAGATTTGTGTTTTATTAAAAGGAAACAAATGAAGCTACACACATGTTTCCTTATACACCACCCTATACATATATTTCTTTTTAATAAAATACAAATCTAGGCGTCATATTTGAATGACCCTATATGAATTATTTCTGCCAGACAAATATTATAAGATCATTGACCTTACAATATTGAAAATTTAATAAATTATGTTACTTCTTCGTTAGCACTCTATTACAATCAAGTGTCCCAATTCGACTCAAAGATTATATCTCTGCAATGAAACTTTGCAAACATACGTAACTTGTATGTTCTGGAATGCTTTTCGCGCTTCATGCTCAGATAACTTTATTAGTTGTTCGGATCGTATTATAGACAAGTTTAAATTCGTACAACGAAATTGTATGTACTATCTTTTTCCTTAACATAGTTTTCAGAGAACTGGTAAACAATATCTAACTTTTAAAATAATACAAACAAAAACAATATAAGCAAAAAGGAAGTTTTAGAATACATGTATATAGTATAAACCAAAATAATCCACTTCAATTCGGAGTTAAAATAATATTTTAAAAGTTCATGAAGACATATAAGAAGAAATTAAATATAACTCTAAAATAAATTCACATATAAAAATATATTATTTATTATATGAAATTTATAATTATTTTTTAGTAATATGCATAAGAAAAATTTGAGGATAAATATATTTTATTTAAAAGTCTATATCTAATACTCTGTGCTTATTTTGTTGAAAATAAATATATATATATATATATATATATATATATATATATATATATATATATATATATATATATATATATCAATAAGGAACAAATGGATTCGAAAAAAGCACGAAGTTTAAAAAGAGTGAAAAGAAAAATTGTAAATATTATATAAATGGGTGGGTCATAAAGCTAGAAAAGATAAAAACCAATAGACAATTAAAATTATTGACTGAATACCCAGAAATATTAAAAATTCAAGAAAGCACTAATGGATAGATGAAGTAAACGTAAGAATTTTTTTCGGCATAGAATAAAAGAAAAATCAGTACCATTATATTTCATTTGAATAACAATTTCGCTTATATCTAATTGTAAGCATCAATGATCGAACTCTGATGTGATATCCTTATTTATAACGAAATCATTCACAAAAAATTAAATTTTAATTTGTTTAGCTGGAAAGTTGTTTATAAAAATAATATAAAGAATAGGACAAATTCGATTATCCTGAAGTAATCTTAAATTTATTAATAAATTCTAAAATGTTCGCAACGTACTATATATGATTTAAGAAATAGATTAATAATAAAATGAAAATTATTTTTTTTAAATTAATAAAAGTAATTCCTAAGAAAAATTAGTTTCTATCAAATTGAGAAAATTAAAATTCTTAGTCAAATTAAAAAAATCTTAAATAAAATAAATTTCTTGTAATTGATGCAAATATGAGTAAAAAATAAATAAGAGTTTGTTATTAAATATTGTGAAATCTACTAAATATATATATATATATATATATATATATATATATATATATATATATATGTATTTAATAACAAAATGTTAAAAAATGCTATTTTTATCCAGAAGTTTAATATAAAAGTAATAAAACATATTTCTACTACATTGTTTCCAATCTTGTTTGTAACATATATATACATACATATCATGTATAAAAATAATCATAATGATTATATTTTGAAGTCACGCAACAAAAAAAACAATATTATATAAAGTAATTATTGTTTTGAAAATAACTGTAAACTTAAAAAATATGAAATGAAATAAAAAAATAAGATTTTATTGTAACCTTGAATTTCTGTTCAAATAAATATCTCTATAATATATTTATTAATTTATAATTAAAGAAATATAAAGATAGATTTTATAAAATACAAATAAGAATTTTAAGTAATTCAATCATTTTTTTGGTAGAAATTAAATGAAGTATTATTAAAAAAAACTCATTTTTCATATATGAATAGTCAGATTATTGTACGTAAAAACATTCAATTGAATCTATTTTTACCCCATACTTTTTATAAAAATTGTCTACCATTATTAAAGTATTCAAATATATATATATATATATATATATATATATATATATATATATATATATATATATATATATAATTTCTTGTATAAAAGTAAAATCAAACGATGTTTAAAACCCATAAAAATGTAAATTCTTCTTATTATTATTTAAATTCAATTTATACTTAACATTTTATAGTAATGTGATTAACATTTTTTGTCATTAAGAAATCTACAATAATTAGTGCAAAAAATAATTTAAAATATTAAAGTATAGAAAGGTATTTAACCAATTATATTCACCTAAAATAGATATAACAATTTAAACTGTATGTATATACACACATAATATATATATATATATATATATATATATATATATATATATATATATACACATGTGTGTGTGTGTGTTTGTTATGTGGGTAAATATGTGATATATATACAGAATATTTACAAATATATTAAAAAAAATACATGTCATTTCTTCATTTACATTTGTAAATAAATTCATATGAATCAATTATATCTTATGAAATATACATTAGTATTTGAGTAACAGAAATTATTAATTTATTTCGTAGCAGAGAATTCGATAAAAAATTTAATAGAAAATTAGATAAATCCTCTTTCTAATCTATCTCCATCTCACTTGAATTTATTAACAAAATCATTATATATATTCGAGGTCATTAACCTTGACCTTTTGCATAATATAAGTGTGTTTTAAATGATAATCACTTTCACTACTATATTACTTACATGCATTACTAGGTCATTGTGTCTGATACCATTTTTAAAACAGTTTTTACTTTTTTTTATAAAAACGTTTATATTGATATAAGATATATATATATACATATATATATATATATATATATATATATATATATATATATACGAGGATCGTTTGATAAGTATGGTAAAAAAGTAAGAAAAACTAAATTAAAAAAAATAATTAAATTAATTAATTAATCAAATTAAGCAATAAATAAATTTACCATACTTATCAAACGACCCTCGTATATATATATATAAATTAAATTTAAAAAAGAATATGTCCTATGTATTTAATATAAACATATATTAAAAAAAACTAGAATCAATTTTTGAATTTAAGAGTGAATCTTAAAATGATTTATAACTATTAAAAAGTGCCTATTATAAATTAATTGAAATTTTAATATAATTTTTTTGGCTAAGATATAATGTTCAGCAAATGAAAAAAGTAAATAGAATGTTTACTTCATTTACATTGATTTTAAATAAGTTAAATCAGTTATTATAATATTATATGACAATCTTTCTTAATTCTTAAAATACACAACACAATGTTTGCAACAAAAAAACAGTTATTCCAAAGTTATTTTAAATAAGATATAACCAAATTATTCATTTATAATATATTCAACTCACAATTGATTTAAAATTTAAATGAACTCAAGTAAGTATACATTAAACATTAGACTTTTCAGTTTTTGCAGAATTAAAACGTTATATGAAAAATACTTGAAGATTTTTCCTTATACAAAAAATTTCGAAAATGATAAGATCTGGAGTTTCATGAAAAATAACGAAAAGAAAAAAATATTGAATCTAATAATTTATATTCTTAACGTTTCGTTTTATCACAGTAACCATGAAAATCTATTTTCAGTTTCTCAGATGCAGCCCATTTACTACTTCACAATATTAAAACTAATAATAGAACAAAAAATTTCATACTTAGGAAACAAAATATTTCTGCATCTATCTTACCTTTTGAATTAGTTTATTTAAATAAAACGACGCAATTCAGATCTTTGAAGAGCTTATTTTATCAAAATACCAAGATTCTTCACAAATATTTGAATGTAGATAAAATAATATAAGAGAAACGAATAAACCATATTTAGACTGATATTTTTTTTATAAATTTATGTACAGAGTTTTACTTTTTGAGAAAAATTCAACATCACATAATGCAGTTCAATAATTTTATTTTTAAATCTGATTTACCTACCACAAATCTCCAAAAAAATTATTATCAATTGATTTGAAGGCATATTTAGTCATTTTAACATATAAAATTTGTCCTGATAAAATATAACTTTTTAAAATAAAACTCAAAAATAATATATTTTAAGTTTAGCAAAAAATAATGAATAAAAAAGGAAATATATATGATAAATGTGTATAAATAAATAACTTACATTTTTATTCAACAATTTAATTCAACTTACATAATTTTTAATATTATGTTATTAGGTTGGCAAGTATCTCCCTTCCGCTTTTTTTTTGCACATAGCTGCGAAATTCAAAAGACCAGAAGGCGGAAGGGAGATATTTGCCAACCTAATATATATATATATATATATATATATATTTTATATATATTAGTATAATATATATATATATATATATATATATATATATATATATGTATATATATATATACATATACTAATTAATAAATTTAATTTTATTGTGTTACATTGAGCTTTTTTAATATAATTACCAAACATATAATTATAAATAAATAATAATAAATATAACAAATACATATTACATATAACAAGTTACATAATATATATATATATATATATATATATATATATATATATATATAATATGTAATTTATGGTTTTGGTACTACACTTTGGTTATTTCTGTTGGCATAATTATATTGGCCTATAGCTCCTAATGTTAATGCAGTCAAAGAACCGAACAATTCAAGAAAATAAACTCCAATCCGAGATGGAATATCTTGAATATTTATCCCACTTGGTTCTTTGTTTCCCGAATTATCTAATTCTTCATTTGTATCAAAATCCTCCCATCCATCATCATCGATATCAGCTTGACCAGCAACTGCTATTATGACTTGTTTATCATTACTAGGCGATTGAATCGAAGGCCATTGTACGTTTGGAAAAAATACATCTACCTGTTTTTTCAAAACATTATTAGATTCATCTGATAATTCCGATATTTCAATTTCATTAGTATCATTTTTGTTATGCGAAGAAGGTAATTTAGTATAATCGGAAATATTGCTCGTCGATTCTTCTTCTTTATCTTCATCATTGGAAGACGATGAGGATGAAGAGGAGCCGAGCAGTTGTGTAATCACTTGTGCTGTGTTGTATAAAAACGGTTTTCCATCGGAAATGTCGATATTCTAAATATCAATACATATATTTTAAACTATATTATTACAAACAATAGTCGACTAAACAGATAAGTCTGCTTCATTTTCATCATATTAAAAAAAAAATTCAATTGAAGTCTGTGCGATTTTATATCATTAATGTAAATTAAATCGTTTCAAGTATTACAATATTTCGTTTATTTTTTTAAAACAATAATTGTTCACTCTCTATTCGCAATCGAATGATTAAATTCATTTATTATATTTTTAACATGAATGCAAATCTGGATTTTATAATGAAAAAATATTTCACTTCAAACAAAATTTTAAATCCATCAGATTGTATAAAATAGCTTTACCAAATCTCATTCGTTCAGAAATTGATTTCTATTGTAATATGTACATCAATTTCCAACAATTTTATTTCTAATGAATCAATGTACTGTAATTTTTAATTATTTTTCGATAACGAATTGAAATGCTCTCATACCGTTTTATAGTCATACAAGAAATTTATTTATTAAAAATTCAATATATTTTTTGGAAAAATACAAATTGTGTCACAGTATAAGAATAATTGTTAACATAATTTTTTCTTTGTTATAAACAATATTCACTAACAGAATATTTATTGATGATATAAGAGATTTCGATTTAGGAATATAGGTCCTAAAATTGTACTTTAAAGAAATCTTCAATAATAACAATAATAATAAACCTGATTAAAGTAAATCAGTCTAGTAACAAAAGAAAAAAACTAATATCTGTCGAATATTTATCGTTTAAATATTTTTCTGAAAGTAGATACAGAAAATATTGAATGCTTATGCATTTAGATGAATTATCTACATTTTCTAAGACGGGCTAAATAAATAAATTTTAATATAAAAATCAGGGAATAAGGATTTAAATAAATTTAAATATTACTAAAAATAAATTCAGTTATAATGCTAAATTTTAATTGTTAATAAATGTTATTTAATTATTTTTTATTTTATGATTAATTAAAATTTGTGATTATACAGTTTAATTAACTTTAATGTTAAAATTCATAAAATTAGTTATAACTAATGAACATTAATTACTTCAAGTCTCATTTGTTATAATTAGTTCGTTAATGTATTGTAGTTGTAATCAGTTGAAACTACTTGTAATGAATGAAACTTAGAGCAACTAGTTTTAAGATTTAATGGTAACTTTACACACATGTATATGTACAATACATAGTGATTTCGACTTCAAACAACACAGGTGTATGTTAGGAATAACGAATGTAAGAAGAAAAACGAGTGAATATGACAAGAATGTAACGTTTAAAATAAAAATTGATCAGTTATATAGCAAAAAAAAATCCACTAATGTACAATAGACATTGTTAATTGAAAATCCAGAATATGAAAAGGTTCAAAAAAAAATCTCGTGGATAAATAGATGAGAAAAATGTTCGGTGTGAAATGAAAAAGAATTTCATTTGATCAACGAAATTCATTTTATTTGTTTAATAAAAAAAAACGAATGCAAACATTTTTATTATTACTTTAGATCACTATAAAAATAAATACTTCTATATTGGATATTCAGACAAAATTATAATCTGAAACACGCATTA